>VZRM01006184.1:730258-1060430 GCA_013397955.1 Grantiella picta | reverse complement strand
TCCCCCACGCACACGCGTGCCTTTCAAACGCGGCTCTCGCAAGGCGCTTTCCCCGCGCCTCAGCTGGGCGTGGCGGCTCACGCGGGGGAAGGGGGGGCAGACACACGCACACCCCCGGGACACCCACACCCTTCTGCCACGCCGGGTGGGCGCCGCGCGGGGGGATGCGGAGCGGTGGGGTGATGCGCAGCGGCGAGGGGATGCGGAGCGGAGGGGGGATGCGGAGGGAAAGGAGGATGTGGGGTGAAGATGCGGGGCAGAGGGGGGATGCGGGGCGGAAGGGAGATGCCGAGCAAAGGGGGGATGCAGGGCGGAGATGCGGCTCAGAAGGGGGACACGGAGCAAAGGGGACATGTGGGGCAGAGGGAGGATGCGGGGAGAAAGGGGGATGAGGGGCGAAGGGAGGATGCGGAGCGGAGGAAGGATGCGGAGAGCCCCCGCCGCCCTGCCCGCGCCTTTGTCTGTGCCCGGCGCATGCGCGGAGGCGGCGGCGCGGATGGGGCCGGCGGCGGAACAAAGGCTCCGCGCTGCGCCGCGACCCCCGGGCGCTGCCCGCCCCCGCCCTCCGCCAGCCCCGGGCTGCTGCAGCGGGGTGACCCAGCCGTAGCCCGGCACCCTTCCATCCCCGGGCTGCGCCCGGCTTGGCTTTGGCATCTGTTACTGTGCGCCGTGGCGGAGAGGACCCGTGCCCCCCCGCCCGTGTCCACCCCTCACCTCACCGGGACAAAATTTGGCATTTAGGGAGGGGGAAAGGCCGGCCGTGCTGCTCGCACCCTCCCCTCCCGCAGCGGGTTTCGGTCGGCGGCAGGCGAGCGGCCGCGGGTGCCCCAGAGCTCCCCCGCCCCCGGCTCCAGCACCCTCCCCCGCTTCTCTGAGCGGTCTTGGGGGGCAGGAGATAGATGGGGGGCAGGAGATGGGGGGCAGGGGGTCCCTCTGCAGCAGTGTGGGGTCGTTCGTGGGTCCCTTTGGGCAAAGAGGGCGCAGCGGGTGCCGCGTACGTGCCGCAGTAGGAGCCCCGCGGAGCAGGCACGCCGCAGGGACGTGCTCCTGCCGGGCTCCGTCTAGGAGACACGCGTGCTCTGCGTGCCAGGGCGCTCTGCTGGAGCATCTCCCTCTGCCGAGGGGAAGCAATCTATCAAGAGGAAGATTGTGTGCGTGCGTGTTAGTGCGACATCTTGAAATCTCTTTTGTTCGAATTGTTGCGTCTCGATGCTGGCGTTGGTGCCGGTTGCTTTTTCGCCACTCTTCTTTCCCCGCTCTTGTCCAAAATTCGGACATACACTTCTCTTTAGAAGGATCATGCTTAAGCCTGTTTGAAATGGATAATTTTGTAAGGTAATGACAGTTTCTGAACAGAGAGACAACTGATGTGTTACTCAGGCTGGAGTTAAAGCTGACAAAAGAATATTGCCAGGGGGCTCCTAAACAGGCGATGGCAGTGGATTTTATTGCTTCCCCTCGAGGGTGATGAACATTCACTAGAAAACATACACCCCAAGGCCCCTTGCATAGCAATTACTTGGTATTTCCAGTGTTTCCAATTAAGGTCTCTTCTGAAGAAGCCATCAGAGCCCTAAATTCTGTCCACATGTCCCCTCTCTGCTTGCCAGATGCTTGCAGGGCACCATCTAGACTGGTGGCCAGGCTTCAAGCACTGAGGATTTTTCCCTGTGTAGTTGTTCCCCATTAAGCCAGGGAGAGTGTGGGGTGGGAGTGCCATACTGAGGGAAGATGCGGCATCTGCTAGTACTGCTCTCTCCAGGAGAGATTGTCCAACACAATCCTTTTGTATTCAGGGTGTTTGTGAGAATTTTGGGCAGCCTTAAGGGGTGAGGGGAAAAGAAGAAGCAAGGACATGACCACGGGCTTATGCGCTTGCTGTCTACTCATTGTCTCACAGAACTTCATATGAGGGAGAAGCTTTGTTTCGTGATCTTCCTTGCTACTGGATTGTATGCAATGGCTATTTTCTTTTTGTCTGGCTGTTGCAGTTTAGCCAGGGAGCACCAGCTCTGATCTGTGGACAGAATAAATACAAAACCTTGGGAAATTCGTGGTGGCTCTGTCTATTCTTGTGTTTCTTGTATGAAATAGCTGATTGTGTAATACAGGGAAATTGTATGTAGCTGCCAGAAAGGAATCATACAGCAGTTTTTTTCTGTTTATTTGAACGTCTGAGTATATCATAGCCTGTTAAAATCAACATTAAAAGGGTAAAACTGGTAAAATTACTGTTCAAGTTATTGCTTGAAGCAATGATCAGGTGAAATTTTTTTCTTCCTGCCCACCTCCTTCCATGCTTCTTTGCATTTGAAATGCAACACCCTCTGAAGCAACATGGTGATACAAGACTGATTTATTTCAGAAAGTGGCATGCCTTTGGAGCATAGCCTTACCCTGAGACTACAGAGTATGCAACCTCCATAATTTCTGAACCATCTCTAGAGCTGTCTCTAGTCCTTAAGTATTTGTTTTGATCTTTCAAAATTAAGTCTGTGGAATAAATGGCATTTCCCAAGTGAAGCTGCTTCTGTTTGTGCTGTGTTCCACTGGTAGCTTTGCCCCGTGCAGCGACCCGTCAAGTCGTTCAGCAGAACCTCCTGCGTACAGGACAGCTTCCATCTGAACAATGCTAAATTTCTCCCTTGTGCCACCACCCACCCATGGCCTGATGGCATGCACTGAGGGACAAAACCTGGCTGCAGGGTAGAAGCAGGCCTTCCCATGAAACCTTGGGAGAGTTCTGGGTGGCTACATTTTCAGACACTCAGCTACCATTGAGCTGGTAATTATTTGGAAATTTGACATGGAAAGCTGATCTTGCACTAATTTTGAAAACAAGATTTTTGGAAAGGTTTTTTTGTTTGTTTGTTTTTGGGGTTTTTTGGGTTTTTTTTTGGTCCCATCTGTATAAAGAGTATTCTGCAGTTTTATGTACACATTTGCGCACAAATCACAAGTCTTGATTTAGGTATGTAGGAGTAAGTGTAGTTTCCACGGGTGCAATGTAAATTTAATGTTTACATTTTTGTTGTTCAAGTAAGACAACGGGATGCTCTTCAAATATATAATGAAGAGTGTAATAGTCAAACAATATTCAAGGCCTTACCTTCAGTCATACAAGGGCAGTAAAGGCAGGCCATTCTGAGGTATGCTACAGGAGTACAGAGACTGATTTATAACTAAAGAAAGATACTTAGGAATGGCTTGGGTTGCTGCTTCTGTGTCAATCAGGAATGAAAAGAATGAGGTAACAACCCCAGAAATCAAAGAAATTCCTGAAAGCATTATAGACTTGATAATAGAAACCATATGCAGCATAATGGGGGTTTCATGCATTAGTAGGAAATGCTTTCAAGATTAAAAAAATATGCAGGGGGAAGAAGGGGGGAAACTTCTTGCAGAATGGAAAGATCTTTAAAGTCTTCCTTACAATATCTTGTATTTTACAGTTCTCCTCCCTAAAATTGCGATGCCACGTAAGCTTCTTACTTCAAGATGGAGAAATGTGGTTAATATAAATATGTGTCTATTGATTATTTGGTATGAAAATTCATAAGCATAAAATAGAAATAGATTGATAGCAATGTGATTCGTCAAACATGAAAGATTCCTGACTTGCCAGAATCTGAAAATAAATCCTTTGACTTTCTTCAGCACACCAATAAATGTAAAGAGATACTGATTTGTAACACATGTTGAATGGTCAGGTTTTGCCTGGGAGCAAGATGTGTAGTAATTCCCTCTTAAGTACAGTTAATGGAATATAACTCTGAGGAAACAGTTTTATTAACAAAACCCTTCTGTCTTAGGAAATAAATCAGAGGCTGATCTCTTTTGATGTGTTTGGTATTGTCTTCTGCAGAATAGGAATGAAGTAGCTTGACTTGTTGGGTATAGAGTGCCAAGTACCCCACCAGTGCGGTAGTGTTGGGAAAGCCACATGCTTTTTTGTCACATGTTGCATAGTTTAGATTTTAGCCTGGTAAGTGGTGCCACATATGATTACGATCTGCTGATCCAGGGATTTTGTGTTTTAACCTTTACGAATTTGAACGTCTTTTCAGAAGATTTTATTTTATGTACACTGCCCTAGCAGTTGTTTAGAGCACCATGAGCTTCATGTAAAGCACAGGACTGATAGCAGGAGCTTGATTTTGATTAGAAACCTATTGTCCTTATAAAGGATACAACACTGAATATGAAATAAGACTGGGCCTTAGCCACCTACCTTTTGCTAATTGATGGATGATGTCATGATTGTGATTGTAATACTGCTGATGCCTTGGCATGAAGAAGATATGAATGCAATGTTGAAGCATAACCTTTTCCTTCAGGCAAAAGCCTAGTAGCTATAATGACAAAGTTTCCCAAGGATTAATTTTAATGACAGAAATCTATGCCATCATGACTTCACATGGCAAATGGAACCTAAATCTGTATGAGTAGTAAAATCAGGGGGCTGCTGGCTTCCTCTTGTCTCAATAGTCTTTAAATACTGTGTGGGATGTAGAACACAACCCCTGCAGGAAGACAGATCCTGGGTATAGTTTTTGAACTTGCTTTCTTTCTGCTGTTACTGTTTTCCTTGTGTGATTGGTTGGTGATGGAGGGGCTCATATTCAAAATTACACTTTGACATGATTACCTGTTTTAGGATGAAGTAGATGATCACATAGCGGTATCCTATAGACGTGCATCTGCTAGACAAATTTAAGATGATTGCTGAACTATGGAGAAGAAATGAAGCAAAGTTAGACAAAACAAAGAATGGATCAACACTAATAGAACTGGTGCAAGTCTCTCTTGTCTTACTACCTTAGAGAAACACATGCAAAATGTGCACAAATCAGGGTATAGAAAACAGTGAAAACCCAACTGCAAACATATAATCAACATGGGAGAGTAACACCATGAGAAACGCTTTGGTATGTGCTTGTCCAAGATAGACTGGAGCCAGAGAGTTGCTACATCAGCTTCCTGTAATCATCCTTCCTCAAGGCAGTGAAGCGTCATTAGCAGGGAACGAAAACAAAAACAAAAACAGGCTAGAGGTGGTGTAAAACTAAGAGTCTGGAAAAGGACAGGGTGAAACCTGCCACCACTAGATGAGGTGTTCCGGTTATTTCTACATTTCCCTTTCCTACCCAAAGTTTCCAGTACGCAAAGTTGCTGTATTTTAGCCAGTGCTGGTAAGTGCATGATTGACTTCTGCTGCTAATTGTGCTGAGCTGGTGGGAGGAGGCAAATTCAGTGAGATCTGAGGTGGTGAAAAGAGTTCTTCTGGGTTTCTTGCTGTCGACAGAAAAGCAGAGGCAAATGGGGAAGATGCGCTAGCTGCTCTAACCAACATGTTTCCTAAGCAGATGTGCTGAGAGAGCGGGGCTCATTTTCCTCCAGCAGCATCACTCAGCCCTGCATGTGAACTCTGCACCAGTGAGTGTGTAGTCCACACTGGGAATAGCTGATGTCACTGAAGAGAGGGTGAAAGATGCATGTTGGCCATTGCTTTTCTTTTCAGATCTACAAGCCTTGTGAAGCAAGGGAGACAGTTCTCCAGAGCATAAAATGCAAAAATCAGGCAAGATTTTTCCAGGCTCTTCCATTCCTCACTTTGCTTTAGATGTAGGAGAGTACTGTTGGTTTGTAACTTTATTTCACTTGGAGCTTTCACTAGGAACATGTGAAGCCTTGTTGGGGTACCTGAGTGCTAATGGTAGCCCCTAAACCTTTTATTCAAATGCCTAAATTAGCAGAACAAAGACAATGTGGAAATGTGGAAACCCTTTCCTTGTTTGCAGTCCCCACATAACTCCAGCAATCATAGCTAAGAGCTTTCCGATAGCTCTAGAATGCTGCATGCAGGATGTGAGTGTTCAAGGAGAGAGACAGGTTGTCCTTGAAGATACTACTTTTCTGAAGGATCTGGTATTACTCACAGGAAAGAGTTTTAGTAAGAGGGATTTATGCATTCTCTGCTCCTCTATGCTGTTCCCTTTTCTCTTTTCCTGCCGTCGGAGGTCTTCATCTGGAAGAAAACCATTCCACAGTGAAGAGGCATCAGCAGAAACCTTTTAAGCTGCTTGTAGCCACCTGATGTTTCACCAGTATTGTGCATTTTTATCATTTATTCAGTGCTGGTTTCCCTAGTGATATCTAGAGGAACATTCAGCTTTCTGCATAGTGGCCCTTGCTTTCCATCCAGTTGCTTTGAGCGGATGACATTACCTTAATGAATTAATGAATAATACTTTTAGAGCCAAGCTAAGTAAGAGCTGCCATGTGCACTGAAATATGATAGTTCACCAGAGTGTACTCTTTTCCTGTTCATGTAATAGTCAGTAGAAACCTCAACAGAGCTCAAGAAAACTAATATTACAGTATTTTTTTATAAGCGCTAGAATGATTATTAGGTCACCAAAAGTTCAGCTGTCATCTTCTGTGGATGATTCAGTGACTGACAGATACATGAAGAAATTATTGGTGCTGCTAGCAATAGGAATGTGGTGAGACACTCCTTATGGTGTCTCCTTCCTGACTAACAACACGCTGTATTGACAATCCACTAGGGCACAATGGATTGAAAGGGACCTTCAGTGCTGAGGTACCTTCTGTTACCAAGGATTCAAACTATACTGCAAATCACCCACAGGTGTTTTTGCAAACATCTCTTGGAACGTCACTGTCACCAAGCCATTATGGAGAAGACCAAACATATCAGTTAACAGATGACAAATGCTTGAAGCAGGGTAAATATTGTGTCTTTAAATGCTTGCCATGTCTGCTCTGACTTGGAGTTGATATATGGAGCATGGTGTTGAGGGAAATGAGCAGGCTTTGCATGCTCTCCCATAGCCAATGACCCCGTGAGGAACATCCGAGTGCCTCACCATCTAAAACACAGAGGTGATAGAGAACGAAGGAAGTTCTGCACTGACAGATTTGTGGTTCAGAAAAAAAGTCTGTCCCGGCGCTTTCTGTGGAACAATGACAGTAAATTTACAGGCTGAGAATAGAAGTATTTATCTCAGCAGCTTTTATTTCCTTTCTACTTAAAAAACAAGTTCTTTGGCACATTTTCTCTTGGCTGAAGAAGATATTTTAAATGCTTCTTGTTAGAAACTTTATCCTAACCTGTTGGGATGTACCATATTTTCTCTGTCCGTATTTGTTAATGTGTCCCATTAAAAAGGTTTCGTTGTCTTCAAATGATTTTTTATGTAGCTTTGGCTCTGTACCCTTCCTTGCCATGTTCCTGTAGATCACTTATCTGTATTTAAATTAAATTATCATATTGGCTGTGTTTCCATTTCTCTTGCTTAACCTTTCTACAAGTCTGTATTTTCAGTCATGACTAACTCAACCTATTTAATGGAACACCTTGATAATCCCACAGTAACATGCAAGGTGTGCATTAGCAGACATACCCAACACAGGAAGATCTATGTCATCAGCTTCATTGTGTGCTGTCATTCATATGTAATGAGCAGAGGTTTGAGTACAGAACCACTTGTCGTAAAACTTTAGTTTTAAACTCTGTAGCTAATGCTACTAGACCCCAATGGTTTGCATGCATATGGTTCCCAAATCTAGATGTTCACTGAAGTGAGATAATATAACATGAGAACTTGGTCTTAAACAAAGTTTTATGTAAATCCTGTGACAATATGGAGAATTTGGAGCTCTGCCAGCTGAAAGCATTCAACAGTTTTAAACTTCTTACCACTTGGAGAAATATTAATGTGATTTCCTCTGCTGACTGAAAGGGGGGAGAATTTTTCCTTTTTACACATTGTTTTCGTTTTAAGCAAAAGTGGCTCCTGACTAAATGAAAAAAAATCCACCAGCAAAGCCAAACCTCCTGTGATAGCTTGAATTGTCAGTCTTATTTTCAAGAAGAGCTAGATTTGTTTGATTCCTGTAGAAAATTAAATTGCTGCAAGCTCATAATTAAACTGCATTATTGAGTTGAAAAACCTTCCAGAACACAGTTTTAGGGGAAACATTTGCTATTAGAGAGGACAAAGCTTGTCTGTCAAGCTAAGGCTGTGCTGGGTTGCATATTGCATAAAGGCCAGTAGCTGTCACAGTCATACTTGCCTGAGTTTCTTTTAGAGAAAACCCTTTTTTGGATCCACTTCTAATTGCTCTAGATTTTAATTGTGTCTAAATAAAGCATAACATCTATAAATGATGGAGACATCAATGTGATTGCTGTGGACATTCAGTATGATGCCAGCAAGGTGAGGAATGTGTTCAGGCCAAGTGAGTTCCTGATGATCAATATATATGCCTTTTATTCTGAAGGACAAGTTTGTAGCTACAGAGTGAAGAAACAAAATAGCCTTTGGTTGCTGTGGAGGGTCTCCAAGTAGGGGACTAGGGAACTGAAGGGTATTGATTTAGATCATCTGCTGTACATTGTGATCCCAAAAAACACCCCCTCAAAGGACATTGTTTTCATTAGAATTACAGCTAGCTAATTGACTCCTTACACAGAGAAAACTTACAGTGTTGATAGAGCCAAAATCATAGATGAAGTTTATTCACAGCCTGATTTCTGCCCTTTCAAGTTTTGAATACTAACGTTTGTTTCAAGTATGCAGAAGTTTTGTGCATTGGAACAAAAACCCACAGACCTCCCTAGTCCCGAACTTCCTTTTCAACACCCATGGAATTTGACTGTGAGTCTGCTACCTGATCCTCAACATTTTAAGGATTTTTTTTTTTTTTTAATATTCATGTTCCTGGCTTGAATCTCTTACCTGTCTCACCCTTCTGTCTCTGGAAACCTCACCTCTGGGCAGCCTTAGGGTTTCCTCCTGGGAAGGAGATCCTCTGGTCTTAAAGCAAACAAATGAAATCAGGCTGTCCAAGAGAGCCTTCTGGGCTGTCTTGCAAACAGAATGGCTTTGATGAGACTACATCCATGGCTGGAAGTGCCAGTCATTGGCTGCTGCACTAATGATGTTTGTTGACTCCCTGCTCTGGAAAGAAGACCAAATAACTAACATAATTATTACAAATGCCCTGTTTTATCTTAATTAATCTAGCCATATGATCCTGGTCCCCTGATCTAATTAGCTAGGGAGATAGTTAAATATAACTTCATGTATCTAGGCACATTTAGCTATTTGTGGTTAAATCTGCTCATGGTTTCTAAGAGACTGTATTTCAAAGTTACAGAGCCATAGCCAGGAATACCTTCTTCTGAAATAAAAAATAGAGAGAGCTCATCTTAACTAAAATGGTGGAATATTTTTTTATGTTAGCAATACACCTCACAGCTTACAGTCACATTAAAGCCTTTCATGGAAACAAGGAGTAATTTTTCTGTGTTCTGTCACTAAATACTAGCAAGTAACTGAGTTGAACTTAAGAGATGGGATTTCCACTGCTCAGGTGGATAACTTTGGACTGTATGAGGAAAATAGTTGCTCTTTGCTCTGTAACAGATGACAGATGGTCAGTAACCAGAGTTAAAATAATTTGATTAGTTTTTAATGAATAAATAATAGTAAAAATTCCTTCTCTGTGGAATGATTTCTAATAAAGACAGTATGTGGTAGTTGTAGGGAATATGTGATCAGAATCACCATCAAGAAGATTTTGTTGACAAGAAAGGGAAAACAAGGATAACAGGGGTCCATTCCCTAGTTTTGTTGAGTGTTTAGAACCAGAATAGAATAAATTGCCTTTTAACTATCCTAAAATGGACATCAAAGAATTTCTTTTCATATACCATGCTTTGAACATTTAAAGATATTACTTGCACGGGTCATATGCCACATAAAAGACAGCTACTGTTCAAGTGGATGCACATGTAAACAATAACAGTGATCAAACAGGACCTATGAAAGGGAAGAATGAACACATTGGTTCTGTGCAGTGTAAAGAAGAGAATTATTATTTTAAGACTAAGTAAGAAATAACCATTGAGAGATCACTTAAATGTGACTCATTCTGCCTTGGGGCAAGAAGAGGAAATATCTCGACTTCTCTTGAGGTATCTTTCAGTCCTGTGGTTTGTGTGATTAGGTACATGGGGAGCCTTTTGAGTGACTTAGTTCTTGAGTGCAGAGAAATAAGTTTAGTTGAAACAAAATCCTTCCCAAGTGTACTGATTTATTGGCAGTGTGTCTGAGCTCTGTTAATATTGAGATCCAAAGATGAACCCTCTGTTAAGATGCTTTATGGTCATGGTATATGCTAGAAAGAAATACACAAATGAGGTTTTTCTGGAGCTGGCAAGAGGCTATTTAATTTATTGATGCTGAACAGCATAGGTTGTTAAGTGGAGATTTTTTTAGTACTTTTGACAGAATTCTTTAAATGGGCTGTAAGTTTGAGGCTGCTCTTCAAATTGGGGCTGATGTGCAAGAAGGGGAGTAAAGCTTACAAAAATGATTGAGGTTTTTAGTTCCTAAGTTTTATTTTAAGATAGTGATAAGTAATCATGTGTGTATGTTTGAAAATGTTACTCTTCAAGCCCAGAATGAAATTTTGTGACTGCGTCTGGGGACAGTTGCATACTTCTGATTGATATGACACTAGGATGTCTTTCTTTACTTGATCCATAGTCTGCAGAAATGTTTGCTGGGTTGTTCCACAGATGAGTGGAGAAGGCTCTACACACATTTTCAACACATGGTTGCTGAAACTTAATGGTATAATAACAATGTCTTAGAATGTGATATCAATTAGACTAATTTCTAAAGAAATCCTTGCTGTATTAATAAACGATTTTGAATAAATGTAATGTTTAGCTGAACAGATATCTTTGTGCAATCTATCTTTTATATGTACAGGTGGGCAGCTGCCATTGAAGTTCCTGGTTCAATACCAGGGGCTGTCCATGCTACTTTGGGCTATGTGTTTGAAATCAATCAATCAATTAATCAATCAATAAATCTTTTCCTACCTGAGGGCAACCTAAGAGGTATTTAGTTTCCATATGTGCCTACTGGAAATAGTGTTGTGCTCTCAAGAAGCACTTGCAGATTTTGCCTGTGTTTTTCTGTTTAATGTACCAGATTCTTGGCTAGCTGCCCATATCTTGGTATTATTAGAGATGAGGGAATGCTCACCTTCATTTAGCTGCTAATTGTTAGATTATTTAGCAACGTATGGATGTCAAATCGTGCACAGCAGTGTGTTGGCACTTTTTAAAGTGAACCTTTCCAAGAGGGAGGCGTGTTTAGGAGCAGAACTAGAGTGGTGGGCTTGATCCTGGTTTTGTTCATGTTGTTGATCAGTGAGTATCAGATTTGAATCTAATTGAGTTGCACTAATAAAGTCAGAACTGTGAGCCGCTGGAATTTCACTGTAATTTGGATGGTTGAGTGGGCAGCACTGATTGGGTTTGATGTTCAGATATAAATATAAAAGTATATAAAACACTGCTTGTGTTTGCAATTGTAGTACAAAAGCATTTACGAGAGCATTAAATCCCAGTGTTCTGTCATCTATTTGCTTTTCTGCCTGTCTTTCTCCTTGCTTCCTTTGAGAAACCAGTGGTAGGTTAATTTGAATAGTATCGGTGTTGAAGGCGAGTTTTCTACTGCCTGAAGAGGAAGAAGCATTATCTTTTTAATCTGTGTAAGGTAAGTGTGTACAGCAGTGCAGTTTTAACATTGAGAACATAGGTCAGAAAACAATATGCCTTAGGTTAGGATTGTTTTAGTTGGAAACAAAATCCCTGGCATTAGGTCATATTAATATTTAGAAGCTCATTTAAACTGTCACAAAATACTGAAAAATAAAATTTTTTTTAGTACATGGGTCTGTACATGAGAAAGAGCAGACCTAGTAATTGTGGCAGTGAGGAAAAGGAGTGTGCCCTACATCCACTGGGTTATGCAAGTGTGTAGTACTGTGCAGTAGTGTGTCCCAGGGTAGGTAGGGAGTGTGTAGTAGTGTATTCACAGGCAGTGCCCTCTTCCCTGCGGTAGATCTCTGCGTGGGAGCTGTTGAATGAGGGTTGTGGGTTAGAGTGTTTGTGGGGATTTCACTGCTTGTCCTAGGCTTGAGTCAGCATCCTGTAAGCAGAGCTGCCTTCAGCTGTGTTTTGGTGGTTAATCTGGTTTTGGTAAAAACTGTTCACAAGTAACCCAACCAAGCCTATTTTATCAGCTTCCTTATAGAGCTCTGCAGTGCAAGCAACAGGTAAGCAAGATGAAGGGCAAAAAATTATATGTTGGAACTTCATTTACAGGCTGATAAATCCTAGAAAACAGTTTTTGTCTTTAGGTATAATGTGCATGCCGATGTTTAAACTGAGAGCTGGTCTAATTTGTCATAGAGAAATATCTCTTAGGTATCAGACAGATATGGCTCACATAATTATTCTCTCTGCAGAAAACTTTTCTAACAAACAGACAGGCCAAGAAAAATAAACATGAATTTTAAAATCAACACTCAGGTTTTTATTTCAGGATTAGAGTATGTTTTTGAGACTACTAGCTGCAACATCCTCTCCTATGAGGAAAAGCTGAGAGAGTTGGGCCTGTTCAGCCTGGAGAAGAGAAGGCTACAGGGAGACATTAGAGCAGCCTTACAGTACCTGAAGGGACCTACAAGAAAGCAGGAGAGGGGTTTTTACAAGGGCATGTGGGATAGGACATGGGGAATGGCTTTAAATTAAAAGGGTAGATTTAGATTAGATATTAGGAAGAAATTCTTTGCTGTGAGGGTGGTGAGGCACAGTTGGTTGCCCAGAAAAGTTGTAGATGCCCCATCCCTGGAAGTGTTCGAGGCTGGGTTAGATGAGGCTTTGAGCAATTTAGTCTAGTGGGAGATGTCCTTGCCCACGACAGGTGGTTTAGAACTGGATGATCTTTAAGGTCTCTTCCAACTCCAAACATTCTATGATAGTAAAATAATTTCCATTTTCTATTGTAAGGTAAGTAGTCACTTAATAAAGAGTACAATTTATAAGAGTTTCTAGGTTTAAGACCTAAAGCATGCAATATTACACAAACCCTATGGACTAAAAAGTGTTAATTAAAAAAAGACATATATGACAGGGACAGTCAGGATGGAAACCTTTGCTCTTACTGACTCCAGCTAGGGTACTAGTCTTGTCTCCGACAAGACTTATTCAGCGGACTATTATCTTGTTTCAGGGTCAGGCTCAGCCTCTACTGATGGAGCTGGCTACCCCGTGCTATACAAACTACCAACTGGCAAGAGAACATCTCTGGTCTGAGCCCCACTGAGGTGTTGAAAGCTAAAGTTCAAGCCTAAAGTGGGCAGGGGAGAATTGAAACATGATCTTTCATAGAAAAAGTGACTCTCTTTAAGCAAAGGGCAGCTAATTTTTTGCCTGTTCGACTGTGAAAGCTTACATAAAAGTGCCATAAACACCACTCTTTTGGGGGATTGTACAGATTTTTGCCATGTAGTTCTAGTATAAAGAAAATGTCTTTGTTTGAATTCATAATTAAATATGTACTCCTTATGCTGTATTGCGGTATTTTGTTTGTAGGCGTTCCTGGGAAGATGTTCAAGTCCCCAACTGCCAATTAAATGCCTGGCATGAATCTTCCCCACAGAGCTGGTCCCACTACTTTACATTAGAGACAAAAATCATAGAGTAAAAATTCAAAATTTACATTACAATGTGTGTGATTCTTTCCTTATCTGAGAACTAATCCTATCTATGGTGTTAGATATGTCCATCTTGAGGGCGCAGGTATGACAGCTGAGCTGAATCAGCAGCTCCATAGGGTGGGCTGGCTTCATGCTCTCCCCTGTTTGTTTTGGTTTTTTTTCTGGCTGGGCTCCTTTCCTCACAGCTCAGTGAACTGAATTACCTCCCACAAGGTTCAGCTAAGAGCCAGACCAGCTGCGAGGCAAGAGGAGCAGGCAGTGGGTCTGTCCCACTTGACACAGCAAGCTATTTCATTTGGCTTAGCTGTATCACCTAAATACACCTTCATTCCAAGATTTTAAAGATTTTTAATGTTATTCATCTGAGAATGTTTTTCATCTAAACCCACATTTGTAAAATGATTCATCTTATGACTAGAACATGGAAACATCACATTATGAAATTTAAAAAATAATTGCACTTAAAACACAATTGTGAAGTCTTCCAATAAAATGCATTTGTTTTGAAATATAGTAAGTGAATTACTTCATTCATGAAGGGCTAAATATACCCAAAGACCACTGTATGTGTAGAGAGGGAGTGCCAGTGTGGGAAATCAGAACTGACTTTACTCAGGCTGTGACCTTTAATGACCGTCTGCATCTCTTACATCCACATCCATTTTGTGTAAATGAAGACTGACTCAAATCTTGAGCTTGCTTTTTTACAGTCTCTTAAAGTGGTTTCCAATTAAAGTAAGGAATAACCCTTATGGTTTATCAAGCACTCCTTTTGTTTACATCTGAGTGAAGACTGATGTGTAAAACTCAGGTGTGAGGAGATTGCTATGGTGAGTAAAGGGATGCCTGTGACCATCCAACACTACGGTGTCTTGGCCAGGATCCAGATCCAGACCTTTCAAGGAATTTTGGGATCCTGGCAGTACAAAAGAGTGACAGAAGGCTCACTGAATTCTTATTTTATGTTGCCTTTTGATTTGAATAATTAAATTAGTGAGTAGGTTGTTATTATAAAACTATTATGTTGAACTGGAAACTTGGGTTCATACTTTCAAGTTTCTAAGTATTTGCTTAATGCTAGTTGGAGGGAATTGGGGGATTTCCATCAGTTTTAATCAAGGGGCCTATATTTTAATTACTAATACATATTCATGGTCTCTTCAAAGGAGTTGCTGGGTTCTTGCTTTTTGATTTTTTTTTTTATCTTAAAGTCACTCATAGTTTTCTTCAAAAGGTAAAGGGTATTTTAGCTTGACTGTTTCATCTGTAATTCTTGATTCCCACTACAAAACAGATTATCAAGACTTCAGGCTGTACTCCTTGATTGAATTAGTTAGGTAAAGCGGCAATCAAAACATGTTGCACATAACAAATTGCTACACTGGTTTAAGAAAACCTTTTTGTCGTAAACAGGAACTTAACATTTTTTCTGAAATGTCTCATACTGTGGAAAGCTGCTCAGCATAATTTATGATTTCTCACTTAGCGTATTTATGAAACGGCTGTAAATCTGAGCTTCATTTTCTATGGGGGTTTTGTATTTATGTCTACTGTGGCAGCCATTTGGCTGCAGGAAAGCAGTACCGCTTGCTCAAGGGAGGGGAAGTTAGCACTGTTAGCCAAAAATGAGACAGTTTGTCAGGACAGCGAGGTAAGTGTGCTATTCTGGTGTAAAGCTGTGTTTTATGAGGTGAGCCCAGCAATCATATTGTCTTTTCATGCAGTAACTCATTGGATACTTCCTGCCTACTTAAACTCCCGGAGAAGTCTTTTCTACCATGTCCTGAGGCAATGCTGTAAAAAGAAAGGCCTATTGATGGGATTTTTGAGAAACCAACTGCAAGTAAATGTATTTCCTGATTTTATCTGGAAGTGGAGAATAGCTGGACGAGCCTCATGCATCAAATCTGCAGCTTTCTGCTTGTTTATATTGCAGCCATAAAAGTGGGAGTCTGTCCATCATGCGTTTGGTAGCTTTAGAAGTGCAGGAGTTGGCTCTGTTCACAGCAGCAGCATAGCCACATTCATGAGGAAGCTCTGTGGGAGCTAATTTTATACTTCTGAGAATTTTAACCACCTCCAGTAGAATTTCACATGTATTTTACCCTACTTCTTCCACTAAGGTGGACACTGTTATACTGCTCTGTGTCCCATAGTTCTACCTTCCAACTGCATGTTTCACTACTAGTTTCAGTATTGCTTTGCCTGGAGTAGGTGTACTTGTTCCATTCTTTTCAATTGAATTAAATTGAATAAAAATAACATTAAAAATCAGTGGTCATTATACCAGCTTTATCTTTCATTATAAAGCTTTTTTTTTGCACACACAGCTTTTCAAAAATGCTTGTAAAATCTAACAGACCCCCTTAACTTCAGTCTTAAGAAGCTGAGTAACTACTGAAAGGCAACATGGGAGATGGCAGTAATGATGGAGATCCTGCTGCCTTACATTTGCACATTTCTACAAATCTACACTACACAATGGCACTAGAGAGACTGAATCCATCCCTACAAGTGTTAATGGGTCTAGTATCATTCCTTCAGCACAGATAGCCAGCATAAATCCAGGTTAAAGCAAACCAGTGTTTTCTCTGTTAAAGGGAGCAGGACACTTACCACTGTTTTCTAGTGGTTTTACTTGGTAAGGCAAACTCGTGTTGAGTGAAAGAATGAAGCTTCTAAAAAATGTGATGTAACTTAGATAACAAGTATGTGCTTAGCATATCAGCCCTGATATAAATACTAAAAGCCATCAAGGATGATGCCACGTGGCTTCTTGGTGGTGAAGTTTCCCAGCATGGGGGGTGTGAGGAGCTGTGCTTGAGAGCTTGCCCCCTGCTCCTGTGGGGCAAGCTGCACAACTGTGCTGCTGCACCAAACCCTGCTTCCTTCTCCTTCTGCCTGTGAATTTAACTGCATATCTACCCTGCTGTGATGGTTCTGCGATGCACCAGTAGTTTTGAGTTAGCTCAAGGTACATGCTAGAGCTGTGTGGTAGCACAGAGCTCAGCAATCTGCAGAAGCCATGCAAGCAGCACTGTGAAAGCACAAAAAATTAGCCCACGCCATGCTTTGGGAAGCCACATGACTACCACCACCTGGTGTAGCTGGTGTTAGAACCAGGCAAGGCATCGGTGCTGCAGGCAGTCTTGTACGAACCTGTGCCTGATGAGGTGTTGGAACACTCCAGCTTCTTACCTGCATTAGCATGTCTGAGGGAAAATCTGCTTGTTAAAAAGACTCCAGTAGGTATGAAAGCTGCTGCCTCTGAGAGGAAGAAAGGTGACTCCTTGAGAAGAACTTCTTGAGACAAGGAAGAAACTATATGAATTTTGAGCCGAAACTCGAGTGCTGATAATACATAATCACTGCAGAAACCTATTTTGAATATTAAGAGTTCCCTCTGCTCTTTTGCAAGGACAAACATTTCTTTCTAAATCTCAACAAAGCAAGCTTCTAATGTGGGCCAAATGGAAATCCTGTTTATTAAAAAGCTGCTAAAGACAACTAGATTTTTAATTTCAATGGAAGAGGCTTCTCTGTGACCCTTAAAGGCATGCCAGTGGACTCTTCCAGCACATGCCTCAGTAAACAACAAATGAATCACTGAGGTGCTCTAACAAGGATTGATGTGTCCACCCAATTAGAGGGATATAAAGAGTGCTCCCTTGAAATTCTGGGTTCATTTGGGTTGCTCTGCTATTTCCGCAGTCTAGCACTGAAGCATTGCTCCAGGGGTATTGTTGGCCTCAACAACTGGCTTGTGTGCGTTGTCCTAGCTAACAAGTACAATTTTTGTACAGAAATTTTTCCTATGAAGTACTCCAGCAGTAAAATAAAAAAAAAAACAACATTGAATGTCAAAGACAAATCACTCACTAACGTCTGTTTAAGCTAAGAGCAAGATCTTCTCCAAATTTAGCTCTGCTACAAGTATGATTGATAAGACTCATTTAACACCTGTTTTCAGGGGCTTGCAATCTCTCAATTTTACACGGGTTTAATTTTCTCATGCCTGAAATATGCACAGTTTTGGGAGGTGAGAAGGTGCAATGCACGTTGTATGGTGTGAGTAATGCAACTGGTCAGATGGAGCGATGCATGGAAAATTCATTTAGTATTTTGAGGCTGTTTCCTTTCTCTCTTGGAACAATGTTTCTATTTTCCGTTTCAACTGTACATGTTACTTGTACTGCTTCAGAAATAATTTCCTTAAAAGAAAATTAAAAATGAAAACATTTTTTTCACTCTACAGAGTATTTCTATTTCAGACAAATAGCCCAATTTTTTTGCACAGAACAACACATAAAGTAGCCTGAAGAAGGATATCATGCACATCAAGAATAAAGCAAAAATTAGAGTATATTTAACTTTTCAACCAACTGCTACCTCAACAATCGTGGAGCACTTCAGGATTGCACAGGGTATCTCACAGTTATTATTTAAGGATTCCCTCTGACAAAGTGTGGTGCAATTTACAATTCCCTTACCGTGCTCCGAGGAAAACTATATCATGTTATTACGTCTTAAGATAGCTACGTATTGACGTCTGAAATTTCATTTCCTAGACCACAAATGAAACCTTGACTTCTTTGTTGAATTGCCTAGGCTGAGCAATAAATCATTACAAACCAATCTGATTAAGATACTCAACTAACTGTTACAGAAGATGCTTTCACTCCTACTTTTTTGTTGCTTCTTTTTATCTCTTCAGTGTGGCCTGGGTCTTAGTAGGAGATTGTAGCTTAGCTGTGATTAGCAGCTATTTGAGTTCATTTACAGTTACCTGCTTGCGTTAGATGGTGTTTTGACGTTTTGGTTCATTATCTATGAAGGTCCTCACACCAAAGACCTAGCAGTGCTCTGAAACACATCATGGTTACATAAAAGATTTTGCTCTGTTCAGCTGGTTTTACAAAAATTGAAAATGTAGTGTTGTACTTCTTTCCAAGTAGCTTATGAAGCAAACTTAAATGCCTAAATGAAAAAGCCTTGACATCTACCATTGATGGAGAAAGTCACGTTCCTCAGTGCTCCTAATTACCTACTGAAGACAACTAGCTGACCGTTCTTGGACATGTTTATCATAAGTCAGATATGATAGCAGTGAAAATGATCTGAGGATTTCTTTGAAGAAAAGTAAAGATGAGAAGTGTGGGTTAGAAAAAAGTTCTCGAAGTTACTGCCTTTCCTCTTTGTATGGTCAGAGTCCTAAATATCAGGTGTTCAGTGAGGCTGAGCATATTTCAAAAAGTTGTAGATAATGAAAGTTGATTTAAGCCAACTTTACTGGAGCCAGTAACATCAAATTTGGGTTTGTGCTGTCTTTTAAGCCTGGAACTTTCCTAGATTATGCATTGCCAATTCCTGATTTTTCCTACACAACAAGACTTTTATTAATAGATTGGCTGTGTTGGGAATTGTTTGATCTCTTCTTTTCACTATTTATGTAATCAAGTCAGTGACCCACTGTGAAAACTCAGTAGCAGGCAGTTGTGATACAGAGTGTATGTGCCTTATGTCACTGGCCTTTGTGTCCATAAACCCAAAAGCTGCTGCCTGGCCATTCCTCTGCTTGAAAAATCTGCCTGTTTGCCAAGTCCTTGAGGACATAAAAGAATTGACATGTTTTCTTAAAACTGAGGTATTTGTGTGTGTGTGTGTGGCTTTCACATTAGAGTGGAAATAAAGCAAAAAAGCATCACAGTGAAAATATTCTGGAATTACTTCAAAAAATATCCCACTACAGTAGTTAGTGAGAGCCCTGTATTTAAAATAACCTTAATAGAATTAAATACTAGAGTGAATGGAAAAACAGATGAACCCTGTGCTTGTATTTAGTCCATTGCTCTCTGCCAATGTGTGTGTTTTTTGCAGTACTGGAAATTGTTTCACCTCTGTTCCTCTTGGGCAACTGCTTTGGGGCTGGACCAACATAATGGACAATTCTTCATTAGCTCAGATAATGGGAAAGAAAAAAACACAAATGAAAAAGGCTTGGCAGAGAAAAGTTTGATTTTACAAAACTCCATGGTTTTAACTCCTGTTCAGCACCAGACCCAATCTGGCTCTTTCCAGGACCTCCTGAATCTTTTCAAGGGAGCAAGTAGGCACAAGTACTTAAGCTTTTTCACTAAAGAGTTTGAAATACAGACCAAAATTTGTTTGCATGAATGAAGAATTGCCTTGCTACCTTGAACAGTGTATTTCCTCCTTTATCTTCTTTCCTCTTAGCCCTTTCACCTCCCAGTTTCCAAACCAAAACACAGTAGGTACGATTGTTCTCACCCAGGGGCTCTCAGGCCAGAACTTCATCTCTTCTCATCCCTGAAAGGGTGATTTTCCCCTATCTAGGCCTTCTGTTTTTCTGCTCTGTGGACATTGCCCTTACAGTTTGTCACAGTTGTCCTATTCCTTATCACAGCAACAGCTTCTTTCAAATATGTTGATTTATTTTGCTGAACCCTCTCTAGTTCACTCTTGGCCCAGCCATCTCTACCGTTAGGAATCCCTCTTATGCCATTTCCTCATCTTTGTCCCAAATCCTTAATAAAATTTTGGATGTCTTTGGATCTCAGGGCTTTTCTTACAGTCAGTTCCCATCTTAATTCTATTTCTTATCCTCCCACATGCTGCAAGGTAATCCCAGACTCCTGTCTGGCCATAGGCTTCCCTTTGGGCTCATCTGTTCTTCATCCCCTCTCCCTGTGTTCACTCCTGCCTTGATGCAGATTAGGTGAGAGACTGCCTGGTGCTGCCAAGGCTCATGGGAAATATACTTCCAAAGACATTGCAAAGCTTGCCAGAACCTTGCGCCAGGGCACAGGATAGTTTATTCTGGCAGCCTACATGGTCATCAGCCTGCCAGCTGGCAGTGATTCTTTTGTGTACTTGCAGCATCTCAAAATGCTGGCCCTTCCTTGCTTTGGGTTTATTTTAAATCCTCTCTTACATATCTTGAATTTTATGGCATCAGCTTTTCCATTGCGGGCTCTAGGAACGAGTGGAGCCCAGCAAGCACCCGCTGAGTGCAGAAGTGCAGCACATTCGTGAGCAAGGAGCTCTTTTTGTTCCTTGACCATCAGCCACAACTTCAGTTGCACTGAGTTGAAATCCTCTCATGGGTTAAGAAATTCTCTGTGGTAGTTTACACCCCCTCAACCTCCCCCAGCAAGTGGGAGGTGCAAATGAGTACCTCAAAGCAGAAGTCTCTATCTCAGGATTACTTCCTTTGCTGGAGAAAATAATTAATTTTAGCTGGCAACTACATTCATTTGGGTACAGAGAAAATTTCCTGTGTGCTTGGTATGTTGGAAGTAGTGAATAATTGAGGTATGTAAAATGGGAAAAACTTACATAACAGAGTTTCTCAGACCTGTGGGGAGACCTGCATTTGCTTAGCCCTGCTCTGCTGCATGAAGCCCTCTAGTTTTCATCTTGCGAATACAGATTAAGCATAGAAAATGTATCAGACCAGCCATCTCTTAAGAGCTTCTAGATCTATTATGAACTTTTCCCTGCTGTCATTTCTTAAGATGTTTTTCACTCTCTAATGAACAAATTCAGCTATCACTTTCGCATCTTGCCTTTTGGAATACATTCTTATACATGAATGACTACACTCTTATCAGCGACTCCTAATTCTTTTCCTTCCCATTCCTGGAACACCTCACGGCTACCACTGTCAACACTGAGTAATAACGAGTTTTCCTGCAGTCTGTTTAGACCACTCACTGTAAACAGTTTCTATTTACATCCATTTGACTCTTTAAAGACTTTCTATTCTAATCTGTTTGTGCACACACAAAAAAAAGAATATATAAAATGGAAATGTCTGAATAAAGATCTCTTTTTGTCATGACAACATGGCTGATTCCTTAAAAAATAATACTGATTAAATATTGTCCACATCACTGCTGTACTTCAAAATTTTACATTTCTTTATTGAAGACCCAGGAAGGCTAAATCACTTAAAATTGTGAACTTTTTTAGAACTATGTTGCAGCTACTGAGGTGGTCTCTGGAATGATCCTCCATACTGCCTCTCTCACTTGCAGATTCCTCAGCAGAATACTGATTAACTCTCTTGCTAGTTTTACTGGATGGGTGCAGGTCACCTGCTGTTTATACTTTGATCTTTGTTTCCATTTATGTAAGCTTCATTTTTGACACACTGATCAGAGGATGACAGTTGCTTGCTTAAGAAGCTTTGAAAATATTTATCAAATAATGCTGTGGCACTGACATTCTTGTGTGTAAAACACCTTTCTCCTATCACAGGTGGGCTAGAATAAGTTACTGCATTTCTTAAAATAAGTGCAGGATGGAAGTCATAGGGTTGACTGTGTCTGTGACGTGTTACTTTCTTTTTCATTCAGATCATTGTTCTGAGTTTTTGTCGCTGCAATAGAAGTCCATTGCACTCCTGTGAAAAAGCCCTGCTTAATGCTGAACACACCAGAATGTGTAATTCAGATAGGCAGGACACCTTCAAATCACGCCAGGAATCAGTATGTAAAATTTAAGGAAAAAATTCAATGAAGAACAGCAGAAATTTAATCCTGGATCTGGCATTTTTATTGTGTACAGTGGAGTAAACACCACAGCTGCTTTTAATAATAAGACTGGTGTCACGAAAGAGTACCACTTTAAGTTCTCTTGAATTTGGAGGATTTACTTTTCTATATTCGTTTTATATTACACAAAACTCTATATTGGAAGTGTGGATACTGATAGTTTACAATTTATTCCTTATTAGGTAGTCTGCATACCAACATTCTGACATTGAAATCCAATATATTGATTTTATTTCCGTCTCTCCTTTAGAAAGAAGTGGTACTCCTTGCTTTTAGCATGTCCAGCACAATCCCACAGCAAATCATTTTGCAGATTTGCACTTCACTTTTACTGGGTTTGTCACTATATTGAAAAGGTTCTATTCATTTGGAATTCCCGTCTATCCCTTTGTGGTGGCCAGTGTGCAGGAAGGAAACTTACCTTTCTCTGGAACTGTGGCTTTTTTTCTGTCATATGGGGATTTTTGTGTCAAATTCTTTTGAAGGCAATAAAGCAAGCCAAATCCCAGTGAGGTAAACCCAGTTCCTTAAAATGTGTAGTTGTTTTTATAGAATAGACACAGCTTGAAGAAGTCCTGATCTTCCAGATCATTCATTCTTAGGGAATGTGATGTTAAAATTGAGGTGAAAACTTGTTTGTGTTTAGGTCTGGAAGCAGCAGAATGCCCTCTGAATCCTCGTTTCTCCTTGCTTAGACTTGTACCAGACACGTTTCACACTACCCTGGTATGCAAGTAGAATCTCCAATGTTAAAAGAAAATGCTGATGATCTCCTACTCTTTTGGCCTCAGAACTCTTACTTTCAGGGTGGTGCAAACATTTCTGTGCAGCCTTTAGGAAGCCTTTCCTGGTTCTGATTGGAATTCCAATCATGCCTGAATGCCTGCTTATATGCAGAGCTTGTATGGAACAGCCTATCTCCTGCTCTGCTGTTAATTAGTTCAGAGCCTACAATCATCCTAAATTTGTAGATGTGGAGGACTCTACCAGTGCAACCTGATAGCTAGCCTTAGATGTTTAAATGAGTTTTGCTGCAGTACTTCAAAGGTATTACAACACCAGGGTTAGTGATGACTTGGTGACCTACAAGGTTCTCATTTTGTTAGGTTGCCCAAAGCTCATAGAGTTTGTTAGGAAAGGGGAAAAAAAGAAGAAAAAAAAAAGAAAGAAAAAAAGATAATTTATTTGTAAATTTACTTTGCAAAATGTAATACACATGGAATATCAACTGGTTTGAGTACCTGTAAAGTGATTTAAAACCCCACAAATTCTTTGCTCTGAGTTTTTCTGTCTCATTGCATTGAATTGCATGAGCCCTATCAACTACTTTTCTGTTCTTCCAGCTAGATTGTATCTATATTCAGCTGTATATTAGAAAACTTGTGAATTTACGATAGTTTCACTTCCTGCACCATTTCTGCTGTCCCAGGCCGGTGTGTGGTATGTGCACCCCCGCTTTGCTGGCGCCTGTTGTGAAACTTTCCTCTTTCAGAAGCTGTGCCCCGGGGTGTGGGAAAGATATGTTGTAATGCTGGGGAGAAGGGAAAAAGCACACCAGCCTCATCTACAAAGTGGTAATTTCTCAGAACCTGAGTGGTCACCTTCCCCCCTGAAAATGATGAAACTTGGGCTATGTTTATATTATTTTTTTACTTTCTTTTTAAATGGAAAACTGTTGACCAATAACACTTGCTGAAGGAATAACTTTGCAGGTGTGCTACCTGTGCTGTACCTTTTCAGACAGAGAAAAGTTATTCTGACATTAACTGAATGACTCTGCAAGGCTTAGCAATTCTGTCCTGACGGAAAGACAGGGTGTGGAAAAAAATTCTCTGCAGTATTTACTTGAGCCTTCTTTCTGTCCACACTAACCAAAATTAGCAACGTCAATGTAGATGTCGGGTAGTTATGCCACACATGGATTTATGAGCTTGCCTAAACATCTTGTTATTAAAAGTTTAAATATTTACACTGAGAGTCTGCTGCCTAATGAACTCTTGTGTGATTATTTCTGAGCAGTGAGGATGTTTGTGTTTTTTTAATTGATAATATTCTAAGGTTGACTCTAACATAAAACTGCTTTAGTGCTCTTCTAATCAACAGTTACAGATTATTTTATGCTCTATCAGGGCTTAAGGGTTGTTTAATCCGTTTAGAGTTCTAGCAAAGACTGACCACTTGGCCAAGATTATGTAGCTTAGAAAAAAAAGAGTTTTAAATAGGACATTGAAGCAAAATTAGGTAGAGCTCAAGGTGCTGGCTTTTCCTGGTATTTTCACATTGGCATTTTGCAATGATAAGGCATATTTCTGTGTGGGGCCCTTAGGTAATCAAGGCTTATACTGTCTATTGCTCTTCAGGACCCAATATAAATCCCCCTAGGTGAGGCTCCTTGTTTTTGGCTTGGAGTGTTAAAGCAGAAATCATTATATTGGGTTAAACTTTAAACTATTTTCTGTTTAGTTGTACATACATATAAAATAATATGCCCTCGGCTCACGAAACATTATACAGTTGGCAATCACATGGCAAACAACATGCTGAATATTAAAAACATGTTCTTTAAACAACACTTCCTGTGCTTGATGTAACATTTCGATTTTTATTATGTTGGGAACTAGCACTGTAAGTGGAGGCAAATAATTGCTATGAAAAAGTCCAGATTTCCTGAGTAGAAGAATATCTTCAAAATCGTAGTGGGTGGTGGGAGATAAGAAAAAATCAAATATACCTGATGGAAGGATTGGCTTATACATGACTGTGTGCTGCATTTGAATATAGTGGCATCTGCAGGAGCTGCAGACTGCCAAGCATCACCCATTGAGGAAGGCAGAGACAGCTCTTTCAGCAAAACAGCAATGGTCCTCAGTTGGTGTGGAGAGGGGAATCATGGGATGAGGCCACTTGTGTCAGGGAAGCATTTTATTGCTCCAGTTGTCTGCTGTGGGTCTTTTAATTCTAATATTTTTAGCAAAGTTTTAATTCATTCAAAGAACAAGGTAATCCTATTTTTTTCCTCTTTTAGAAGTTTGCAGGGAGGTAAAAGAAGGATTAAGTAACAACTTAGGAATTTTACAGTGAACATGGATGTTGGCTCTCTGTTGCTGTAGCTACATCATCCATCTCAACATACAGTAGCTATGGGAACAGAGCTACTGGACCTTGCAAAAGGAATGCAAACACTTCATTGCTGGTTTGCCATTTGTCAGAGTACTTTTCTCAGAAGTCTTAACATAATTTCCATTCTGGTCTTAACTCATTCAGGCCTAAAATTCTAACCATGGCATCTCCCTCCTACAGAGTCAGTCTCAATGCAAACAGGTCTCTGTTTTATGTATTCTTACAAGTCTTTCTATCAAGTTCTACTTTGTTGACTGAGCAAGGACACTGAGTAAAATACAGCTGTAGACAACAGAGGAAACCAAATGGGCATAGAATAGCATCACAAATAGCTTCACTGCTTGGGACACACCTGCAGCTGGACCGTTTAGACAGAGAATCCCATGGGTATTGCTAGTCCACATGTTCTGGTTGTGTTGGATCTCAGGGAATATGGTGGTGGTGAGCAATTTAAAAATGCTTGATAGTCAAGCTTGTTAAAATAAACAGTAACAATGTACTTACTGTGTTTCAGAAAATGTAGCAATCAGTTGCAGGGAGTAATAGTACTGTAATTTAAATAGAGATACAAATAAAAGTTGTAACTGGTTAGCGCTTTTTTTTTCCATTTTTTTTCTTTCCTACACAGCATCCTAACATATCCAGCAAAATTCCTACTCTTTCAGGATGAAGAATTGACAAAATTAGGGATATGTGTATTAGGCTACTTTACCTGAGCACTCTTAAATGTTGGTGGCCTTGGGAAGGAACAGAAGCACCATAAATATTGCTCTGTCAGAAAGCTACAGGAAAAGAAACAGGTCAGTTAAAGTAAGATACTTATGTTGATGAAATTAATGTTCACAGCATGACTGTCAAAACTTGGCTTAGCACATTATAAGCAATTTACCAAAGAGAACTGGTATATTCAAGATAAAGACAGCTAGAGTGTCCTGGTTTTTGAGAGCAGAATATAGTTGAGTTTAAACCTCAGGAACTTGATCCAGGCTTACGATTTTTGGCTTCAAATCAAACCACTAACATTCTACTTCCTAGGAGATGAACTGAAATAAATCATCCGTGAAGCCTGATTCTGTTTCTTGCTTCTATCTATTCTACTGCAAGTAAGATTTCTTATTAAAATCACCATGGATACATTATCCTTATAATCCTGTGAGTCTTTTTCTGATTGTCTGCTTAGCTGCAGAAAGTTAACTAATGCTGTGCCTAAAAGAAAAGAGCTGCTGCCCCTCTCCCAAAATCCTAAATCCAAGCTGCTCACTTTTAAATCAGCTGTGGACATAATTGACCTGGTTTCACCATGGCAGAAGCATTTGACAGTGCTTCGCATCCATCCAAGTGGGATTTGGGCTGTGTGCTCTGTACTGCCTGGCCTTTTGCAGTAACAGAGAAATAAAATGTGTGGGAACTTGCTTAGGCATCTTTGGGAAGAGTGGAGTAGCAGTTCAGAAGCAATTGCCCTGGCACAGAGCTCTTTCACAGAGGTATGTCCATACTGCAGACAACAAACTACCTTTATTCAACAACCAGTTCAATTGCTATGGACCAGCTGGTTATTACTGGTAAATGGTAAAATCAGTATTCTGATTTGTGTGTCCCTACTGTGAAAATACAAATGTGCAGTCTCTGATCTTCTCTCCTATTGCTCATAAGTAAGTCCCTTAAACTGGGTGACATGCAGTGCATTGAGCAACCTGGTGGTTGTTGAAAGCATCTCCTGGCTGCTGGACAGGCAATAGGCAGAAAGGGAGGGAGAGGACTGAAGGTCCTGATTATAGGAACTGCAGCAATATTTTGTACATAACCATTCTGCTGTCATCACCTTCTGCTGCTGTGGGCTTTAAGTAAAAGGTAGCACAAGTGACTTACACTGTGTGTGTTATTTCTGGGTTCTTCCTTAGCAGCAGTGATGTGGTATCATTTTGTGCTTCTCAGAAAGAGGCTGAATTAAAAACGACTTCTGTTGATGTTTAATGTACTGCAGCAAATGCTCTGTAGGTCTGTAAATCAAGACATTTGTTCTTCATTTTTAGCAATGCCCTTTCCCTGAACTCATTTAATGAGACAGTTGTAAGATGTTTGTATGTTCTCCAGCTGGACTGGGTGCACAATTCTTGAACTCTGTCTCTTAATACATTCTCATTTTAAAGTGTACTGTGTCAATAGATATTGGCAGCTATACTCTCAAGGCAGCTTTGTTCCACAGAATACCCCTCTGATGTTGTAAGCAGTGTTACAGACAGGAAGATGCCTGAGAGTGAGAGAATTTGGGAATTTTGTTTGTTACTGAAGTCCCTGACAGCTGTGTTTTATGAGTGAAGGGGCACTGTAAGTAAAGGGGAAGGGTAATTTATGAAAGGTACTGTACAGACCAAAATGTGGCATACAGAATAAGTGACAGTGAAGCACAGAAAACTGTTGTATATGATCCCTGCTTGTCATAGAAAACATGCATAGAAATCACTCCCAGCATATAAATGAAGTTTATGCAACTATAGCAATATGAACAATTATAAATGTAGTCTTAGAGATGTAGATTATTGCCTCCAATTTCAGCTATCTCTTAAAATAAAAACACAAAAAATTATGTTGCTAAGTAACTGAACTATTTTCTATCTGTTCTAGATTAAACTGGAAGTGTGGATTTTGCCAACCCGTTTAAGAATTTTCTTAAATATTCTTGCTCTTTTTGAATATATGAAGGATAGATTTCTTATATATCCTTTTGTCCAGCTTTCTATTCTCTCTTTTGTCCCTCTCTTCCCTTCCCTCACAGTGTAAAAGTGTGCTTACTTCTGGCAATTTCAGCTTCTTTCATGGGGTCTTTTGCTATCTGCCAGTGCAGGGGAAGCAGGAAGATTGTGTTAAATGGCACCAGGAAAAAGAAAATGGGGCACATCCTATGCTGAACAGGCATAAGACAGCTTGGAGCTGATATCAACCATACTGACCCTGTATACAAGCTGATTTGGGTTTTTGGTTAGAACAAAAGACGTCTTGCTTTCTCTGTGTGATGGTTCACACTACCTTGCATGCTCGAATAATTTGCTGGATATTTTTTGCAGTGAGGAACATGGTAAAAAACCAGAGGAAGGACAGTAAGAGGGAGGTGACCTGCCATTTTCCAAAATCCACTTAAAAGCAGATAAAAGACAGCCTTTCTTCAGAAATGTTCTGAGGGGAAAGGGTCGCCCTTTTGTCCTTACTCCTTCTTTTGCAAACTCTGTTGGATGTAAAAGCAGTTTCACTCTTTAATATTTACACAGACTGACCTCAGAAATAATCAGTGGCATCCTAAAATGCCTGTTAATCCTGGAGGTTGCAGAGATGTCTGCCCTTTGTCAAATGCACAACATTTGAATTATCAGAAAACCATAAGGACCACTTTAGTAACCTTTTCCTGGCATTGTTGGCTAAACATTTTCTATTAGACCATGTTCAGTGTGGGAAAAAACATCAAATAACTTAATTTTCTGAATTACAATAATGATTCCTACTTCAGTACCTTATGGTCTGGCTAGTAGTCCTACATTAAATCTGTGGTTTAACTTTCCTCTGTACCTTTAACTTGCAGATTCTACATAAGAGCTTTTCTTGGCAACTATGCTTGTAATGTCCAGATTAGTGCCCTAATGCCTTATTAATTCTGATCTAAACCACTGCTGTAGAAAAAAGTTAAAGCATAGCCTGGAAGAAAAGAACTATTTAACAATTGTTATGTCCGATTTGCATGGAATGCATTAGCCAAGTATAGGTTGTTCAGGCTTCTAGGCCTTCTATGACCCCATGATACAAAATACAGATGAGATGCAAAGCCCTGTATGTTCTCAGGGGGAAAAAAATCATAGAATAGTGTATATTTTATTTTCTTTTTGCATTTAAAGTAGAGTTGAAATATTCGGAGGATTTAGGTGCACAGGAGCATTAACCTCCATGAACCTTTAATACCAAATTTATGCTAATATCTGGAAGAAATGTGTCTCCTTAGTGCTATAGAAACCTCCCAGGAATATCTTGCTCCAAGAACAAAAGTATAGCTTGGACGTATTCATAGAATAATTCTTTGGAAGTGTCTTCATGTAGATACCATGGTTTCAGGCTGTGATTGGTTATTCAGTCATTCCATGGTGCCTATAAATCTGCACAATACCCTGGAGTGCTCGTGGCTTCTCAAACCTTAGCAAGATCAGCAGCGGGCATGGACCCTTTCAGAGCTGCAAGATTTCCATGTGAGGTGTTAAAGGTAAAATAAACATTTCAGTGGTGCATTCCCATTTTCTGTTGGTAACCACTGATTCAAAATAAGCGCAGACTGACAGGTTCAATGAAGTCCTCACGTCTGAATGGGAATGGGGAGTGGTACCATTTACTCTTTTTTCCTTCATTTTTTTTCCTGTACCTTTCCAGTACCAAGGGAAGGGGAAAGAACACCCTTTTCTCAGATCTTAGTACCTCTTTACAAACTCCAGACTTTGTTTCCTGGTAAATTTAATTGCAATCATGCTCTAATGTCTCTCTTTTTTAACACAAAAAATGGGTAGGTGCACAAAGTTGTTCTCCTGTTGCTTCTCTTCTCCTGTGTTATTATTAGCAGAGCCCTAAAGTGCTTGATCACGTCCCTTGAGGGAAGACAGGGCTTTATATTGTTTTAGACGTAAGTCCAAGGTAGAGTTACAGAGGGCTAATGGAAACTCAGGCTTTTAATTTCATCCTTCTGTAGTTAAATATTTAATTAATTGCTGAATGTTTTTGCAGCTGAGCTTTAAGTCTTTTGTTCCACACGCTTAATCCCATGTGCCGAACCTTCAGAGGCTCAGTGGTGCATTCTGCTCCTCAGCATCATGCTGAGGTGCTAGTCAAGGGGAGGCTGGAAATCTCCACAATTTACAGTGGAGACATGGTGTTGTACCTTGCAAATGGTAAAAAAATCTGCTTCCGCTAACTGTCTAAATGCTGTTTGAAAGTCATTACAGCGATCTGAGGAGGGTGTCGCTCAGCTGAGAGTTAATTGCTTTCAATCTGTATAGGCAGGTGGCCATGTGTAGCTGCAATATTTCTTTTCTCTGGCTATTAGCTCGCAGATATTGATATCCACCCAGGTTTACCATTGAGACTAATGTTTTCCAGCTGCTTCTTGCTAGTATGAGCATATTTCTAGCAACTGAGCACTGCCTTTGAGTAACTTTAGATGTTATATAGTTGGGCTGCATATGAAACACTTGATTTTTGAAAAAAATGGTTGAACGTGAGGTTGAACAAAGCCAACTGGCTTTGGGGCCTCTAGTTCAGTATTCTTTGCTCCAGCATCTAACTTCATTCATAGGACAAGCAAACAGTGCTGGAGTCTTTCTGTCTCTTTTTTATTGTTGTTTTTACTGAAAAAGAATTGTACTGGTAAATGATGGAGATGTGATCAAAGCTAAATTCCACCTTCCTAAATATAAAACTTAGTTTTTTAATACTCATTTGAGTACTGAATTACAGAAAGTCATTACAGATTACTTTTGTTTAGAATTTCTAAGCATTATTTTATATTTGAGTCAAACTGTAAAATTATTCTTAATGATTATGACATTTTGTGAAGACTGAGTTCTTGCTTTGCACTGTTATCTATAGTTATCTTTAAGGAAAAGATCATAAGGAAAAACTCTCAAGAGCACTCAACTGAATTTTGAAAATGTAACTCATGAAAATAAAATCTGGAACTCAAAAAGAAGTGAGGAAACCCCCATCTCTTCAGCAATACTGAAATTGCACTCTGCTTTGTATCTGAATTTCCACATTACTCTGAACAAGTTTTAGAACTGCTCTTTTGATCTTGTGTGATAGCAAATAGTTATTTACCAGTTCCTAAAAATAGGAATGAGATACAGAAAAAGATGGTAAAAAAATATCCAGGCAAAACAGTTGAAATGGCCTAATAGGCAGCAAGTTTAAAATTCCCTTGTTTTCATTTGTGGAGTAATTGAATTCTATAAATAACATATATAAAATCCAGTGACTTTTATAGTGCTCCAGCTGGAAAACCACTCAAGAGCACCAAAAATAAAAATATCAGTATGTGCAAATGAGCAAAGGAATTTATGTCAGAACACTCAGTAGATGGAGAGTCAATGGCATACATTGTCTTACAGTGATGCACTAGCTTGTAGATGACAAAATTTTTCTGGACTTGATAAAGTTAATTTAATTTCTTAGCACAATTTTGGATTTTATGTGTAGGTTTGAAATGGAAAATATGTCGGAGGTGCCTCCATTCTCTACCTGTGCTGACTTTGACAGACTCCCATCTCTGTACTCCTGACATGCTAGTTACCAGAGACTCAGTTCTCTACTTTCCATCCAGAGTTCTTCTGTCTTCCCTGTGGCCTTGTTATAGAGTCCTTTATTAAGTTTATTTCAAATGGTGCTACATATCTTGGCTCCTGAATATGTATGGTTAACTTATCAGAACAAAGCATGCTAAGAACACTCACACAAATTTTAAAATAAATTTAAAGGACTCTTGTGTTTCTTGAACTTATCTGAATACCAGCCTAACAGGTATAAATGATTGAAATAAATTGACACCCATTTTTAAAATGAATGTTTCACATACCTTTTTCTCCTTGCAAGCATGCAGTATACCCAGTCATAAACATTTAAAATGAGGATGTAAGAAATCATGATACAAAAATTGCCTTCTGGTTTAGAACTCTTTCAGGACTTTTCTTGCTTAATCAAAGCTTAGAAACGAAATATAGATTATTTTTGTAATAAGTACTAGAGCTGATGCTTTAAAAAAATCCAGATGCTTTGAGATTATGATAAAATTATGAGTTGGCAACTTACAAAAGTTCATAGAAATTAAGTAAATTTGAAGCTGAGTGTCATATGGTTATGATCCCATATTATTTACTTACTTTATTCTCTCTTCTTTCTCAGGCTAGAATCTCTAATGTTTTTTGACACACAAATTTTTTCTTGACTAGTCTCTGACAAATATGATAATGAAAGTAATTTTCTTTTAGTTTTAAAGAAAAAAAGCCTCTTAATATTTTATTTCTTCCTCTGTAGCTTTAGAACTTTTAACATGGAAACTATGTTTTCTAAAACCTTGTGTTTATATAATATAAATATTCTAACATAACCTGCAGAAACACAGAATCATAGAAATATTTTAGGCTGGAAAAGACCTCTAAGATCATTGAGTCCAGCCCTTAACCCAGCACTGCAAAGTTCAGCACTAAACCATATCCCTCAGTGCCACATCATCTACTCGTAATGAAAAAAACCAATTAAATAAAAATGTACAAAGTTAGTTATTCACAAATTCAGCCTGTGACTCTGAGCCTGCAGTCCTTTGTAGCTGTTTGCCCCTTGGTGCAAGTACTAAGAACTGAGAGCTGTAGGGCTGTTCTTCATTCCCTGATACTGACCTGGTCAAATTTGTAGTGCTGATCTTAATCTACTTACCAAGCTTTCTGAAATTCCAGCATAGAAACTAGTTTGAGTAGACAGTTTGCAAATGCCATGACTGAGGCGAATGTACCTAAATATGTCACCCTTCAAACCCCTAATTCCTGCCATTCCTTGCAGATGATCCTTTCATATCCTGCTCTGTTGAGTATCATCTCCAGCAGTCCCATGTTGCTATGCCTACTTGATACTTAATCACACTTTAAAGGAAGACACTTCCGATTTTCATTACTTTCTATGACTCTAATAACGTAATCGCTACAGCTCAGATCTGTAGGTAGGAAAGGAAGCTTCTGCAGAATGTGACAAATATAACTCAGAATTTTCAAATTTGTGTAAGCTTTAAAAAGGTCTTGGAAAGTTAGTGAACCAGTTCAGAACTTCCTCTTGTATCTGTTCAAATTTGAACAATCACTCCTAAAAGGGATGTCATTTTAACAGAGACCTGCATCTAACTGATAAACATAGAATAACTATAGCAGTGACCAGAATGTATCCAACACCCAGAAAACTAATGAAAGCAGGTTAAAAAGGGCTTATGATTGTTTTTCAAGTGTTCAAAATGTTCTGTTTAAGAATTATTGCTTTGTTTTCTCACATTTGTCTTCAATGAAGCACTAAGATGGCTGCCAAGCAGTAGCTTCATCTTCATCCAGCTGGATACACCTGAGCTTTCTTAGCTTGAGAAAAAATCCTTCTCAGCAAGTCAAACTGCGTGAAATGTGAATATTTGGAACTATAAATCAAAATGTCCATGTACAGATGTTCTCAGCCTAGAGGCATAAATGCGAAGGAACTTGGTTCCAGAATGATTTTTCAGCAATACCTGAAATTGTTCAGAGATGCTTTACAACTGCCTTTTGCAGTATTGACACAGTACTGTAAAATCACCATGAGTGACTTGCTCGTTATGCTGTTCTCATAAGTGGTGCACAGTGGGAAGCTTTGGAGAGAGCAATTCAGTACATTGCCAATACACATTAAAACAGCTTCTCTAACAGGGAATTGGGGTCAAGGAGTCATATGGAATGGGCTTGCTTTTTAAATCAAGGAGAACTATCTCCAAGCCCTCATAGCACCTGTTGGCATCAGGCAGAACTTTTCTGAGGATGAAAAGGGATATTATTCCATTTCACAAATGGGGAAGTTGGGCTCCAAATTAGATGCCCTTCCACGCAAGAGTAACTGGAAAAGATTATGTTTTGGGCTCTTGCCTCCTCTGACCCCAGGCTGCTGTGGATCATTGAAAATGGTAAGAGTGAGCGCTAGTCTCATGATTTTGTAATGTGTTGCAGTTTTCATGCTGTGAAATGTGTCTGCTTAGAAAGGGAAGATCTCATCTGTCATTTTTACCACGTTACTCTTTTGTACTATGACAGCTCCCAGAGGCTTAAAGCGAAGAATGTTCTCCCACTGCTCTATGATGGCTATTTCACCTTGAGAAGATGCCTCCTACTCCAAATGAGCATGTTGTGATTTTAGGAAAAATGTGATGGTGTGGTTGTAGTTTTGCACTATTTATATAAGTTATCCTGAGTAAGGAGTATAATTCCTTCTGTATCTGATTTCTATTTTGGAATGAAGTGGCTCATGACAGATTGTGTGAGAAGTGTGTGACATGAGCAAAGTTTGCAGTCTTTGGCAAACAACAGAAAAGAGCCCCACTTTTTAGCCTCATATATTCACACAGAATAGAATTTGAAAAAAAGAACCAACTCTTTTTTCTTTTAATCACTACGTTGCAAAGCTAATAAATACTTAAATAGAAGATTTGTCCACTTATAGTGAAGAATTGCTGAGCTGAAAGTGGACAGGGAAATCGGTCATTTCTGGAAAAAAATATTTTATTTTGGTTTATGTGTAAATCATATAATAAGCTTGCCTGTGGTATTGCTTACCAGTTACCTGTGGTTAAAAATAAAAGAAATACAGGAAATAAGAGATTGTGGTAGGTAAGAGACTTAAATGCATATATTTGGGGTTGCAAATAGTCTTAAAATAGTTAGGTGCTTCTTGTGATGTATTTCATGAAACTGGCTCACTTAGCATTTTCTGAGATACCATGAAACCTTTGAAAGTAATATTTCCAAATATGGATATGAGAGTTCTATGCACTTGAATCATATTTCACCCCAACCCCCTTGTTTGGAATGTGTGAATTTAGTGCTCAGCTTGTGCATATGGGGGGGATTACCCAGAAAACTGCAGTGAGCAGAACTGTGAACATGATTTCTGCAGAGCTAAATGCCTCTTGGCTCCTGACAGCCAAAATCTTAAAGTTTATGAAGTGCAGCTCCCTCTCCCCAGCGCCCAAGCGAATGAATTGCCAAACCCTGGGAGCCAGAGCTGAGGCAGCAGGGAAGAGGCACTCAGTTCACATTTCTTGATGAGATCTCACAGGGGAATGCAGGGGCTCTGTCCCACCAGTTGATCTGCTAGAGCAGAAAGGGAAAAAGCCCAGACTGAAGTGCTGGCCAGTCTGACCATTGCTACCTCACTAGCCAGGAGAAATGATTACAAAAAAAGCCTCTGGAAAAGCCAGTTACTGTTGGGAATCATAGCAGCTGTGTTCTGTTAATGGAATTAAAATGAATTTATATCCTCTTACTCCTACAACATGGACTTCCTGGGGCACAAATGGGTTCCCTGTATGTGCTAGTATGGGGGACAGTGAAATGGAACCACAGTGCTGGTTTGAAACATGGGCTACTGCTAGAATATAGTAGTGCTGAAAGAGCTAGCAGAACCTTTCTAGTGGTGTTTTTCTTTTTATTTGTGGCTCTGTCTCGAGAAATGAAAACTGATTTTCCATATTTCTCAAGTCTCCATTGCTTTGATAGACTTCTCTCATTTAAGTCCTGCAATAGCTCAGTTATACTTTATAGTGGTTTCTGCTTGCCTTCTTTGGTTAGAACAAATAATTTTTCACATAGCCATGAGCTGAAAGCTTCTTAAACTGAAGGACTGACTGTAAGAGTTCTCTATAAATAGCATGTGGGCATTGGAAAGTAAGCTTTTTTCTGTTATATGGTATGAGGTGACCAAAATTGCAAACTGGCATGCATACAGCCTTGGTGGAGATCTGTCTAAGAACTGCATCATCAAAGACAATTGGTATGGATTCTGAAATGCTAAAATTGAATTGTGGCCATATTAGGTATTAACTAAATTCATTGACATAAAATGCAAGTTAGTGCTCCGGTGACGGGGTGGAAAAGGGACTACATCCAACTCCATAGCTTGCAAACTTATTATTGTATTGTGTAACTGTGAAATTATTTTTCTTTTGCTTTCATTTAGTGAGTTTAAATTTGATAGCTCTTATGGACAGATTTCCTACTGATACTTAAATAGAAACGTAAACCAAGCTATTTTTTTTTTGAGGAGATATGCATCTGATCATCTCTTCTGATTTCAAGTTTTCATTTCTGCTGCAATGTTTGTTCTTCTCCTTTTTGGGTAGCTGCTAGGTTGGAATGGTTCTGGCTGAGTAATTATTAAATTGGATTTCTGCCTCTTCTGGTTTGAACATAAATCTCTTAGTGCAATTCATGGATTGCACTAGCTGCTCACTTCATATCTTGCCAAATGGACTTGTTAGCCTCTGGTCTTACGTAACCTTCCCTCTAGCAGAGCTGATCAGACATCCCAATATATCCCAAACCAAAACAAGCAAAAAGAAAAGAGAAAGTACAGTCAGGGAAGATTTCAGAAAGAAATGTAGGCAATCAGTCTAGGCCTGGGAGTCTTGAATCCAAGCTGACATCCAATGGCTTAAAAAGTGACATGGTAGAGCTTACTGCCTGTCATAGCTCTTTGGGATGATTAGAAACACTTCATGTTTTCAAAGTGATTTTTTTAAAGCTGACCATTATCCTGCTGGGACAGGAGATGAAACTCTGACAGAGGTTGGTTTTATTCTGCAGTTCCCAGTGTCGTCTTGCACCACTGAAATAAAAAAGCAAACTCTGGTGCTTTCCTCTCAACCCTCTGGCACATTCAGAACATGCGCCTCCTTCTTACCATCATGTGGCACTGAAGGAGTGTAAAAGGCTTCAGTGACAGCACCTATTGATGCATGCCTATGGTTCTCCACCTGCACCAGGAAATACAGCTCTCATTTCTCAAGTTTTGGAGAACACTGCAAGTCTTAATAAAAGATTGCCTAAGATCTTTTGGTATTTCGAAAAGCCCTTAGAGGAGTGCAAGTGCATAGTGGTGGAAAAGACGGAGAGAGATAAGACACAAACAAAAATTGGCTCGTTAATGCTCTTTTCTTTCAGCGACTCTTGAGTACCAGTTCTATGTTATTTTGATAAACCTCCCCCACTGACTAAAATGAAACTGGTAAACCAGCTTGAATGTAGTGTTTTGTTTAAAAAAGGAGGGGAGAAAGGAAAGAATCAAAATGCAGTATTAAACATGCATTCTAAATAAGATCAGAAAAGAAAGTCTGGAATATGAGATTTTCTTTTGTGTTAATGTATGCTGGTTTAAAAAACCCCACATATTGTGCTAGTGTGAGAACCAGGAAGTGAGAAAGACTGAAGTGAAAAGCTTAATATAATAGACCAAGCTACACTCCAGTAGAAAATGTATCGGGCACAAATGACTGCTCAGGAACACAAGCATAGAAAGTTTTCCAAAGTGTTGAACATTCAATCTTCCATTTCCCTGACTTCTTTCGAGCACGTCTTTACTAGAAGACGTTATTACAACAGAGCTGTGAGAAGCTGAGAGCTGATAAGCTGCTGACACTGATACTGTGATCACGAGGAGGAATTTTTTCTTAGCAACATGAGAAATACTTGTAATTCAGCCCAAAGTCTCACAGGTTTAATTATAGGCAGTTTTGATGTTATGCAAGGCATGACTTGACTTGAATATGTTGACTTCAGTACAACATTTTTGTTTGAAATGAAACTTTGTACACAGAACTGAAAGTCAGAAATTGTTATTCCAAAGAGAAATGCAGCACCACTTTGGGGAGTTGGTGTAAAATACCCTGTAAGTGCTGCTGAGGTGGTGAGTAGGCTTTGTGCTTGTTGCTTGCAGGAGGTTAAATTCCACCAGAGCATGATGTGAACACTATCCTAAGGACGTAAGCATGCTCAGCTTTCTAATCCCATGTTAGACGCACAGGTATTTTTGGAATAATGTTTCAATTACTAATTTGACTGTCATTAGCAATTGTGTATTAACTGGAGGATGAAATTGGTTTTATCCTGTGACTCCTGCATATGCCTTAATTTGTGAGGAATGCTGTTGCTCTGTTCAGGGCTGAGGTTATTGGGAGGATGGGCACATCACCACTGACTAAAGTAGATGCATGTTCTTTGAGAGAAAAAGACTGTCAGTGTTCTTTTGTAATCAGCCAACTTCTTCTCATGTCTAAACCCAAAAATGTGGTACATCCAGGAGCATCAAGTGGATGTGCAATCATTTCCTTTTGAGGAAAAACAGAGAAAAGCTATTCCTGCAGCTTAATATAGAGCTAAAAATGGCAGAAGCAGATAGAGAATGTGTTAACTAGATACTAAATCTTAAAATACATAAATAGTTATGTTACAGACTAAAAGAAACAATAAATAATCCATTTAAATTGCTTTTTTGTTGTTGTTGTTTTGCTGGGTAAAACTAAATACCGTATTTTGGAAGGAAGAGCTTGCAGTGCTCTCATGAACAGTATGATATGCACAACAGCAATAAGTGCTGTGTTAAGTCAGTGGTGGCTGTTCTTGTTTCCCTGTTTTCCTTCTTTCAATGGTGCAATTGTGGAGTTGTGTGCTGCAGTCAGAAATGGTATGTTGCAGTCCATGTGTATTTGAAAATGAAAAACAGAATTGAGAACTGCATTTGGTTTATAATTGTAAATGGGGTTTCATTCCTTGTGGTGAGGGTGTCATGAAAACAGAAAAAGGAAATTACAGATTTCCATGACCAATCCTAGGTCTGTTCTTTTCCTAGGTATAGCATGATTTCTTACAGCCAGGGTGTAAGAACAATTTTTAGAGCCAATACTTTTTTCAGTGAGCAGCACCATTACATGGAAAAGAAAAAAGAGGAAGAATTTAGCAATGACTTGGAGAGCCCATTTTCAAAGCAAAACTGGTAGTTCCTAGATTTCAAAGTTAATTCATATATTTCTTATAGTATGCTATAATTTATAGTCTAAGGACTCTTTCTAGTTTGATTAAAACTAGTTTGACCACTTAAAAGGGCATTAAAGTAATAGAAGTGTTTTTGAGTGTGGAATGTTAGACAGAGAAAATGTAAATGTAGATCTGCATAAATAACTGTCTCCAGTGACAGTTCCCTGGTTAAATACCCAGAGGCCTTGTTCAAAGTGTGAATGTGACTCTCCATGCCTATTTTAAGAAATGGCAGGTAAGTTTACTATTTATACAAAGAGTAACCAAAACCATTTGATATTGAAGAAAACAAGTAAATGAAGATATATGATAATTTCCTTTTTTAGTATAGAAAGCATGAGTTTCAACTCTCTTCATGTGCCCCGTACTGTTTGTTCTTTTTCAGGAAGAGGCTAGAGAAATTTAAGCTATAGGTGTTAAGCTTGGTTCCTTTTTCCAGTGTGCCCTCCCTCCAGGAATGAGGTCTTCCCACCACTGCTCTTCAGTAGGACTTGTAGTGTGGAGGAGGATAATGTGTTCATTGCTTACTAGGATGTGACTGCTACATTTTTGATGAAGCCTTTGGGGGAACCCAAAGGAGGAACTGTTCATGAATCTACAAGCCAAGCATATTTGTGGTGTTGAACTCCATCGTAGGGATTGCACTGGAGGGACAGAATTCAAGGAAAATACTATTTAAAAGAAATAATCCCATCATCTAGGCTTTTATCACCTTGTGTGTTTTTGTAATTAGACGTGGTGGTGGAGTCTTAAGTATTTGAGGGAGGCAAAAAGTGGCTGGCCATAACTGGAATAAAATGTGTGGAATCTCCTCTCTCCCTCAGTGGTGCATGTCCTGGGACCTGAACAGCTTGAAAGATGTGGGTAATAACCACCTCTGAAATTTGTATAATTTTCTACTTAGGAACTTAATTCTAGGGTACAGGTTAGAAAACTCTGGCTACTATAAAATATTTATTAAACTGGTTGTTGAGGAGACATGCACAAACCCCCAAATGATGTGGCAATTTAGAAAGAAGAAGGAGAAGGTGTATGCTTCTATGTTTTGCCTTGGTCTTTCAGGTTATTTGAAGTCTGCAAGATGTTTCTACAAGAGGTGTTCTTGTAAGGTTAATCGCAGTCTCTGCAAAGCAGGTGTTTACAGCAGAGTTTCCTCTTCCAACCGTGTGCCTAACAATAGTGTGATTAAGATCTCACTCTGGGGCAGGCTGACTTTTTGGCTGCATGTGTGTGCCTGCACGAGCATGTCTGCAAGCTGCTTTTATTATTCAACAAAAAGAACATTTGCAGTTAATCTGAATAGAGGAGAAATGCTTTGAATGTGAGCTGGGTCTGGAGTCTGTAAGACTGGTAAACAGATTGGAGCAGATGAGGCAAATAAATAGAAATTGATGGCAGAATTTTGAATTTAAGCAATCAGAGCATCAGATGAACTGAATGTAAAGCTGAGCAATACATACACTGCACTGTAAAAATAATGTATTTTATGCTGCTTCTGTTTTGCTCAGTTTTTGATATGACTTGCTTTTGTTATACACAATGTAAAATAGCCTTGGATTTGCTGCCAGGGTTGAAACTGAACATGCTGGCAGTTCTATCTGCACTGCTGGGCAAGGTAGTACTGTGGGGTGAATAAACCCCACATGCGGCAAAACACTGCAATTCTGATTTGAAACCAGCAATAGGAAAGTAATAAAGGAAGCTAACACAAAAATGTGTCAGCTGTAGACAATTGTCTAAGGAGAATAGGGGTGCTATTATCTCTGTCCCTATTAGGCGGTCTAATAAAAGATCTTATCTCTGCCTGCAAAGCACAGCCTTGCCTGGGGTGAGTAGGGAGTTTGCACACAGCAGAGCATTTCTTCCATGCTGCTCATTGACTCAGGAAGGGAAAAAAGGCCAATGTTCAGCTTAGGTTTTCTGCAGGATGGCTCTGTAGCTGGAGAGGCTCCTTGTGTGTTGTAGCAATGAGGTATGTTATATTTGGGAACATGCTCCTCCAGAGTGACTCTGCAGCACACAGGTCAGTACTTCACTCAAGTAGCTCTCACATGGAGTGACACACAGACTGCATGGGGCAGTGCTGTGATGTGCTTGTTCCCACAGACCCTCCTGCAGCACAGGTAGTGCTGGTGTCTGCCCACAGCCAGGCTGAGCAGTGGATCTTCATTCACTGTGGTACGTCCAGGTTCTTTGTCTGTAGAGTCCTCCAAGTGAGGAGGATGCAAGTCCAGAGTCTCCAACAGTTGTTTTCAATGTAACCCATAAAATTGGCATCACTCTTTGATCAAATAATGGACAAATTTTACTTTTTTTTCAGGAATTCTGCCTATCTAGCTACCTTTTTTACACTCAGGGTGCAAAGATGGATTACACATGTGAAGTACTTGTAGTTTCAGGGTGATACTATATGAATTGATACTTCTGGCAAAAAACCTTTACCCATTATGAATCTGCCAATCATCACCCCTCATCTGTTCTTGGAAATTCTGGTTCCTAATTGATTGATTAATTAATACACACCTCTGTGCACAAGTATTTCATGTAAATCAGCAATATCTCAGGAACAACTTTTTAATTTGCTCTCAAAAAAAATTGTCATGTGATTGTTAACTTTTCTAATAGCTTGCTGTGTTACTAGCCGTCGTGCTTCTCAAATGAAGCAGCTATTCATGTACAAGTTCTTAAACAGATGGAGATAATTTTGTATCAGCCTGCAGTGTACTTAAATTATTGTAACTCTAGCCTAATTGAAGTCTAATATTAATGATAATAATTTAGATATATTAATAAAAAAGGCTCATATTAAAGATCCTGCTTCCCATTTTTGTGTGGTGTACATGTTCCTGAAAAATTTAAAAGTAATATAAAAATTGAAGTTCCCTTTTTTTTAAAAAGAAATTTGCATTAATGTATTCTGCTTCTCGCCAGAGAAGTATAGAACTGAAATCTGGCTGAGAATTAAACACTTAGACTTGGCAATATTACTTCCTAGAATTCCTTTTCGTCTTCATTTTAAAAGAAAACAGGTAGGTTCCAAAATTGAAATTGGCTTCTTTTGAATATCAAGGTTAGGAAATCAAGTGAGCACAATTTCTGTGTTTTAAGCATTCACTGCTCTTTTACTCTATACCCCTTTCATAAATCTTGAGACTCACTAGGCTTTGGAAGAAGGAATGGAGGGACAGTAGTTACAGGACTGTGTACGTGCTGAGGGAGGGATTAAATATTATCTGTGTTCCATGAAGAAAACAGAACAAGTGCCAAGCTGTGATGTTCCCAGTTTGTTACTGTGTGTCTCACAGCACTAAACACACAAAATTGTACAGAGCTAAGGAACAACCAGGTCATATTTTGTTGTGTGCATCTCATGTCCGAGTACCTTGCTGCTCTGGGTTCCATGCAGGTGTGCAGGTGATGCTCACAGCCCTGCAGGTGCAGATTTGCTCAACGTGCACAGCTTTGTGCCAACCCAGCATCTCCTCAGAAGGGAGAGGTGGCTGAGGCTGTGTTTCCTAGCATTTCTGTTCTGTTAGTTCCAAGTAAAGTCAGAGGAGAGGGAAGATGTGTGAGGATAATGGAGAAATAACAGAAAAACATGGCCTTTTTGCTAAAAGACAAGGCTAGCAAGTATAGTTCTTCCTAAGGCTATGCTAACAGACATTTTCTGACATTAACCTGGAAAACTGATCGACCTGGCCTGGTGAGATAGGAATGTCTCTGAGTGTGTGTATGTGTGTGTGTGTGTATGTGTAATGGGGAGCATAAAATTCTATTGCATATTTTGAGAAGTAAGTTTTGTGTGTTTTTCTTTCATAAAAAATTTCATAAAAATCTATCAAAAACTGTTTGCATACCCCTTCCTTCTTTCAGTACCCATATGTGTCCCTTAATTAAAACCTTTGCCCTTTTTTTTTTTTTTAATGAGGATATAGGGTGAATCGATGAGGCACAGAGAAGTAATGGTTTCTTCAAGGTCTTTCTATTCCTTTTCAGCACCTGGGGGGTGGGGCAGTTTCTGGGATCGGTATTTCATTTGATTTGGAGTGTTGAAACCCTGCCTTGCGAGGGATGTGCATTTTACAGCACTTGTCTGCAGGCAATATGAGATAACTCATGCCTAGGAACAGGCTTGTGCAAGGGCTACTTTGGCCTGAGCCGCTGCACGTGCCTACACTGCGCTGGAGGCCGTGGAATTTCAGAAGGTACCTCTTGTCTGCCTGAACTGGTTTTTCTGGAGATGGACTGAACTCCTCACGCTTCACATGCAGTCGAACAGGAGCTTTGGAAGCTTAGCTTTGGCAACTGACTGAGGCAACATCCAGGTGCTACCTGTGTGTTTGTCCTTTCCTGTTGCCCTGCTCGCAGCTCTGTGAGGGAGGGTGGTAGCGAGTCCATTCTTGTAATAGTCAGATTCTTTAATGGCATGTGAAAACCTATGCTAAAAGAAATGTTTAGAGGTTTATAAGCAAATAAGAAAAGTAACTGGGCACACAAATCTTTACTGACAAAAGAGATAGTAAGAGTCTAATTCTGGGGACTTTTTCAATGTAGAAGTACAATTTGAAGTATAAAACTTCCAAATTATTTCGACAAATTGTACAAATGTATGCTGCCCATGTTCCAGGCACTCGTGTCTATGAGTCTTCAGATGGAAATTTTGAAATATTCTGTGAATTCTTCTTCCCCTTGCATTATGGTCTTATGGACAGTGAATCTTTGAGTCCATCACAGCTATGCAAATTTCAAAGTCCTTAACATTCTCCAGGTACCCATGTACCCATGATATTTTTTAATCTAAATAGTCTACTGCAGAGATTATTTCTACTATACAATAAGAAAGATAAATATGCAAGATCTCTGGTTCTGTTTCTGCCTCCTGCAGGAGAATGAAAACTTCAGGATGAGCAAAACATATGACTGCTTCTAGAAACTGAAGAAATCCTTGTTCCTGTTGCAAGGAGTAGCTCTTCTACAGTCAGGCATGGTGATTTTTGGATCTGGTTCTTTTTCCCATATGAAGAACAGTGCAAAGAGTACTGAACAGCCTGGAAAAAAAATAAAGTCTATTGTAGCTTCCAAGTGTAATATTTTACCTTGCTTTTCTGAAGCACTGGTCTGCAAAGTTGTTCACCAAAGTTCTCTGAAAATTGCTGATATAGTTCAGCTTCTTATTCTGGACTGTCTCTCTCTAGACCCTTTTCTTTCCAGCAGTAAGAAGGCACAGCCATCAAATGCTGTGCCATTTTATAGGAATGGTGCTCAGCACCAAAATTTGCTAGGATCTTCCTTTGGTACATGCTTGCTACAAAGATAATTATGCTCAGTTGGCAGCTGCTCAAGCTAGTTTAAAACCTGTACTTGTCATTGGAAGCGCAAATAGCTGAAGACATACTGGGGTTTAGGCTGTAAATTGTGGTTAATAGTTGTAGGCAAATTTTTGTCCTGTGTCCTTTATTCATAAGATTGAATGCAATGATTGTGGGGCTAGGGAGAGGCAGGGGTAGTGGAAGAGGCTGAGCGATGAAGCCAAGGCCCTTGGTCTCACTGGGACAGAGGGATGCATCCCCTTTTCTTTCTTCATAATTTAGTCCTTTGATGGGGGGTGGAAAAGAGGTCTGTACTCTTTCAAGTGTTAACATGTACGTAATAGCACAGAGTAGACTTAACACTATGAATTCACATCTCAAGGACTTTTTGCACTATGCTTCACTTGGGAGACGTTTCACTGACACTAATTTCATTTAGCACCGCGGCAGAATTATCCTTGCAGCAATATCCAGCACAGTCACAGAGATGTTTAGGTGTTGTGGTCCACATGCTGGTTTTCTCACAGGTATAGCTGGTTGTAATTTTAAAATAGTTTTTAAGGCCTGCTTTGTGTCAGCCACACCCTGGGACTCTCTCTGCTCTGGATGGTTCAGAGCTGTGCTTCAGGCTGGGATAGGGACGAGATCAGCATCTGTTTGAGGCATTGGAGCATATGGGAGCTGTTTCTGGAAAAGGTGACAGGGGAGCCCAGATGTGTTATCAGAAGTCTGGGGAGAGGAGGAATGTTTCTAAATCAGATATAGAGAGAAAGGGACATTATAACTTCGCTATTGGGGTAATGACCCCAATGATTGCTCTGCTTTTGCATCATAGCCTGGCACAGCTGTTTTCACAATGATCTAGGCATCTTTTTAACAGAGACATATGAGATTTAGGGTCACAAAGAGTGAATTAATTTTGTTATAAAGTAGTTGAAACTGTGCTGGAAGATGGCAGTTCATTTGTAAGTGTAAATATTTGCTAACAGACCATAATGGTAGTCTCTGAACCTCTTCCCCATCTTCTGCTCCAGTATCTTGAGCCAGCTGGCTGTGATGCAAATTGAAACGCAGAGATTTCACAGTGTACCTCCAAGAAAAGACAGTGCATGTTTCTTTTCTTAATTTGGGAGCACATTTATCATATGTGTGCTTCTCTACTTATTAAAGGTCCTTTGGCATAGACATTCTGCATCCAACTGTATCTGAGGTCAAAAGATTATTGTGGAAGGAAATATAAATTGTGGTAAGTTACTACTGTTCATGAAACAGCAAAATCTTGAAAAATACAAAAGCTGCAACAAATGAAATTAGGCTCCCAGTACATGGACTTTGCTGGAAAACAAATAAAGGCTTAATTAGGGATTACAAACTGGGGTACACACATGGCTTCAATAGAAATCTCCAATCCTGCTGATTTGCAAAAGCCTTTTCAATGTATTTGGTTTTAACTGCACATAAACAATAAACAGGGCAATATTTATGGAGTAATCAAGAAGACTATACGTTTGTCAGATAACAAAACTAATGTCCATAGCCTGCCCTAAATACCTAAAAACCTGATAACTCTGTCATGAAGGTAGAGATTAGATTGCTCAGCTGTGACTCTGTGGAAGTTAATCCTTTTATTGCTGTTCCCATAAAATTTCAGACAACAAAGTAGTGTTTCAGTAACCTCACATTACCATTTCGCAGGGCTGTGTGATAACATTTAGTATTTGCAAATCGTTACTCTTTTTGAAAGCTCAAGTCAAAGAGATCTCTGCTGACCATAATATCTCATTTTTGCCCAAGACGTGTGGATATTTGGCTGTTAGGTTCTTCCTGAGGCTTGTATCTGTGATAGCAGAAAATCTACTGAGAGGCAGCTAGTTCTTAGTTGTATATAATATTACTTTATATTCGGCCTGTTATGAGCAATCCTATGAATTTTTACTGATTTGTATTCACAGTTTTAGCAAGTGTGTGAAAAATATACACCCTACAATTATATCTACCTGTGCAAAACAGAAAATTAGAATGATTCATCTCCCTTGGAGAAGTTCTTAACATTAAACATTTGTTTGACAGTTCTTTGAAAAAAGTCACCTTCTCATATTTTCAAATAGTATGAAACACAGACATATTTTTTCTTAACCTTTCATTAAGCATGAATTAAATATTTGCCTTAATACTAGAAATGTAATTTTTTTTTCTCCATTCATAAAGGTTTTTGTTTTCATGATTGACCCAATATATCTGTGTTTCCTTCTGGTTTTGTAGACAAAGTTCGCTTTGAAGTACTGTGAAGGATTTTGTATATTCTTAGTTAAGACTCCCACATAAAGGCTATATAAATACTGACTGGTGACATATGTGCTCAACTTCTTTTAAATGAGTGAACAGTGTACCTGATTGCTTGTCATGCTCGAATACTGGGAGCAGAGGTTACAAATATGCCTCCATCTTCTCCCATTTTTTATTGCATCATGTCATGTGCCACATGTAGGCTTGTGGTCAGAAGTGCCTGTATTTGTTTTTTTAGTCTTGTGGACTGGTCACAGTGTTGCTGTGTATCAGGAAGCTCCAGCAGTTTCCCATCCTGCAGGGTGCTGGAATGCAGGGCTTCAGGCGGGTGATCCCTGTGGAAGCTGCAAAGCTTTGTGGGACTTTGTACATGGGAGATGCTCCTGCTTCTGGGGCAGCTGGATGTGGGTGCCCACATCCCTCTGGGTGAGGGAAACACATGCTCCTGGCCTCTGGGGACCATCAGCCCTCTACAAAGGCTGTACATGCAAGAGAAAGTGGCTCTCAGGGTAACAGGCAGTGAGCTGCAGGGAGTAGTTGGAGTCTTCTACATTAGCCTTCTCACTGACTCTAGGCTTCCTTTGATTTTTGCACACCCTAAAGAAAAGATGGTTCATAGCCTTTGCTAAAGTGAAAGTGGACTTTGTGTTAACCAGGTGTGGATGCCAAGATTGACAGTCAAATTCAGTTCATTCCCAGCCTGACTATATGTTTTTTTTATACTTCCACTCTTTCTCAGGCCACGAAAGACTGTGATTGTGTGTTAGTCCTCCATCATCTTGCTACTCCATCCCCTTCATCCCCCCTGCACTATAACCAAGGCTAGAGGTGTTCAGAGGATTGTTCATAAGGGGGTGTGGCAGAAGGGGTATTGCTGCCTTAAATTCTGCAGGGCTGAGCAGGATGTCAGCTCAGTGGCAGTGGCGCTCTGCAGCATTAGTACATTCAGCTGACAGCATCTTACCAAACCTCGTGTGGTCTCCTTTTCAGGAGCCAGAATCAATTTTTCCTTTGCACCTCAGTTGATCTGAATTTGATTCTCTCAGTGATGAATTCTAGATTTTGGGTAATCAACTCTTTCTCTTTTCTGTTACAGAGCTCCAACATGGGAGGCAAACTGAGCAAGAAGAAGAAGGGTTACAGTGTCAATGATGAAAAAGCTAAAGACAAAGACAAGAAGGCTGAAGGAGCAGCAACTGAGGAAGAGGAGACTCCAAAGGAGGCTGCAGATGCCCAGAAAACCACAGAGACCACAGAAGTGAAGGAGAACAACAAGGAGGAGAAGGGAGAAAAGGATACTCAGGTCGCTGCCAATAAGACAGAAGAAAAAGAAGGAGAGAAGGAGAAAACAGTGACCCAGGAAGAAACCCAGAAAACAGAACCTGAGAAGTCGGAGGCTGTTGTGGATGCAAAAGTAGAGCCACAGAAGAACACCGAACAGGCACCCAAGCAAGAGGAGCCAACTGCTGCCTCTGCTCCCGCTGCCAGTAGCGAAGCACCCAAACCCTCTGAGCCTAGCACTGATGCAAAAGCTTCCCAGCCTTCAGAAGCCACGGCTCCCAGTAAAGCAGATGACAAGAGCAAAGAGGAAGGGGAAGCCAAAAAGACTGAGGCTCCCGCAACGCCTGCAGCCCAAGAAACTAAAAGTGAAGTGGCCCCAGCTTCAGACTCAAAACCTAGCAGCAACGAGGCTGCGCCTTCTTCCAAGGAGCCCGCGGCAACAGCAGCACCTAGTTCGACTGCTAAGGCCTCGGACCCTGCAGCCCCTGCAGAGGAAGCGAAACCTTCTGAAGTTCCAGCGACTAATTCGGATCAAACCATAGCAGTGCAAGAATAAATTGGACAGCCTGTTGAAACAACCACTTAAAACAACCTGTGTCTTTTTTTTATTTTTTCAGCTATACTAACTCGTTTCAGATCTGAAATAGTGAATATGTATTGCCCAGAAAAGAAGGAGAAAAAAAAAAGAGAAAAAATGAAAAGGATGTCCCATCAAGTTGGGAGGGAGGGAGGGGGGAGAATCCAAATAGTATTTTTGTGGGGAAATATCTAATATACTTTCTGCCAACTTGACACAAGTCCTGGATTAAAAAAAAAAAAATTAAATAAATGGATGTCTGAAAGTACAGCACATCTTTTGTATCTGAACTGCTGTAAATGCACTCCACCAGTTTATCAAAATCTTCTTTTTGTTCTGTAATGGGGTTTGGGAGTGATGCGTTTGATTCTGCCCACTAGGTTTGTGCCAAGGCAATCAGATCTTTATGAAAGCAGTATTTTCTGTGTTTTTTTTTATTTACAGCCTTTCTTATTTTGATATTTTTTTTAATGCAGTGGATGAATGCCAACTTTCAGACAAAACCCACTTAGCTGTCCACATATTTCTCAATGCCAATCCTCCAATTCTTCCTCTCCAAATATTTTTTGGGAGTAAAAAGCATTCTCATCCTACTTAGCCTACCTAGATTTCTCATGACGAGTTAATGCATGTCCGTGGTTGGGTGCACCTGTAGTTCTGTTTATTGGTCAGTGGAAATGAAAAAGTCTGCGTTCATTGCAGTTCCAGTTTCTCTTCCATTCTGTGTCACAGACACCAACACACACTCATTGGAAAACAAATGAAAAAACAAAATGTACAATGGATGCATTGAAATTATATGTAATTGTATAAATGGTGCAACAGTAATAAAAGTTAAATAATTTAAAAAATATATAAGTGTAAAGACTGATTAAATCTTCACTTTTACCCCTTGAGAGATTGAGTTTCTTACACTTAGAGAAGAAGTATTACACCTGGAGCTGTTTACTTTCCTATAAATAGTCACTCTCCAACAGCTACAAGTGTTCCCAGGTGAGGTTGGAAGAAGTGACCAATGAACAGCTCATGTCATATATTTTTTTTATCCCAGGCAGTGAAGAAGTGGCTTTTGCCTGCCTTAACGTGAAATAAAATGTTCTCTTGCTATTTTGAAGAGCCACAGGTATGCTGACTGGGTTTTAACTGGGATTAAGACAGTGGATTTGATAAACTGATCTTTTAAATTGAGGCAATTAAATTTAATCCTACTTCTATTAAAATATTTCTAGTGCTGATACACTTTGTTCTTTTCCCCATTGCTATTGTGTAGGACATGAACCACAGCTGCCAAAAAAGCCAGTTCTGTGTATTTCAAATATGGATAACCTTGTGTGGCTGAGCTAAGAGTTTAGCCCAGCATAAACATTTTTCACTACTTTTGCCTATTTGCCTCATTTTTATTCAACAGAACTGCTGAGTAATTGCAGTTTCTGCTGAGTGCTGTCATTGCTGGATATGGACAATGATTTCAGTGCAGAGCCCAGGCTTCACAAAACTGGTTAAAACAGCATATTTGGCTGGCCCATTAGTACACTTTTAGGCAGAGCAGAAGTTCTGAAAGAAGTGGGCAGTGGTAAATAGAAACACAGCTGGTACACATACCAAAGGGATGAGCAGGCTTGTATTTAGTAAATTCAGGAAAATGGTGTTTTAAAATGGTATAAATTATTTCACATACTTTCTCTCCATGCAGTGAGGATGATTCACTCTACAGACTTCCATAATACTAATCCTAAATTTTTTCAGAAATACAAGCTGCCTAACCATGCTGGCAATACTGTTATGCAGCTGTGCACCTGGGAGAAGCTTACTGCAACAGGCAGGAGTAGTTCTGCTGGGTTTAGATCAGGTCATTCACCTCCACGAATCTTGAACCACCATCTAGCTTTTGCATCCTTAATACAATGGAGTCAATTTCGTGCATAACATGTTAAAATGAAGAGGATTCTGTTGCACAGAAAAAGTCAGCTAAATACTCTGGCTTAAAAAAAAAGCAGGATTTTTAATATTATATAGCTGAAACACTATGAGGCATTAGGCAGATAAAAATTTTGCAGTAATTTACCAAGCTTTTTGCATCAGTAGTTGTCACATTCTACAGCATCCTTGTGCAGCCAAGTTTGCATCTTTCCTGCATACCTGCAATAGCCCTCTGCCATCGTTTCCCAGTGTCGATGTGTCCTGGAAAGGGAGAACCTCTGTCCCCAACTACAGCATGAATTTGCATGAGATGAGTCCAGGATAGAGAGGAGGAGCTCAGGGATCCTGTGGTACTTTGTGGTCATGTAGCACTGAATCAACCTGAAGTTGATGGAACTAAATCTGTGTTCTCCTTTGGGCTGGAAGTTGCTGCCAGTGGAAAATAGGTATGTAACTTGTTTATTCTGATGGCATGGGCGTTTGCCTACTAACAATATGACACCCATTCACTTTCAATATAATGTTCAAAGTAGCATGTAATCTCTACTACTGAAGCAGTTTGACAATCAAAAAATGCCTTTTTTTTTCCCCCTGAGCTTCTTTTCAGTTGGTATACTTAAAAGTTGGTGAGATGCTGAATGTAGTCTTTAATCCTTTGAGGTAATTAAAAATACCACTGCGGTCCACAGCTATATCCAAACCCAACAGCCTCTGCAGCTGTCAACAGCAAACTCTTAATGCACATGCTGAGGTTCTCACAAACTGCTTGCTGATGGCAGATTCATCCCAACAGTGTCAATACTGCAAAGAAATGTTGTTCCACTTGGCTGGAAAGCAATAGCATATGGTCAAAGAAATATACAAGTGTGTTTGGGAAACTGAGAGGCAGCACAGCCAAACATCAGTGCACTTAAAAGTGTTCAATATTCTCAAAAAACAAGAAAAGGAAAGTTGCCATATGATGTTTAAATACTTTTAATAATATTAATAGTTGCTAAAATTTTTAGTGTATAACTGCTGATTAAAAGACATTCTGGCTGAGGCCACTGCTTCAAAATGCTGCTATTCTATACCCACATATGCAGGGAAAGAAATAATCTCTGTTCAAAGAGCTTTTGAACCAAGCATATATGTTTAATATAAATGTGATGCATGCTGCTTGCCTGAAGTGCCATGAGAAGAGGTAAGAGCCTAGAGACCTGCTTTTCTTCAGTCCAGTGTCTCATCTCCAAGATACTCCTTTTTTTTCTGAGTTTTAATCACTCTTTAATGACAGTAAAAGTATGCTGAGGGTACAGAGCTAACAGGCATGTTAATGCTCTGAGCATAAGCACATTGCAGATAACCTCAAAGGACCCAACCCTTTTGTGAAAGTGTGCCAAAGGAATAGAGAAATTCAACCCTGGGAAAGAACCTTTGCTATTGTTTAGAGCCCCTACAGAGACATGTTTGCAAGGTCTCCCTTGTTTTGCCCTGGAGACTCTCAAGAATCTGTTGCTTTCCGTTCGACAATAGGAACGTCAGTGCCATTGACTTTGCTCATATTTTGCTTGCACTTGCACAGCAAAGAGAAGCTCTTTACCTTCCTGTTTTCCTTTCTTTTTTCTCTCTCTCTCTCTTTTTTTTTTTTTTACTATGGTTGAAATGTTTCAGCTACTATTTTTATAATGATTTTTGGAGATGGAAGAAACCCTAAAGTTATGTTAAATTATTCACAATAAAATGGCTTCCTAGAGGCAATGCCTACCACTTGCCCTGTAGTTGGCTCTGTGCACTTATTCCTGTGTCTGTACAGAATAGACACCTCCTTGAAGAAACAGTACAATAAAACATTACAGGATGTGCCGGTGTCCTATGTGACAGCACTTCCAGGCACATTTCTGTGTAGCTTACAGTATCTAAACAGTGACTTCTGAATTTCTGCTGGTGCTTCCCTTGTGCCAGCACTGAACTAGGAGGTCTGTCCAGTCTCTGTCTCACCTGACCATTGCCTTTTTCAGAGCAGCATGAACTCCATCCAGTTTGGTGCAAGTGTACTCAATCAGTGAGTGAATCAAACCCTCAGCCTTCCTCTAGCAGCTTCTTATCACCACATCACATTTCTGTGAATTCATTGTTATTTAACCAAACAGGAGAGTGTCTCAAAGAAATGCCTCAGATTTGTTGCCACTGCTGCAAGAAAGCATTTTCTTACAGTACATTTCTTCAGTACATCTTCTGCTACGCTGTCATTGTTATCTCGCACAGAATTCATAGTCTTTAAGGTTCTTTTTCAAGATTTTTGAGATGCTGATCATGTGGTTTGCTGCTTTTATTCAGGGAAGCACTTTTTTTCCTGCCCTAAACTCCTGACATTTATCTTGACTGCGATTTGGTTGACTTTCTGCCTCTCATTTCTTTATTTAAACATATAAAATTTTTGCATCCTGTTTTATATTTAACCTCCCCACAATATTTCATGCAACATGAATGCATATCAGCTGTTAAGCAATCAGATTTAGAAACCATGGCAGTCCAACCATGGGAAAAAATATAACAAGCAAAATGAATGGCCATGTACCTGTGGTTTCCTTCACTGCTGTGAAACAGAATCTTCTCCAGGACTGACAGAGCTTTGTTTGCTGCATTTATCATCGTGGGGTCAAGATCTGGCTACAGGATTAGGTAAGCAGAATTAGGATTTATTTTAATTTTTTAAAAAAAATTTGTTGTTGTTGTTGTTGAGGAAGAGAGGAAAGGAGTGAATGTTTTGAAATATGGCCACAGGAGTTGGGACACAGAACATATGACACAATCCTTTTGTTTCCTGGAGACAACACTATTGAATGTTAACTGTCCACCCCAGGGCTACCAAGTCTACCAACTTGTCAGGATACTTGTCTCTCAGCATATTTGCTTGTCTAGGCAATAAATATTAATTTCAGCTCTAACTCTCATGGCTGTTTAAATGTATTGTCTCCATCTTCAGTTTGTCTTCCCTTCACAGTATAAGTCTGACATCCCATTGCATCAGGAGGCTGCTGAGTTTCTTGACATCTTGGCTTGATCAGGATGATTTTTTTGAGACAGTTCAGCCAAGTGAGATGCAGATTTGATGGAGTTACAAGCTTGTTTCACTTACTAAGCAAAACTCTCAAGGCTTTACATCATATTCCTGCTGAGGTTAGAGTGAAATCTTCCTACAAGTCCTATCAGTCTGTCATTTGTAATGTCATCAGGTTGCTGCAAAATGCACAGCTTGCTAAACATCACTGCAGGTTCAGCTGGCCAGTAATTTTAGATTAACATTTTGTAAAGTTTGACATTCGGTCTCTCTTGAGAATTAAAATAATTGTACTGGGCTCAATTCAAGGACAGAATAGAGCTGTTCACATTAGGAGATAGAAAAGTAACAGAATTAAGTTTTTAACTTTATTGAGTTCTGTCCTGTTCAGAAAACCAGTGTGAAACAAGTCTGCCCCTAGTTGGTGTTTTAACTTTGGGAATGGGGCAAGTCTCAAGACTGAAAGTTTTCTTAGCCACAATATAGTCTTTAAAACTTTACAGTTAGTACTTTAACCCTTAAACCTGAATAGCAGATGCTATAATCACAGGCTACACAGACCCCTGAGAAGCTGGGCTGGTAGAAATTCCCCATGTGGCAGGAAGCCAGCTACTGGTCTTCTGTTCTATCTATTCCAGTGGCTCTCATTTTTAGTGCCCATTTCCCCCATCCTTGTTTTATTGGATTTCTACCAGTTTTAGGTATATTGTGTCTTAATCAGAATAGCATGACAGATCATACTGACATTCCACTAATCACATTTTTCTGGCTTTGAATTTTTTTATAGAGTTTTGGCAATACTTGCAGGATTCTGGACTGAGGTGGCAAAAACTTCTATGCTCACCAAGTAGAATATTAATTGCTCTGGTGGAAAAGAGAAGCTGAAAAAAAATTATTACTGGAAATTGGTGCATGCCTGAAAGAGCAAAGCCTTTATTCTACAACAGCCCAGGATTCTGCAACGGCTCACTGTAAGCTAAAAGATCCTATGGAGATTTCAAAAGATATCATGTCAGTATGCTGAATATATTGTTGGTTTAAGCTATACTGGTTTGTCCAATTATCTGAACTTTGTCAGCTGCATTTCATATTTTTTTCTTTTTAAATAAAAGTCAGTATTCCCAAGCTAGCATTTTGTTTTCAAAAGGCAAACAACAGTATCTCGTAAGGACTGCATTGCAAAAGAAAATTTCAATCCCATTAAAACTTGAATAACATTTCCCAGTAAAAGAAGCTCTAAAACTACCTAGAAATCTTTTCCACCATTTTATTTAGAATAAAACTTAAATAGTTTTTTGATAGCCAGTTTTCCAAGACATATTCATAAAATCATACTTTTGTAGTATAACTGTTGAAGTATGGTAAATGGACAATCTAATGGTGTCTGGCCACACATTGCAGGCTAAGTAAAGAAAACGTGGAGCATGGGAGGGCAGATCATCAGCTGAAAAAATCATTGATTTTGGTCCACTGAACCATAGGAAAATCATTTTATTTCAGTTATTCCATACAGACTAAAAAACAAAGTATTAGCAATATAATGTCACATTATGTTACATAGCATTGAATAGTTGGATATGAGTGAATTAAGCTATTAACCTTAGTGATAAGCTAATAACAGAGAGATTAGGATTTGAATTGAAGAAGTGTATGAATACTAATTTGGAAAGTAATACAAGAATACAAGTTCTGCAATGGCACATTTAAAGGATTTATTCAAGACTTTAGGAAGTCAGTTTTTATGAGTGATTCAGAATGTTTCTGGGAGACATAGAGGACAACATAAGGATTAGCCTATTTCTACATATGCACGTGAAAATTAAATGAAGATAAAAATTAATGCTAGCAGGGAGAAGTGGTTTATACTTCCTGGTAAGTGTTAAATTTAACCTGATGTGTCATGCTGCACTTATCTTGGGCCTGAATTTTGCCTTTCACTGTATTCTGGTGTTCTAGCTTAGCTATATCACACACATGTTGGACCAGACTTTTCACTGCATTGCCCCTTTTTCCAGCTATACCTGACACAATTTTATATAAATTTTTCTTGCAGTCAATTCTCTTCATAAGGCTTCCCCATAGATATGGTTTTATGTGAATGGCTCTTTCCATTGATTTTATACCTTGCTGTTCAGTTTTAAAATCCCAGAATTAGTTTGGTGGCAATGAAAGTAAGAATCAATCTAACTATTGCAAGTCAATGACAGGGTATGTGCAGAGAGAGGAGCTGACTAAAAAGACATTACAAGGTCAGGGAATTATTTGGGAAGGAGTCAGTCACCAGGGGATGTCAGCAGAAGTTTGCAGTCAGTGTGAAAGGCAGGGATAATGATTTTCAGAGCAACTCTTTAAATGAATGTGGAGATAAGACACAAGCTGGCAGTCTGGTCTAGATAGCATGGGTTGCAGGTTAGCCACTTGATGCAAAAAAAAAGCAGAGGGGTTTTGCCTGCATGAGAAGATACAGAGAAATTCACACACTGCTCTTAATTTTCCTTTCACTCCAGCCCTCCCGTGTTGATATTTACTTCCTCTTTCAGGCTAACCTTTCCCTCAAGAATCTCTTTCTTGTTCCCAGTACGTGCTTTAGTTAATAGTCAAGATTTTCCTAAAGTGGCCAAAGCACCCATTTAAAAAGAACCTGATGCATACCACCTGCCTTCCAGAGAGCTTCCATGCTTCTGAAAAGGCTTCATGTACAATCTTGCCCTTCAAGCCATCTTGCCCAAAACGAAAATGTGCCAGCTCACCTGGTACCTGAAACCATCACATGCTTTACCCTGTTACCACATAGGTTTTCTCCACTGTTTTATAACTATGCACATAAAGGCAGAGGTGTAGTGTTTTAATATTTTTCTGACACAACAATGGTCCTGTTAACCCAGTGGGACCATTTTATGAGCAGCTTCTCTGGCAGTCTTGTGTGCTGCCAGGCTTGGACTGACGATGAAGGTGAGAAGAGCTTCCCACCTTTAGCTCACCAGGGCTCCCTGACTCTGTCTGTCCTCCAGCTTCTCTTCCTTCCACCTGGGACATAACTGCACCCTTCTCCTGCTGAAGAGACTTGGCTTGGAGGACAGTAAATTATCAGGGGAGGCCGTGGAACTGCCTTGAGGGAGCTTAAGGATGGCAAGAAGAACTCTTTGACAGGATTTACATGGATATGGTTGCTTCTCCCTTAGGGTAGGGCAATGGAAAGCTCTAAAAGACTTTGAAAGTCAAAGTCTTTCAAGTTTTCTATGGTTCTGTGATTACCAAAGGTTGTCCCAGTAAGAACTTTTTTGCATCATCTGAATAAGAGTTAGGCTATATCTGCTTTCATGGAATAATATTTCATTCTGCATTGCCTTCAGCAGGACTAAGGGCAGTACAAGGTACTCTTACATGGATTTTTGAAGTGTTGTCTGAGTGCCTGCAATGAAATATTTCTCAATTTTACTTCACTTTTCCCCCTCCTCTTACATGGTTTCATTCCAACCATGCTTTTGTCCACCAGGCCATCAATAGGCAAAACTGTTTACTTTTTTTTTTTGTGTACATCAATCATTCCACAAATGAGAAACAACAGCATGTGTTTTGGTCACAAGCTTCCTCGTGCATTCTTTGTTTCATGCCTCAGCCTGCTACAGGCAAGAATCGTATTGCTATTTCAACTGGGCGAAATCATCAGTTGTTGTAAATTCCCCTGGGTATATGAATATGTCCAGCAATAGCGAGAATTTTCCAATCTTTGTGTGCTTTATGTAAAAGTGCAATTCACAGTGGATCTCTGATGAAAAGTGCCACTAACCCTGCAAACTCTTTGAGTGCTGCCTGTGCAGAATTGAGTGAGGCTTTCTTTTAAGAAGTACTTCCGCTGATTTGGCAGAATTGGACCTGCAAAATGTAGGGATGAACTGGACAAAAATGACCTGGAAAATCCCTGCCTCATGTACAGTGCTGACTGCTGAGCAATCATTGCTGTTCTGTGCTTTTTCCTTTGTGCTGGCCTGTGCACAGATACACTAGTACTGAATTAATTCAGAGCTGGGATTGGCACAGGGGAATTCACAAAATTTTAATTTCCCTCTTTTTATCCTGAAGAGAATATTTTTTTCTAAGCCTTTCATTTTTGTTGTGGGGAGGGAGCAACAAGATTAGAAACTGAAGGTAGGTCAGACTTTCTTGAGTCCTCATGCATCTCCACACAACCACGTTTGGGCACAAGAAGATGCTCATTAGTGACTCAGCCGTATGCATCAGAGTAATTAGGTCCATTTAAAACCCAGGAACTAACAATTTTGAGGATTCTTTCAAACTCTTTCCAGTTGAAAACACCATGGGTCTTCTCCGTCTAAACTTTGTCCTGACTTCTGGCATCTATCAATGCCTAAGGTTCAGAGCAGAATGTCTGCAGAAACTGCTGGGTTTTGTATCAAAATTCTTGGAAACCACCACAGATTTCATGTGCCCCCCATTCCTCCCATCTTAGTGTGTCAAAGTTCTTCCAAATTTCAGCCAACTTAGGGACCAGACTACACATTCAACTTCCCATGATTTTAGTCAGGAAAATTATGCTGTTAAAATAGTCATTAAAGTTAATAGAATAAAGTAAAATAAAAGAAAATAAAAATTTGTTCAACAGGAGCTCCTGCATGTAGGCAAGGTGTATCTTTTCCATGAGAAAAACTGGAATTGCTGCATAATCAGCCATGCCCTTCCATAAAGTCTGGACTGTTTATTCATGGGTGGTTCCCAAACATTCCTCTCACCTGGTATCTGAAACAGTGGGTGGCTTACCCTGTTACCATGTAGATTTTCTCCACTGTTTTATCACTTTGCAGATACAGACGGGTGTGAAGTGCTTTCATACTTGCCTGTCCCTATTTATAATACTCCTACGAAGTCCCTAATCTTTATTGAACAGCTTTATCTTTTACAAATAAGAAACATGAGTTTCTTACAGAGTGTACTATTGGAATCGTCGTAAGAAGTTATTGAATAACTAAGGGGAGAGCCATGTTCCTTGAGCCATTGTATCAAAGCTAAGCATGGTTAATGAAAAGAAGACAGCTCCTTTTTCTCTTCCTGATGTGGTTAACAAAGATCTAAGAGAGATGAAATAGCACTGTGGTTTAATTATTTTTTTTCCCCTCTGGAAAATTTCAATATTTCTACTTCTCATAATTTTCTCTTAGGGAAGTATTCCAGACTTCTCCTGTGTGTAAAGTATTTGGTATTATAATGATTGCAATGGCTCATTATGCTCATTATCTGCTCTAACTGTTCAGAAGTGATGCTATTTCAATTCATTAAATGAATGGAACCATAGAACATGTACTTTGGCATTTTCCACCCATGGACTATGAGATATATTTGATAAGTTGATTTCCCTGTGGAAGAAAAATGGCAGTGTGTATATACATTACATATAGCTGTTGCAGTGGGCTCAGGCATTTTGTACCATGAAGGACAGCCACATGCTATGGCTGGAAACCCAGACACTCAGAGATATCCCCACTCTATCATGACTTTAGGTCTAATGAGATGTTTTTCTACCTTGGGACAGAGACAAAACAATATTTCAAAACTTTCTACCCTCAATATGCTTAGTTTTAAAGCAACTTCCTAAGAGTATAATCAGAACAGCTCCCAAGAGGTGCTGGAGGCTTGGGGCAGGCAGTGAAAAGTTAGGGAGAGAAAATATTTTTGTTATTATTGATTTCTTATTGTGCAGTTCTTAGCAGTTTCTTTACTAATACATATTATTTTTAGGAGATCAGCTCTATTTTTAAGATTTTAGAGCCTGAAGCATACTGTAGATGTTCTCGAATGGATTCTCTATTGAAAAATAAAGGGAAAAATAACATAGAAGGTTAAAAAAATGGTCTCACTCTAAAAAAAAGCTTGAAATCAGTCTAAAGCAGTCACACCTAGTCTGGGCTTCAAGTGCCTAAGCAGTAATGCAGCAGGTAAAGAAGTAGTGTGCACTGCACAATGACAGCATAATTCACTTCAATTTTGGAAAGACAAACTGAAAACACAGCCTTGCCCTAGAGTGGATGTCTATGCTTTACATTTTCAACTGCTGTGCTGGAATCAGGCATGTACTCATTCTACTACTCATGTAACCCACTTTTCCTCTCACCTCCCTTGCCTCTTAGATTCCAGAGGACTTGTGGACAAACATTCTGACCAGGCAGTGACATCTGAGGGGAAAAAAGGGTAATGTGACTGCTCTGTTGTACCATTGGTATTGTTGCTGATAAAACAGAGGGAGAAATAATGCTTGTGAGATGCAAAGCTTAAGGGCTTATATTTTCATGTATTTGTAATAATACCAACTGTATTAAATTATCCAAAAGTATAGAGATTTATTAAACCTCTGTCTACAAGGCTGTTCCAACTGGGTATTTTGGTAAGCTGCCTTTATGTAGATATCTGTACAACATAAGCTAATGCTCCACTAAGAAAGAAAATGTTTTGGATTATCCTGGGACGATGAATAGTCATTATGTGAATTACAGAACTATAAATTACTGTCTATTGGTTTAACTAGTCTATGAGAGGGGTAGGTTGCCAGAGAAGCAACAGGGAAACAGTCAGTGAGAGGATTTAAAAGCAATGGCTAAACTTAAGAGGTCTGGAAAGCATGAAGGGTGGAGGCTTCCTCTGCTTTCTCCTATTCATTTTCTCTTTTTACTTATAAACTCAGCACTTTTTGGCACTCCCTTTGCAATAGTTCAATGATCCTCTGCAGATGGACACTGCTCATGTAATATATGTATAGAGTCTCTGTTGTGGACTTTTGCTTTACTCTGTAGCTCTCCTGACCATTGTTTCTTTAAAAAAATCTATCAAGTATACTCTAAAAAAATTATCTACACTTTCCCTCTTACATACCAGCATCCCACTTTACCCGTGTCTGTGAGGTATTCTGTTGTAATCTGACTTATTTGCTTTAAAGACTTTCTTATTTCATTTTGGTTTTGATTTTTTTGTTTGCTTGGTTGGTTGTTTTTAAACTACTTCAAAATCTTGACAGAAAGAACATGACTGCTTTCTCTTTGGGGAGCAAAGTTCCCAATTAATCTGTTATTTTTGTTATTGAGTAAAAGAAGTCACTGCACTTGCTTGTTCCAATAACCTCTCTACTTTATCTGCGTTTACCCGAGCAAGCACTGCCTCACATGTTAAAAAACAAAGAAAGAAAAGAGAATATATCTCTTAATCTTGTTCTGAACGAAAGTGAGGGAAATTTTGCTTTGACTAGTAATGATTGAAGAACAAGGTCCTTGCAGAACAAGATCTTTGCAAAACCAGGATTGGCTTGTGCAAAACACTGCAAGAATTAATTACACCACTCCTGATTTCAGTATGGGAGAGGACAAGTTCAAAGTAGTATCAACAGCTGATTTTCAAATTACCATTTTCTCTGATATTCTCTTCAAATTTGAAGAGCCACGGCTACAAAAAAACAGGTAGGCAGAGAAGATGGAGGAGGAAGAATGTTTGAAGGAGATGACTAGCAATGATTTCAATTTTTCTCTGTCCAGGAGAAACACACTTTGAATGCTTGTTATGGTGAAAGGCCAGTCTAAAGCCAGTACAGTGACTACTGAGGCACAGAAGGAGAGACTTAAATTCCCTTGAAGAAAGTTCAGTCCTTCCATCTTTCACATAGAGCTCACTGTNTCTTTCTTTCTTTCTTTCTTTCTTTCTTTCTTTCTTTCTTTCTTTCTTTCTTTCTCTCCTTTCTTTCTCTCCTTTCTTTTCCTTTCTCTCTTTCTTTCTTTCTCCCTCTCTCTCTTTCCCTCTTTCTTTCTCTCTTTCCCTCTTTCTTTTGCTCTTTCTTTCTCTCTTTCTCTCTCTCTTCCTTCCTTCTTTCCTTCCTGATGGCCTAGTAACTGAAATTTCCACATGATAAATTTGAATTTTTAAATTTTGTCCTGATCCCTCTAGCATGACTGAAACTGTGACTCAAACTACTTGAGGACTTCTTGAGGGCCATCTCTCCATCCCCACCATCAAGCACCCTTCAAACAGCTACACTGACAAGACAGCAAGAAAGTAAAGAAGCTCTTTGAGAATTCAGGGACCACAAAAAAGAAATTGCATATATTATCTTAATAAAGCAGAGACTTTTTTAAATTCAATACTTGTTATTCAATTTCATATTCAACTGACTGATTCTCCAGCTGCATTGGACTAGTATAGCTTATTAGACGTCAGAGATTCATTGGTCTTAAGACTCCTTAAGATTTTAGCCTCAATTTTTACATTTAATGAGCTGCTACAAAATTAACACAGTTCCCAGAAACCAGAGCTCTCCTCTGCTGAATTTATCTTAGCTTGTCACATTGTATACAAAGTACATTTATTTAACTGCAAGGCTATTTTAGAAGAAATTTATTAGTGCTTCTAAGTTGCTTCAAACAGGCAAGCCAAGGTGAAAATGCCTCGTGTACTTGTACTCACTAATTAACAGAATGGTCATAGTATAAACCTCCAAGTCTGAGCTGCACTATGATTAATGATGAGCCCCCATTTAAGATTAATGTCTGATGCATTGTGCTCTTGGAAGGCTCATTTGTGCAAGTTGAGTTCTGTGTTCTGGTACTGGTTGTATACACAATGGAGAAGTATTATTAATAAAGGAGGGCGTTGAAAAGTAGATTTCCATGTTTACTAGTAAAAGGCTGGAGAGAGAAGTAAGTATAGAAGGCTATATAATTTGAAGTACTCTAGAAGATATAAAGAGAAAAAAAAAGAATTTTTCTTCAATGGAAAACTGAACAGTTAGAAATTTAGTTTTAATCTGAACTGAAAATGTTTCTATTTTGAAATTTCCAACAGAACATAAACTTATTATAATTGTAATTCTCAAAAAAGGAAAATATTTTGCTAACTATTTAAACCATTAGAAGATTATGATTATGTACAATAATGTGAGTTTGCATTCTATATTTATACATGTATATGGTATTTGTAATGAATATCCTGAATATTTGTATAAAAATACTGCTATAACCTCAAAATTATAAAGTTGCAATGAAATTTATCTGACCTAAAATTATATATTAAACGTGAAATTATTTACTTTTATTTTTCTCATAGGATGAAAGGAAGGTCTTCTAAATGCCTCAGTTTTGACCAGAGTGCATTTAAAGGGGTGGTGAAAAACTCTTCTGACCTCTCAGGGAGGCCTTAACATTTCTACATTTTTCTGCTGAGAGAAGACGTTGTAAAAAAGCTAAAGAACACATGTCAGAGCAAGAACTGAAGTCTGGCAGAAGTGCTGAACTTTACACACACAATACCTCCCAGGAATCGGCTGGGAGCCTGCTGAAGTCAATGGGAATTTTTGACTGGCTGCAATGTGCATTGGATCTGATCCAAAAGGGCTCTGTTCAGCAAAATACTTAGGTGGATTTTACTTCAGGCATGAGCTTAATGAGACTTTAGCAGGTACTTAAAAGTCAAGCACATTTGCAATTTTTCTGAATGCATGCTCAAATTTTTTTAATTTATTAAGGTCTCTCCTATGTGATTTGCTGCAATGTAATAATAAGAAAAATCTTCAAGCAGTTGTCTTTAGTTGTGTAAAAACACAGAGAGAACAAAGTTTAAGAGGAGATGCTGGGCTACACTTCTCAAAGGAACCACAAAAAAGACAACTATTTCAGAATGGGAAGTGAGAAAGGGCAGACGTTATAACCATGGGATTTTCCAAGTTTTAAATATGAGGCCAAATTTGCTGTGTGGTAGGACTGAAAGATCAAAGCAAAGAAGGTAAAAATTGGCATATCAATCACTTAGATTAAAGGTTTGATTCACAACGTATCTGTTCCAGAAGTGGAAAAAAATGTGAAACAACATTTAATAAAAATTTTGGCCTCTGGATTGTAGTCACTTCCATGCCAAAGCATGCTTTACTCACAGTAGATCTATTTGCAAGTGAGAAATGGATTATAGGTCTTATTTTAACCACAGAAGTAGGAGAACGGCTTAAATACCTACAGAAATTAAAACGAAGCTTAAAATTCAGCCATGTAGATTTCAGCAGCTAGAAGCTATTGAAATAAGATGGAAATTTTCAAAGAGAGCATTTTCTTTCTGCCAATAAAGAAAATATGGGCTTTGCGGGAGAAAAGTAGGCATGAAGTTTGTAATAAGTCAAGATGGATTAGAATTGAATTCCCAAATCTGGATCCAGGCAGGCTTCAGAATTCAAACCTCATTGTATAGGCTGAAATCTGGTCTGATGACACTGCACTTGATTAAGTTAGGATTTGAATTGAGCAGTAGAACTGATATTCTGAAGGGATATAGTTAGTTATGAGCAAGTGTGACCTTTCCATGTCTCTCAATAAATTGGGACCCTTAAGTTAGTATATTGTTATTCTGGTTTTATTTTAGCTATTTTACAGTAATTTGGTACTGTGGACCTGTTTTACTGCTCTGATGCAGACACTCTTAATACGTAGTGAAAACATGCTCACAAATATATGCTAGGTTTTCTTAATACCACATTAGAGGGCTCTGTAAGTGTAGTCACCACATTAGCATCCTGCTCATCCGGTAACCAAAATATTTGTGCAATTTTATCACAGCACTCAAAACGAATCACTAGCCACCCTCGGGGGATGCTTCCATCAGATCCATTGTCATTTTCTGGAATGACAGTCCTGCAGTGTGAAACCTGAGAAACAATAAACCCCTAATAAGGGTAATCGGAAAGCCCAGCCCTCGAAGGACCACATTCTGAGGTCGGGTGACTCATGTAAAAGCAATCCAGGCAGTCATGAGACAAAGTTTTTGTAGCCACATCAGCTTTCCAGTATTTGCTGCAGTTCCCAAGTCTGACTTGTGCTCATTGTGTTCTTTGTCAGATTTATTAATGCATTGTTCTGGGTTTTAAATTACAGCCCTTAGCAATCATGTTCATACAGATCTCCTGTGGCGGGCAGCAGAGAAGTCTTAGAAGCATAAATAAGTACACACACAGTCTCTGCTCTCTGCAGGATACTGCTTGCTTAAAACAACTCTATTTTAAGATTGAAACTTTCTATGAAGTTATCTGGTTTCTTGCTTCCATTTTCCATTTCACAAGCCTGTACTGCAGTTCTGGCTTATGTCTTTTACCCCCAGGAAGCAACCTGCCAGACCACTGTGAGGATGAAACATTCCTCCAGGCTGGGTGTCTGCCTTGCTTTCTTTTACCTCAAACCATTTCCTAAACTAGAATGCTCTTGTTGGAAGTTTAGCTCTAATTCATTAGTTGACCTATTTACCTCAGGGATTCCAAATCAGGAATTTTAATCAAGTTGATTAAATCAGATTTCATTCAAGAAGAGCACTGGATCATACTTCATCTTACTTCCCGAATTTAACCATGATAGCTTAAGGCATGACTGGCTTAATATACCTATACTTTCTCTCTGCTCTGTCCTTTGTCTCTTCCTCATGCTTCTGGTAGCAAGGGAAGCATGACTGTGTTACTCTAAATCACAGTCCTGTGTTCTTAAATGGTTGAGGAAGTTTTGTGTACAGTATGGGACTGGGAAAGCCAATGGATGCATAACTCCCCTGCTGTTCCCTTTCTGGGGAACCACAGTGACTTGTGCTGCTGCAGATGAATCACCACTGCTTGATGCTCAGAAACCTTTGAGTTATATTTACCTAAAGACACTGAATAAAACTAAGGATATCAATAGTACACTCATGGAAAAGCTAAAAGTACTAATAAATAACCAATACAACAAATAATGAATATATAATAAATATCACTAGGTCTTACACATAAAGCCACACACAGTTAGTGGAAGTTCTGCACCAGATCAAGGGTAAGTGACATGTGGACATTTATACAGAAAACAAAATAATTGGCAGATGTCTATCTGTGATATATGAAGGTTTGGATATAAGTCGGGCAGCTACTTCTGTGTCCTTCATGTACAAGAGAGTATGGCAACCACCATCTCGGGGTGCAGTGATTGAAACCACTGAAACAACTCAGCTGTAGCTGAGCTTTACAGAGCAACCTCAGAGCACCAGGAGATGGACACCAGAAGGTTTCCCACCCAGTGTGAAAGGAGAAAGGGAATTTTCATCTCTGGAACCATGGAGTGGCAAATTCTGAAAGCACAGCAGTTGCTCGTACTAGTTACTAGTGCTTTCTTTAATGAATAAATGAAAAAGAAAAGCAGGAGAGGAAACAGCATTCATATCTCAATGGATGTGCTGTGTCTGTTTCAGAGAGTCATTGTGCTGGACTTTCTCATCCCACAGAAATGTGACTTGGAAACTTTACCAAACCTCCTAATTGGAGCACTTTTTGGAAATGACGCTTCAACTGGGCACAGCGTACATAGAAGGAATGAGGAGGCTCTCCAAGACAGCTCTTCTTGAGATAGTTTTTACTGGGTTTTACCACTTTCACTGGCTCAGAAACGTGAGGTACAGGACAGATTTCCATCTGCTAGAAGCACGTTACTGCTAGAAGCAGTAATTTTAATTTCACATGCTAAGTTTAAGATGCAAGAGATGCCACTGTTACAGGTGGTTGAATATTTACACACGGTATACTTTTGATGTGTTTTCAGTTTAGGGACTAAACCTGCATCTGTTCTTACTTGATGCATCTGCAGATTAAACACTTCTCGCAAATATTTGTGAGTGGTAGCTTTTAGGATTTAGAAATTGTGTATGAAAATAATATTTGGACCCGGAATGGAGGACTAAAGTCTGGCTTAGGTAACACCAAACCAAGCACAAAAATCATAGCACAAGCATAGTTGACATGTTCAAGACATTCATTATTTTGGCTGCTGTATGACATCTGAGGGCACTGCTAGTTGACTGTCCTTGCCTAGCCTGCCTCAGGGCTTTCCCCATTATTCTGATGGCCCAGGACCCATTTTGTCCCTTTCCTGAGCTATTTCACAGGTGGTTATTTTGAATTGTTATGATTTCATGGGGTGATCACTGACCTGTCTCAAGTCATCCACCTGCATTTATTAGATGATCACCAGACCATTGATGGGACCTTTTTGTCACAGTCCAGTCCTTCTCAGGAGCCACAGGCTGGTTCCCCCTCATCAAGGGCATGGCCAGTAACAGGATTGCCTGCAGGTCTTGGCTTGTTCCCTTTTCTCTGCTCCCAAAAGATCTCCCTTTTTACTGACCCAAAGCCAGATGGCTTCATAAGGTTTTCTGTGCTTGCTGATATTCTCCCTCAGTGTGCTGGGTTTGCACAGCCCGGTTTTGGTATCAGGGGAGTTACAGAGCTGGTTTCAATGAGAAGCTGATAGAAAATTCCTCCATGTCTGACAGAGTCAATGCCAGCCAGCTCCAGACAGACCTGCCGCTGGCCGAGGCCCAGCTGATCAGCAGCAGCAGTAGCACCTTGGTGACAGCGTATTTAAGAATGAAAAAAAGGTTGTTGTGAGGAAGAAATTGTAGCCAGAGAGGGGTGAGAATATGTGAGAGGGACAACTCTGCAGACACCAAGGGCAGTGGAGAAGGAGGGGAGGAGGTGCTCCAGGTGCCAGAGCTGAGATTCCCCTGCAGCTCATGGTGCAGCTCATGGTGAGGCAGCTGTGCCCCTGCAGCCCATGGAGGTCAACAGAGGTGGAGAAATGCACCTGCAGCCTATGGAAGGCACTCATGCTAGAGCCTGAGAGGAGGCTGGGAATCTGTGGGAGGCCTGTGCTGGAGCAGGGTCCTGGCAGGAACGTGCAGACCCATGGAAAGGGACCCACGCTGAACCAGCTTCAGCGTGGGGAGGGACCCCACACTGAAACCGGGAAAAGACTTCCCTCCCCGAGCACCAGCAGAAACAACCTGTGATGAACTGACCATAACTCCTGTTCCTTGTCTCCCTGGGCAGCTGGGGTGGAGGAGGCAGAGCCTGGAAAGAAGGGAGGGGTTGGGGGGAAGGTGTTTTTAAGATCTGTTATACTTGTTATCCTGCACTGATTTTGATTGGTAATTAATGCAATTAATTTCCCCAAATGAAATCTGTTTTGTCCATGACAGTAATTGGTGGGTGATCTCTCCCTCTCCTTACCCCAGCTCATGAGTATTTTGCTATATTTTCTCTCCCCTGTTCAGTTGTGAAGGCAGGTGGTGGAGGGGCTTTGGGGGGTACCTGAAACCCAGCCAAGGTCAAACCACCATAATCAATCTCCAGTAAACTGAGCGGGCATTGTGTTGAGATTTCGGTAAGATTGTTGTTATGATTATGAGTGGAAAAGCAGAGATTTTTATTTTGATTCTACATGGGTCATTGATACTTGTATCTTTTTAGTTCAAGAAGAAAACAGAAATTATTGCAGAGTGGGGTCCCAAAAGCTGACTGCGATTTAAAACATAAAATTTCATATCAAACAGTCTGTATCTATAAAACCATATTTGAGCATGTTTTCCAAACACAAGATTATCTTTCCTTGTTATGACCATATTGCAGTACCCTTTAAAAATCTGAAACCAGCTTCAAAGTATCTAAGACTTAGAAATTCTGCACACGCTTTGTGTGCAACTTTGGAAGGCCCTTTCCTGCTCCCAGCTAAGGTTAAAATGCAACCAAGAAACAGCTCTTGTGTAGGAAAAGAGACCAAATAACAAGTGTACTTCAAAGGAAATTTGAAAAATAATCATTCCATAATCTCTGTAGCAACACTTCATGAACACTGAGAAAAACCCTTTCAGTTTTTTCTTTCAGCACACTCAACAACATGGTTAAATATGGGATTACCAAAACTAAATGAAGGAATCTTGATGGCACTTATCTCACAAGGAACAGCTTGAAATTCACAGCACCTGGAGCCTGTTGTTTTCATGCTGTTTTGTAAATGACACCATGGGAAAGTGGTTAGCTATCTTTTAGAAATGGAACTGTGGTAACAAACTATTTGGAATTAGTTTGAAAAAATGTTATCAGCAGTAGGTGACTGGTGAATCAACGGGGGTTTTTCCATAATCCTATAACTTGGGATACACCTGTGCTGCAGTTGTAACACAAACTGCTCTCCAACAGCTTAATACACTGGGTAGTGCTAGAAATTTAGAGTTTGGGTCAACCTATCAGTAACACAACAGGCAAACTGTACTTGTTTTTTTGTCAGGTCAGTTACCCAGCTTGGTGTTGCCTTGGTCTGCTTATTACCTGCCTCTAAACTGCTGAATTTAAATTCTTCTTCTCTGCCACAATCATTTTGTGGCTGCAGTCCTTACTGTCCTTGGCCTAAATTTGGTTCCCAAATGTACAAATGCAACTCTACAATACATTAGCTGAAATCAATTAAGTCTCTCTCAATTTATAGCGACTGAAAGCTGAATTTGACCAATAAACTCTGCTGGCCCTCTAAATGCCTGTATCAAATGCAGTGCTGCTGTTCTAGTTTGAACCAGAAGAGAATTTAGCTGTATATCAGAAAATCAATTAAGTGAATCCTTCAAATAATCAGACCTAACCTCTTATCTTGACAGGCACATGGAAACATGTATCAACACTATTATAATAATAAGGAAAAAGTATAAAACTGGGTATGAGGCTACATTTGTTTTACATGTACACTATTACTTTGGGACTAGAGAGGAATATAAGATCGCATTCTTCTAAACAAATTATTTTATCTCCAGGGGCTATCATATGAAAAGGTTTTACTATATTATCATGTGTCTCTCTGATGTGATAGCTTTGGTATTCTGGATTAATTAGACTGCTTTGAGTCCTTTTTGCTGTACTATATGATTACTATACAATAGAAGAATACTTAGATGTCTGAGATTAGATATATAACAAACAATAGGAGTATGTAGGCCTGAGAAGGAGGGACATGGATATTTCCATTTTGAAGGCGTCAAACACCTTGTCAGAGGCAAATGTCTGCAGATAAGGGGAAAGTTAGGGAATATACAAGTCTGCTCAGATTTAAATTAAGAGTACCTGTAGCGGAGTGTGTAGTAATCAGATAAAATATCAGGATCAGAACCTCCAAACATCTCACACCATTACTCAAAAGTTGTTACGTTATTCAATAAAGCCCATTGCAATCCTTGTACATCTTTTAGATAGCAGCTTCCAGCTTTAACTCAAATGCTAATTGTTTTATAATGAAGCTCACAGATTTTCTTACTGAGAGTAAAAGAGGAAGTGTTTTTACTTTGAAGGGTAAGTCACAATAATGCTTTACTTGATTGAATAGTGTTTCAGGAAGGGGTTGAGAAAGCTTTGAGAGGCTTTTGCTATAGTGCTTTCCGTATTAGATTGTGTTCTTCTGACTGAAGTGATATAATTAGATAGGTCTTTATTATAGTTAGATAGGTCTCTATTATACAAAGATAAAAGCAAACCCCAAATTCAACCAAATAAAGATTTTGCTTCAGTGGAAGCATTTTGCTTAAGTCAGTGCTTTTCATATAAGCTATCTGCCTGGAGTTCTGCTTCTCCTAACAGCTGTTTACAACAGAACAACTGACTCTGGGGGTCCAGAGAAGGAGGATGGTGTGGGACAAAGAGGCTCACTTGTAAGGCTTAGGTTCTGGGCAAAGGTCCCGTGGTGGAAGCTAGAGTGCCATTTCTGTAGGGAAAGTCTGCCAGCTGAAACACTGATATCCAGTGATTTATTCTTTTCCTCTTCCCTCCTGCCAGGATTACAGTATCAGCTGATGAAATGATAATTATATACATAACTAGTTCTTCATATTCACCCTTCTTCTGTGGCCTATTTATATATGTGATGAAGTCACAGAGAAAGTTTCCACTTTCGGTGGGTTTTTTTTGGTTGTTTTCTAAAAATTATATATAGCATAAAGGTCAGCAGTCAGATGTGCCAAGTCACAGCAAGGTTCCCCTCTTTTTCTTTAAACTGAAGTGATACAACAAAGCTGACAAATAGAGGAGGAATATTTTCTTCTAGCATATCCAGTCATATCAGATTGCAAATCATGTGAAATAGAAAATTGTCATAAAAATGGGTAAACTGATACTGTGATATAGCATACATTTCCCAAATTAAAACAGCTGGTGAATTTCATACAATGTGCCTTCCATACTGTGAAATAGCAAAACAACACATTCCATCAGTAAGGACTTTCAGGGTGGTAGCCTGTATAATGTATTCAAAGGATCTCACTGCTGACTCAGAAAACCTTGTGTGATCAAGATCTTCATCTCTCCCTTCTGGCTGTATTTTAACACTTTCTAAGAACAAATTACTTACTAAGAAGATTTGTGAAAAAGATTGAGAAGAATATACAGCACACCTGGAGACCAGTCTAGATATAAAGTATGGGCCATTTGACAGATGGGACTGGGGGAGATTTCTTATTTTTTTGGAACACACGAAAAAAAACCACCCCAAAAAAGAGGATGTTTAGATTCTCAGTTCCCAGAAAAATGAAGTCTGTGGAAGTAAGGTGTCTGCTCTCCTGAAAGCAGCTCCTCTGCTCAGAACATAGCTCTCATGGCCCTCAGAAGTTATAAAGCACTTTGCACCCCTTCAGATCAGAGCCTGGAAGTGGAGAAAATCAGTTTGCAAACAGATATTTAGAAGACTCTGTGCATTGATCATCTGTAGTGGGAAAAATATTTGGCTCAGTGGCATATTTAGTGTCACAGAAAATATTCAGTGCAGAGGGATAATCTCGCTTTTATCTCTCAGCTCTGCAACTCCCTGCTGCTTGTTTACTTTCTTATCACATTGTCCCACACACCTCCAGCATCTGTTCTTGTTTTGCATCTCAGTTTCTGCTTTTCTTATTTGCTCTAAAATAGTCTGCTTCTTTTTCTATCTCTCTGTTTCCTGGGTCTTTTTAGAGCAGCCCCTGACTCATTCTGCCAGGGCAGCAGGTGCAATGCCATGGCAGATGCAAATCCAGGGAAAGTCCTTCTCGTCCCTCAGGCTTTGCAGAGATCTGAGCAGAGAAGATAGTTTAGTTATCAAACCACTCAGCAGATACAAATGGAAACATTCAGGGCCTATCAACTAGTTTGAGTGGAAATTCAGAACCAAAGAAACCTTCTTATTGGAGGTGATCCCTGTGAAGCTCCTGCTCTAGAGCACAGTGGAGCCCTAACAAATATCCTTAAAGAGCTCTACCAGGGTGATTCATCCACATTGATTAGATGCATGTTAAGAAAACAGAATGGGAGGAATAACTGTCATCCAGTTCACATGTGAACAGATGCATTTTGTGTAAAAGTAAATAGGTCTGTGTCAATGTACATATGTGTACACATCTATATATTCAGTGTAATTTCTGTAGCAAGGTATAGGTGGGATAGGATTCTGCATTCAGTAGACTTACCAGATTTAAACTCATTTTTATTAGCCAGTCTACAGACTGCAGTCTTTTTAATGAAGTAAAAGTATCTCTTGCAACAGATTAAAGTAAAATATGATACTCAAGAGTCTCTTTCTCTGCTAACAGTTAAGCATTCCAATGTGAAACAATTTCCAAAACACCATCAAATGCAGTAGTCTTTTTCTTTGAAGTTACCTTAGATGTTTTATTCCTAATTGAACATTTGAACATTAGGAATATTTTGTGTTTTAAATATTCTCATCAATATGTTCGCGCTCTGATATGAAAATAATGCTGGCAAAATTGGAATAGCATACCAGCCTGAAAAGTGCTTGCTTTTGACAAAGAGAAGAGAAACATCTGAAATGTCCAGATAATTATCTTTCCTTTTCCCATCCTTCTCCAACAGTTCTGTTGCTGCTGTTGTTTTCTTAGAGGATATTAATGAAAAGAACAAGTAATTTAATTGTGTTTGTGGTGTCTGGTGCAGTTCTATATAGTTGTGTTCTCTACTTTTTCTGTGATGAAGTATTTGCCAGTGAATTCAAAATAGGTCTCAATTTCATGGTTGGCTGTGGTTTGCAAGAATGTTCTTTGAATTAATGGTCAATTTAAAAGCTTATCTCATCTTATCTTTCACTCAGACTGAGACAGAAAGTTTTACCTGGTGCAAAGAACTATATTCTAAGATGAAAAACCAGAATCTTCTATGCAAATTTTATTTAAATTAACTAAAAAACCCCTTATATTAATGCTGACCAATCATAGTTTTTCAAGTGTGTGTATGAGCTTTTAATTTCTGCCAGGTTCCCATTAGATCTTCTGGAAGGTATTTCTGCCTTCTCTGCTGAGCCCTCAGAAACCTTGATAGGAAAAAATACAGATGTCTTGAAACTAATGGGTGATATAAATGCTCGATTTCGTTCCAAAATTTATTTGAAAATTTGTTTTGTTTTCCAAGATATTAATCCTCCTTGTAAAATTACATCAGTTGTATTATGATTCCTATGTTAAGTTTTAATACGCAGAACTGCAGTGCAAATTTTGATTTTCAAATATCTTGGAGGTAATTAACTGTTATTAGTTTTTCCCAGTGGAAAACTGTTTTTTTTTTTAAAAAAAGATAAAAGTATTTCTAGTGGTCTTCAGTTACTCAAGCAGATTGCCAAATTTCTCTGTGTTCCATTAGTTGAAATTTAATTGTTTTTGTCCGTCCTTAAGTCAGTATTTATTTTATTTTTAAATGAATAAGTAACAAGGTGGCTTGTGCTTGGTTTATTCTCTCTCCCAATATCTTGGATGAACCATGTGAGCCAGCAGGAACAGAACCTCACTTTTTGCTGAAAAAGAATGAAATCTGCAAATTCTTTCTTTGTTCTGAAGTAATACTCAGACAATACTTATAGATAGATACAAGGAAAATGCTTTGTCTTGATTTCTTGCTATATAATAGAAATATTTTAGGGGAAAAAAGTAGTTTTTACATTTTCTATCCCTTTTTAATCTCAAACATTATAAATTTAAAACTGTTTTGGTCCACAACCTCCTTTAAAAACCACAAATTTTGGTTACTAATATTCCGTATTAGTCACTGCCTTTGTTTCCAGATGACACAGGTGGTCTAAAAAGATGGAAGTATTTTCTCTGAGTGGAAGAATCTTTACTGATCAAAGTCACACACATTTGCTACAGGACATGAAGAGCAGGTGAAAACAAGCTCTTTAACCTACTGGTGATAGAAAATCATGAGAATATAGAAAAGAGTTTGAATTTCATGTTTTGAGATCATGAGCTTGTATAATCAAAACACTAAGAGCAGCTGGTTGTTGACAGGCAAGTAATAATCATATTCTTCAAACCTCATGTTCTGGTTTCCGTCATGTCTCAGCCTGGAAGAAATAGGAGAAATTTAGGAGCTTTTAACAGTACCTTGGGAAGAGTGGGGGAAAAGAAGAGAGAACAGTTCTGTAAGAAATTAAGCTCTTGTTCACCATGAATAGTTCTTCAGGTGGCTGGAATCTCAGGAGAAATGTTTCCTCTTTGCTAGTTCTTCCTCCCTCTATGTAAGAAATGTTTTCTACATTGTACTTCATATTAGAATCTGCAGTCTTGTTGGATTTTTTCTGGAAGAACTTCTCTTGAGAAGCCACCTGACCACCACAAACCAGCTAAGGTAAAATAATTTAATATGGGAAGAAGTAGTACATTTTAAGGGCTGTGGATTCCATTTGGGCATATGTGATGAGAATCCCGTAAATATTAGGATATCATGAGGATCCCAGGCCACATGATTATAAAAACTGCATCCTGACAGTAATAAATCATGCACAATAGAGTCTGATATCTTTGTTAAAAATAAAAATTTATAATATGAAATCTCTTTAATTGTAACAACAGCTTTTTTTGTTTGTTTTGTAAATGGCTCTTACTCTTTCTTGTAAATGTCATCTTGATTTTCGGGCTTTTAAAAATTTTCTCAAAGAAAAGGAAAACATGCAACATATGATTGTTCTTTGTAAGTGCATGAACAAAATCTTGTGTCCTTGGATGTTGTCATCCTATTCTAGATTTCAATCTTCTACAAGAGCTGAAAAGGTGTGTGTTTAACATAGTGTAGCAGTCATAGGTTCACTTAAATTTTGAATGTGAAAAAATCTCTGCATTTTCAATAGAATATTAAACTTTTTCTCCTAGAGGGGGGGATTGTAATAACTGCTGGTTAAGTGTCCAGATAGGATTTTTAGTGATTTTCCTTTCTTCATTTTTATTGGTTTCTTGATAGATTTTGGTAGCCTTTTTGACAGTGTTCCTAAATCAGTTTCAGAAATGCCAAGAAAGTAAGATAAAACTGGAACACGAAACTTCTAATCAATGTATATTAAATTTATAAGAATGAAAAATGGTTTTAATATGCATAATGTTTGGGATTTTATCAAAATACCTATATCTTTACTTCTTGACTTGCTTATAAGTTAAAATATCTATTGGTGAAAGAATATTTCTTTGTAACAGCCACAACTATGCAGTAAATGCAGACAAAGTTATGCAAAGGAGAGTAATCTTAAGAGTCTTCCTCTAAGAGTAATTTAAACCCCTGTAGTCATTATAAGAAGTAAAATCAGTGAAATTTAATTTAGAAACCCCTGCATCTCTCTTCAGTTATTTGAATGTTCTTTATGAGTAAGGCTTTTTTTTGACCGATTGGATAGAGAGAATCACTAATTTGGATGAAAGACATGGGTTTTAGAAGTCAAATATTTTAAAATTTTAGTGTCACTGTAAACATGAGGTTTTGATTTGCACTGCAGAGACAATAATCACACTCTTATAGCACAACTAATAAAGAGATACGTATATAGAATAGAGAAATCCATTTCCAGTCAGGAAATTTATGAACCATGATGTGGACACATACAATCAAAGTAAGACTATTTCAGAATTAAGTGATTATGCTGAATGAGCGAAGGGCTCAAAGCACATCTTAAGACTTTTGTTTTTGTCATGAAGTACAACTTTTAGTTGATCTCAAGTTTTGTTTCATTTTCTCATTGATCTTGCTTTTTGTTGACTTTGATGTGTGAAGCACACAATCAGTCATGAGCTTCTGTTCAGCTGGGTCATCTGCTCTGGGATGGCACATTGGCTACATGTGTCAGCCCTGGCCAGGTCTTTTTTTTTGGCAGACCCTTCAGCTAGGTGGAAGTGAGTGAGCTACCTCGTCTTATCATGGTTCCTACAGGAGGAAAGGGAAGGTGCTGTGATCATTGAGGCATGGAGGTGAAAGGCAAATTCCATAAATGACACAGAAGCTGGCTGTACCCTGCTTGTGTTTAAATGTGACTGCCTGACATTTGTTCTTTGCTGACCCTTGCAGATTACCTCCAGCTTTGAACCACTGGATTTCCAGTGTTGCACACCTCCTCTCCAGCCAATACGAGCTCATCAGATCTCAAGAAAAAATATTTAAGTTCTATTTTTGTAAAAAAAAAATAACCTTGACATTCTCCCTTTTACCCTTCACAGTGAATAGTGATGCTGATCGGTCTTGCAAAAGTATATTAGATTGCTATGGACTTAAACCAGAATTGCAGCAGGCTGGAACTAATAGCAGTTCAGGAGTGAAGCAGGTTCTTATCTATTACTGGGAATTCTGGCATGAAGGGAAAGTGCAGTGTACAAAGGTGGGGAAACTCACTTATCCCATCCCTAATTAGATAATGAAAACAGGGCGAAAAAAATGAAAGACATGCATTAAAACCAGTTCTATCAGTTTTAGGATTTCTGTGTTAATACCTCAAGTGTTACGTAGTGATCCAGGGAGATCCAATTTTCTTTAACTGAGATGACCATGGGGTTGTTGCTATGGTATTGTTATTTGAATTTGCTCACTTGTGCTTCTTTGAAGCTGTGGAATTGGCTTATCCCTGCTATTTGAACAAATATTGGGTTGTCATGCAGCGATGAAAAGCAAAATGCTGTGACTGTAAACATTTTAATTGACTTTTTTGTCTCCATTAAAAGCTGTTTTCTCATTACACTAGTCTAAATCTTCAGCATCTTCAAGCTTTGTTTCCACTTTGATCATTGAACTGAGAATGAGATTTTCCCACGGATATCTTCTGTCCTACTGCATGCATATTTTATTTTATTTTATTTTATTTTAGCTTGGTTTTGCTTCTAAATTTGGGGACATTTCAGGAAGTGTTGAGCTGAAAGGTTCTGATTCGTTGTATTAGAATTCTCTTACAAAATTCTCTTGTCCAACTAGATTAAGATTTAAGATCAACCTTGTGCCACTCCACAGAATATATGGTGTTCTTGACTCTGGGACCAATTAACCCAACTCACAAGGGTGAGTGGTCAGGGCAGTGCCAGATTCTGCATGGTGAGCTCTTGCGTGTGAATTGTTCACTTCTCTTGTACATTCTGTTATTAATATTGTTGTTGTTACTCTTCATTTCTTATCTCATTGTTTTGAGTAAATTCTTCTTATCTCAACCCATGACATTTAACTTTAGTGCTTCCAATTTTCCTCTCCAGCCCTTCACAGAGGGAGAGGGACGGGGAGGAGAAAGTTAACGAGCAGGACATGGTTTGGAGTGTTTTCAGTGGGAACAGTAAATTGGGGAAGAACACTAAATTGGGGAATACCATTCTTAAACCATGACTGTTTAATAGTTTGTTTTGGGAGTAATATTTTCTGTGTCTTGGTACAAAGCTTTTGTTTATTTATCAAGATGCTGCAAAAGACATCAAGTCTTTATTCTGAGGACTGGCTACTGCTTTATACTTGCTTCATCTTGTGCTGGGGTCTGTTAAATTTATTTTGTCATTTATTGCTTTTTGTCTCATGTTCTATTCACATGGTGGATTTTCTGAAGAATACTTATTTTAGAGCAGAGCAGCACATAATAGAATGTTTTAAGTTGTGAGTGATCTATAATGCTCGTCTAGTCCAACAGCCTGACCACTTCAGGGCTGATCAAAAGTTAAAGCATATTATTAAGGGCATTGTCCAAATGCCTTTTCAGCCCTGACAGGCTTTGTCCATCAACCACCTCTCTAGGAAGTCTGTTCCTGTGGTTGACTGTCCTCTCAGTAAAATAAAAATGCTTCCTTATGTCCAGTATAAACCTCCCCTGGCACAGATTTCATCTGTTCTATCACTGGATACCAGGGAGAAGAGCTCAGCACCTTCTTCTCCCCTTTGCCTCCTCAAGAAGCTGTAGAAAGCATTGAGTTCACCACTCAGCGTCCTTCTCCTCAAGCTAGACAAACCCAGAGCTCTTAGCTGCTCCTCAGAAGGCATTCCTTCCATTCCTTTCATCAGTTTTGTTGTCCTACTCATATTGTGGGGTCCATTTTCCATTGTTAGAGTTCTTTGATATCCAGATTTTTGTGCTTAGATGTTTGGGGTTTTTTTGAATGAACTTGTAAGCTAACAGCTGTCAGCTGCTTTTTGACAAAAGATTTGATAAACAGCAAAAGAAGAGCTGTCTCTGTACTGATCTGTATCTGAGTGTCACTCAGGCTGACCCTTACAACCACATGCTAAGCCATGTGATCCTACTTTGTAGATGTCAAAATGGACCTGTAAGGCAGAAGTTCCAGGACTGTATCTCTGCACTCCTCAAAGAAGAGTTATTTGCTAAGGGGAAAAACCTAATGTCTGGAATTTGCAAGCCCATTTTAAGAAATATCTCATTCCTATACAAGATTAAGTGAAATTGTTCTGTCAAGCCTTTGAAACTTGTTGACTTGTTTGGAAATACATTTTCTGTAAAGTTATCTACCAGTATTCCTACTGAGAGGACAGCTTCCGAGGTATTGTGGGGGTTTTTATTAGTTCACAGGTCTGGATCCATTTCTTAATCATCACTTTTTGAAGATGTTCCTTCTTATTGCTAAAGAATAAATGTAAGCACATTTCAGAAAAACACCTGAAATCCAACGAACATCCAACTACTCTCTTTTCCTGTTATTCTTTTCAGTCATGTTGTAGTCTTGTCAGTGAAAATACAAATTTAATACTGGGTTGCCTCATACAGGAGACCTTGTGAGTATAAATGTACCACTTTTCCTGTTAAAGTGATCTACCTTCACTTGCCATCAAATTCATTCTCTTACAGAGTATGTACGGTAAATTTGGTCTCTTTCCGTTCCTTGAGAGTTTGCTCTGGGTTTTACTTGTTGTCTTTAATCAGACCATTTGTCCTGTTTGACTCAACCTCTTCTTGCTCTGTGCAAAATTTCTTTCACACTCAGTCTTATAAATTACTATGGCATGAACTCCCCATGAACCCCACAAGTTGCCTCAAGCATTTCCAACAGATCAGCTGTGATTGGTTCAGTAGGCAGTGAAGAAAAAAAATTGAGGCTTGATCAAATACTACCCTGTTTAATCAAGGCCATTGTTTGTTATGAGGAGTTTGTCAAAAAGGTGTTGGCTTATGCTTTTTTATGATTTGCTCTTGGAATACAAGAACGATGCCATATGACATTTTCACCTGAATGTCAGGAAACACCTTTTCACTGTTAAGGTGATGAAGCAGTGGCACTGAATTCCCAGAGACTCTATGAGTCTCCATCCTTGGAGATATTACAAAGTCACATGGTCCTGGGCAGCCTGCTTGAGCAAGGGGCTGGACCAGATCAACTCCAGAGGTCTTTTCCAACCTTGACCATTCTGTGGTCTTGTCAATTTTCACTTTTTCCACCTTTCATTTAGAAGTAGATAATAAATTTTAATTGGCTTGTTCTTCTGACTGGCATTGGGAAAATAGGATTTTGCGGCTTCTTTAGTTTGAAAAAAGGCCAGTCTGTACTCTAAACTGTCTGTAAGGTTCCTCCTGAAATCACTAGGAAGAAATAGGGGCCTCCAGGACAGTCACCTATCCGGAGATAGCTGTCTAAAAGAGCAGAGTAAGCAAGTAGCTTAGAGGACATGTGTAACTTCTGTTTGCCTACAATTAGGGAAGATGAATTGAGCTATTGGCTTCTGTATGGTCCTTCTCTCTTGCCTATTTTCAGAGTGGCTCTGATGTCTTAGGAGATTTTCTGCTTTCATTAGTGTGTATATAATGATATGAGACTAAAGGAAAAAAATACTAGACTTTTGGCTCGTGCGAAATCCTGCTGTTTGAAGAGACAGATGAGGTTGCTCTGCAAGTGCCCAACACAACGAATGTGATCAGGTATTCCTGTTTGGTCGGGAGGATTTGTTACTAGACTCTTTCCATCCCCTTGCCCTGGCAACATGGTAGAACAATCCCTTAGCCTTATGTTTTATATTTCTATGTTATAGAAGGACAGAAATAGTACTAGCTGGCTGAAGATCTCGCACTCAGACTTAGTTGCTATTTATTTTGTGGAGTGAGGCTGCTTTGCATAATTTGGTAAGCACATACCTGTGTTGTGTACCTTGCATCAAACACCCAACACTGCAGATTGAGTAACACGCGCCAGCCCTTAAAAATTATCTGTAGTCGTGGGTATTTAAACTTTGCCTGAATAGTTCCCACTCCTTGAACACACAGCTTGAACTTGTCCCACCTGAGTGGCACATGATGGGCTTTCACCCAAGGCCAGCTGGGACATGGGCCAAGGGTGGCCTGGCTCATCAGGGCCATGGATCCTGGCTGGGCAAAGTAAACCCTATACATACATACATATATTTGTTTATAAACACCAATCATTCAGTGTTGTTTCACTCTAATCTGCCCCAAGGGATCTATTAACAAGAACTTGGGCTACCCTTCCCTTCAGGGGCAGGTCGTAACAGGAGCCATGCCCCCCACCCTCAGCTCCCACTGCTGGTGGGTTTGCCACAGCACTCTTCACAGGGGTGCCAGCTCTCAAGGTGGCTGCTGTTGTCCCCTGGGCCATGCTTTTTCCGTGTCACTCTACTGCAAATGTGGATCAAAGGACTACTGTATGGCTGTGTAATCACAGATGATTGTCATGTAGGAGAAAATGATAAGATGATTTATTGTTTCATGTTATATGTAAAAAAGAATGATTTTGTTCCTTTTCTCTGCCTGTTTTCAGCACTATCTTTTTTTCTTCATGTATCCCCACCACCAGATTTGGAGGCTGTGTGTTCCCCAAACTCTTCTCATACTGGGTCTGCTCCTTCACCCTCAGAGACTGGGATGCTCAGAGACAAAGACTCCTCTCTTCTAACATGGTCTTTTTTCCCTATGGTACATCACTGACTCCTGCTCATTCCTGCAATGTCTTCTGAGCTTCCAGGTGAAAGAGCAGAACTTAGGCACGGTATAGCACTCACTAGTCATTTTCTATGTTGGCAACTGCAAAATAGATAGCTGTTCTCACTTGGTAACAAGTACTGATTTTATTATGAAGAGTTTTGCTTTAGTGTATCATGTAACAGTTCTTTAATTGTGAGCAATTATTTTAATTATTATTGTTCTTTTATTTTGTAATGTATGTTTTTGGCTTTCTGATACCTATCATATGCTGCTTTTTGAAATTTTGCTATTTAATGTGTGATATTAAAACAAATAAAAGGAGATATAAACTTTTTTATTGTCTTAAGAGTGGGTACTCGATAATTTATTGTCTCTAAGGATCTCAGTTCATGTCTTCCCTCAAAAGTCCCCAGTCCTTCATTGCAGGGTTGCAGTAGTGCATTGGCCACACAGAGTATGGTTTTTATTGGTGTGTCTCTCATAGGAATCATCTGTAATTTAGGTTTAATGGGGTAATGATTCTCTTATTTTTTCTAAATTTCTCCTAACATTTGTACTACCTGAAGTTTCACTTTATGTACTTCTAACTGGATATTCTACTTTTAATTTACTTGACCTTGTGGTATTGTGATTATGTTATTGGGGTATCAAAAATCTGGTTCTGCTATTTTTCTGTCTCTTTATGTACTCTTCTGAAGAGGTCTTCGTGCCTTTCACACACATTGATGCCTACTGGTCATTTACATTCTCTTTCTTACTCTGTTCTGCTGCCCTGTCTTTGCATCTGGTGCTAGTCTGAATGTCACAGTCCATTTTTTTATGGCCCTTTTGCACTTCACTGATGTCACACATGCAAAGATCTCTGAGTCGCAAAGATTACTTTCTCACTTTTCTTTAATTGTGAGCATTTGCATAATGTCAGAATTTTTGAATGTGGTCCCATGTAAAGGGAATTTCATGGTTATGTTTTTTTCCTCCAGCAACAACCCTAGGTCTTTGGATTTTCTTCATCTGTTCTACTTTGTATTTGTAAATTTTTGATAGCTGAATTTTCAGTAAATTTTCATGCTTTCCTTTCTCTCCCTTCCTACATACCTTTGTGACTGCTTTATTTGTGTTCTCTATTTGAATGTGAGTTTGTTTACTGGCTGTGCATGTCTCTGTTTCTCTGTAGAGTTAATGGGATCTCTAAGCATTCACATTTGAGTGCCTGGATTTTTGTCCTGTCATTATTCTATCACCAATTAGTTCAGCCCGTATAGTTTGGTAATTGCACGAATCAGTCATCTTTGTGTAGTTTGCCAAAGCTCTGACCCATTGTTCTGCACTGATGGTTCTTGATTTATGCAAAAAGGGATCTTTCATGTAACAGGATTTTTTAATGAATTAAAATTCTCAGGAGCGTTAAGATTTATCCCTGCCTGCTGCTGATGTAGTGGAATGTCACCAAAGTATAAGACACCCTTCACCCACAACAACTGTACCAATCTGCTCTTGTGTTTTCTTTTCCTTCCCCTATTTCTAGAGTCATGTCAAAATCTGTTGTTCTCCTTCTTGGTTTAGATAGTTCTATGTATTCTCTCTTTAAATGCCTGTGTGCTGAGGCACTAGACTATATTGTCCCTTAGCTTATTATTTTTGTTTTCTGTAAGATCACTTTGAATTTCCTGTAATTGTCTATAAGCACAAGCAAAGATAGTCAAAACAGGTCCACATTAACAATTTGTTCCTTCCTTCACGTGCAAGGTCTTCAACACTCTCACAGAGTGAGCATTTTATCCTTAGGAAGAGCTCTGCATTGTTCTGACAATGTTACTCTCACCTTTCCGTCCCCTCCATCTCTTCACTCTGTGTCTGGCTTTCAGTCCGTTGTTCCTTATCGCCCTGGCTCTGTTCTGAATCTTGCACTGTTTTGTATTGTGGTGTCTTTGCCCCCTCAGCTCCATGCCCCATGCTTCATCAAATCTGTCTCACTTGTCCCTTTGGACAGCTTTCTGCTGGTTTGCAGGTTTGCTGCTTTTAGCCACCTTTTTGCTCTTCCTCTTGACAACTCTTCTTGACAAATCTACTTATCCTATATTTTTTTCTTTTGTGTAGGTCTCAGAGAGATTCCTGTGTTTTACTTGGGATCTGGCACATGTGGTAACGTTGGTGTGGCAAAGGTGTTGCATTATCCCTGGAAAATGTGAGTGGAACAGCAGTTTTACCTGTTGAACCCTAGGGAACCTCTACCTTACTTGTACAAAATGGGATGATTCCCTCAGCACCAGAAGGCTTGTAGCAAAATCCATTTTAAATGCAAATTTTCAAAGCATTTTTTTCCTGATACAAAGGCCATTACCTTGTGCTTTCATAGTTTCTGCTCCTAAATGGAACTTTCAAAGAAAAGATCACTGTTTTGAAACTGAAAATCCACCCCCTTTCCATGCTTTTCTTTCCCTAGTATTTCAAAAGACACTGATCTAAGGTAAAAGGAAAACTGTTTGGAAAAACTCAGTCTGAGCCAGTAGCAAGCCAGAAAATTTTATCTCCAAAGCTTAATAGATCAAGGGCACATATAAAGCAGGGTAGAATCTTACAGAAAAGTGAATAAGAAAATCACAATAAAAATTGATGACAGTAAATTATTTAAAAGAAAACCTCAGTTTGATTTTAGTAAATGTTAAAATATAGGATCCATTGCTTTAGTGGGTGTTGAAAAATCACATAAACAAGAGGGAAGTCATTCCTTAAGGAGACAATCTTTCCCTGTTACTGAGGGAAGCTATGTGAGCTCTTTGTGCACTTGAAGAAAGAAAAGCAGCAGTGTCAGCATCTTCCATGGTTAAACTTCAGATGCTGAATCAAAGGAGTGAAAAAACTTGCCATGTCTCCAAAACCTTTTATTCTGTTTCTCTTCACTTAAATAAACGTGTTCCAGATAAAATCAATGTAATTAATAGGTACAAATCTTTCTTATGAGTTCAAAATGTGTTTGGCTGTAGATACACTACAGCAGTCTAGATCTGATCTGACAGAGGCTAAAAACCCTCAAGAGGAAGACCATTTTTATGATACCTGATAATGCGCCTTTGGGTAAAACAAAGCCTGTTTCTAAATATAATATCACTTTAATAAATTTTATTTCCAATCTATGCACTCCTGCATATTTGTTTGCTTTCATTATAATTCCAGACCAGATCCAGATGCTGTTTCCCAAATGGGAATAGCTATTGGGTCCTAGGACAACTGTTTTGTTTGGTAATACTACTGCCTAAATCTAAGAAAAAGTACAAACTGGAGCCAGGTTTGCTGTGTATGAAATTGAGTGAGAACGTTTTCTTAGCATTCACTCTGACTGAGAAGTGGCAGAAAAAAAGGCGTTGCCTAAACCTTTTCTCATTCAGGTACAATCTTGAAACTTTGTCCCCTGCACTATTCCCCCTGTTCTGTTCCCCTTGAAATCTTCAGCTGTTTAAAGCAAATAGTTTACTTCTTAGATAACACCATTCTTTAGATTACCCAGGTGTTACAGGTGTGCAGGCTTTACAAGTCCATTCTAGACTTATCCCAGGGTGCTTTGCTCTCCTTAATATGAGGCCCATTTGATAAAATCATAGAGTAGAATCATAGAATGGTTTGGTTTGGTTTGGTTTGGTTTGGTTTGGTTTGGTTTGGTTTGGTTTGGTTTGGAAGGGGTCTTTAAGATTGTCTAGTTCCCACTTCCCTCTTGTGAACAGGGGCACCTTCTGCTAGACCAGGTTGCTCAGAGCCCCATTCAATGTGGTCTTGAATACTTCTAGAGATGGGATATCCACAACTTCAAACTCCTTTTCATCAGGTGAAATTAATGGAGAATGTTTTGGGAATTGCTGCTTTCAACATTTAAAAGCCCCACACTATGTGAAAGTAAGTAGCCTACTGCTTGCAGATATTCAATGACAAATAGGAACTTTATTTTGGACTTCGTAGAAGTCTGAAGGATAAATTACCTGATTAAGTATTTTTAATGTTTTTGTTTGCTTGTTTCTCCCCTTTGGCCCCATTTTACTTTAATTGAATGTATATGACAGGGGAAAGGCATCTGAGGAAAGAAGTCTGTTGCAAAATATTTTTTGTAGGAAGAACACACTCACTGCAAGCTATGTGATGCTTTTTGCATTTAAGCCTGGTTTGTTTTTTTTTTTTTTTTTTGTTTTGGAAACTTGGTACATATAGTAGGATGATGACAGCAGCCTGTCACGGAAACAAATAATGGAAATAACATCCCTGGTTTCACAGCTGTTTTTTTTTAAATTGAGCCAAATCAATTTCTACCAATTCTTGCATTGCCTCCCTTGTGTCACATTTCAGCTGGGCTCCTGTTGCTCTTCTGTAAAAGGAGGACCATGGCTGTGCCCTAAACAGTGCTGAGGCTCAGGCACTGGCTTTTAGTGAAGCATAAATGTGTCCATGTCCCTGTTTGACCCATGGCATGGTTGGGGGAATTAACCACAGGCTGAGGCCTTTTCCTGACAAGTAGGATGGATGAGGCTATTGAGCTGTGTGTTAGGAAGGGAAAGCTTAGCTATTTGGAGGTGAGTCACATTGTGCCACTCATCATCTCAGTGCCAGAGGCCAAGCTCTGGTCTGAGTCACTCATATAGGTGAAATCTAAATGGATCAGCTGTCTGACCTGGGCAGGAGAGTGTTCCTCTTGTCATTCTGTTTGCTTCCATGGAGAAATGAAGTTGGCTTCAATAAAATTGAAACTGGATCATTATTTTCTTTAAGCTGAGACATGGGCGTGGACATTCTACTTTTATGTTAGCAAATCATATGCAGTTTGGTGGACCTTCAGAAACTATCAATAGACAAGGGCCAAGAGCTCTTCAAACAGTACATGTCCTTCTTACATATCTCTTCATTTTTCAAAAGTTTTTCCCATATAACTATATAGTTTTAACTTGTGTGCTCTGGGCTTGCATGTGTTTGTGACTTTTAATTCTGCAAAATCTTTTAGACTCCATACCCACAGTACGGGATAACACGTAGCAGGGAAGTTGCACTTAAGGACAAAACTGGAAAAAAAAAAAAGCTGGTGGAAGACAGCAAAAATAAAATAAAAAAATTCAAGTGTATCATTTTATTCCATCTCTCCTCTCCCTTTTCCCACCTAACTAATGTTTAAAAGAGGTTCTTGATAAAATACCAGTGCTGGCTGACTATTGTTATACTGTTGGTATGTTATCACAGAGTATGTTGTGATAAACCATGACAGATATTCTAAGCTGGATTTTTGTGCTGAAAAGTCACAGACAGGTATAAGGCAGTAGGTCTGAATTCCTGATATGTTCCCAGGACTCACCCCCTGCTCAGGCTGGCTGGCATGAGAGGGCATGGCCCTTTCAGAAGCTACTTTCCAGCTGTCAGCAAAAACCCACAGTGGTTCTGATAGCAGTGCTAGAAGGTCAGGTCTCCATGGCTAGTATCTGTGTAGTCACTTCTGGTCTGTATCTGTGCTGAAAACCACTGAGCACAAACCTGTGGAATTTGCCAGAGACCATCTTGTCTTCTCATCCAGGCTGACTGCCTGATTTCTCTATTCTCTGTGACACCAGTCCTGTATGTTCTATTTGCTCTGTGAGCTTCACAAAGTCGTTCTGATAATTGCTTGTGTACATCAACAGCCTGCTTGGCTGTCTCAGCCTGTCTCTTCCTCCTCTTTCCTCACAGTCTGTCTCTCTTTCAAGCTTTTCTCATGCAGAACACAACTTGTCTCCAGTGGTCTTATAACACTCTGTCTCTTCTAAGCATGGGGCTGCCTTTATATCTCTTCCTGCACAGAAAACCTGCAGGTATTCAAAATGGAAAAACTGGGACAGCATTTGTAACAAGCACAAAGCATGGATTAGAGATGTCTGTCCACTTCCACATAGGCAGAAAGGAGAATGGAAGATGAAGAGGAAATAGTTCTTTCTCACTGTATTCATCCAAGCAGAATGGTCCCTTTCATGCCAGATAGATGGAAATTAAAGACTGTAATGATAGTTGTTAAAATCTGAGAGAATACATGAATACAGGACTCATACTTACCGAAATGTGGGCTGAAAATGAGAAGGATCAGCACGTAGTTTAGCTGACGAATGATGCAAGTGGAAGAATCGAGGGATGAAACTGGGTGGGTGGTGGTGAGGATGCAGGAAAGAGAAATACTCTAAAGAGCAATAATTCACAAACAGCTATTTGACTAAAAATGCCCTATTTGGTTTTCTCCAACTATTCTAAGGATCCGATATGTTTGAATGGAGTGGGATTTGTGCAGAAACAATTTCAACATATTCCTTGAGACCTTGCAAGTGATTATGAAAACTTCTAAAAGAAGAGATAGCCTAGAATATTAGGTCAGGTACTAGATACAGAGAAGATTTCAAGATTTCTGATGTTTGGTTTCTTAAGCTTCCAAGATTTTTATAGGTTTTAGGTAAGGTCTTCAAAATGGTCTACTACTGTGCTTGAGCTTTTTTGGAAATCTGGCCGTAAACCAATGGAAAACAAGAGATCGGGAAGTGGGGAAGGTCCAGATCTACATAAAACATCAGATGCCTGTTGTAGTTTTTGTTAAAAACATGGCACTTGAGAAGTTTCTGACTTCTCGATCTCTCCAGAATGGCTTGTGGCCCACACCAGTAATATAGTAGAGAAGTCACCATGTAGGAAGGCATAAAACTTTCTGTAATATGTTATACACAGATGTATCTCCCACTCAACGTTCTAATTTACTGGCTGTTATGTAGGACAAATGTTTCTTGTGCAAAAGATAATTTTAAAACCAAAAGGAGAATTCTTTACTCACAATAGTCTGCAAAAACACAGGAAGGGCTTATTGTTTTTAGGAAGAGGCAGCAGCAAATAAAGATGTCACAGATATAAAAATAACCCTATGCAAGACTGCATACAAGGTTAATAGCCAGAATAAATTCTTTTTTTGGCATTCATAATCAACTTATGTCATGCATATAAGTCCCCTTTTCCTCACTTAGAATCAAAGCAAAAATTCAAGATGTCAAAGTAGTACTTTTTGAGGGCTTAATTCAAGGCTACCCTATGACAATGGATCTGTTTTTGCGCTTTCAGCCTAGCTGCTTATGCCATCTTATTTCTACAAACCAGTACGACTTTCCTCCTTGCCACCTAATGTAAAGCAAAGAAAGCTGAGTAACTTCTGTAACACCAAAATCCCCAAATGTGTGATTGGTCAGTCAGAGGAGTCATAACCTATAAATACAACCAGTTGTACACTTCACATACATTTTCTGTTCCTGATTCAGTGTGGGAAATCCCAGCAAACTCGCTGGAGTTCTGTGTGGGTGGATTCTGCGCACTCTCATTGGGCTCTGTCTGAAGCCAGGGTTTGCTAATGGTAAAACTAGGTAAGAATAGTGACACAGAGATACAGGGCAGTACAGAGAAACAAGTTGTGAAAATGTAGATAATTCCTCTTATGTAGCTGTTCCGGCAGAATGCAACCAAGCTTGTCAGGGATCTAGAGCAGTGATTTTCAACCTTTTTCAGTGAGCAGTAAAAATCCTGGTATGTAGTGGACCCCTACATAATAAGCTGATTAGCTTTTCGTAATAATCTTAGGAAACCTAGGCCGCTGCAGACCGGGGATAATGCTTCAGATCACAGGGAGAAGAAATTCCTTAAGCAGAGATATTTCTTTTCTGTATTTTTGGAACCTGTTCCACAGAGCATCAGTCCACTGGTGCTTCTCATATGATCACTCACAAGATGAAAACAAGCCTTCCTGAAATAAAGCAGGAGCAATTTGCATGACAGAAATTCTTTCTAAATTGTAACTTTCCTCACAGAATTGACTTGTCTTTTCTAGAGAAAGACACAGAGATGTGTAAGTCAAGTAGATCTCATACATCCTCATGAAATACACTTCTGCCACATTACAGACAATTTATCGACAAAATTGCCCCTTGGCTTCACAGTGGTTTTGTGTCATGCCATTCCTTTTGAAACATTAAGAATGTGGATGCAACAGGACAGAAGCAGAAGCAGGTCCTGAAAAATGGATTTCTCTGTGGATTGTTGCAGTTGGATGAAAGCATATGGATGTAAGGACCACAGCATTGTAGCTGTCAGCTCAGTTTTCTCTGTGGTTAAGAACTCCGGCTCATAGTTTGGCAAGGTAAATCCTTAATAACCTGGGCAGTCTTCTAAGGCAGCCCCTTGTGAGGGCAGTTGATGGTTTCAATGTAAAGTAGTCCTTGTAATATATCTGGTCCTGGCCTCGTACCTCAGTGGTCATGTTGCTCTCTGTTGGATGATCATAAAATGCCTAGGCATTTTCTGCTCACCTTTTAATGGATTTCATATAGGGAGGACAATGTTGAGGTATTTATTTTATGAAGCAGCCATGTTCCATTAGTTTTGTTGTGTGTGGTCAACCGTTCTCAGATGCCAAAAACTGATAATATGGAAGGATTATTGGTGATTTCCTGTGTTCCTCAAATAGCCTAGCCAGAAATTCACCAGAATTTTCTGCAAAATTTCTGTGGCTGGGATAAAACGCAAATATTTCTTTCATTTTGCAGTACATGAAAAAATAACTAACTGAAATAAAAAGAAAAAATACATCTCATTTAAATGACATCTTTTATGTATACCACTGTTTTCAAGGTTATATGCATGCTCGGTGAGAGGTGAAATGGCAATGTATTGTCACATAAGGCTTATAGACTACCACGTTTTTGTTGTATTTGTACAGATTTGTCATAAAGTCGGCAGGTTCATGAAGCTTTGGGCCCTGATACAGCTGCTGATGGGGAGAGGCAAGGCAGAGCAAGGGAGGGAAGGACTTACGATGGTTGAAGCTGGGGAAGAAGGAAGGATTGTGACAGTCTGGAAAGGCAAAGGCAAGTGAGAAGGCAGTGGCAGAGGCTGTAATGGGAGAAGGAAGGAGATGGAGGAGGACTGGGAAAGGAGTGTAATAATTTGTAAGGGGTGTCAGGAAATGAAGCAAGAACAGATGGGAGAATGCAAATGAGAATGAGAAGACAGCAGCACCATTCGGGCTCAGCTGCAAAGAGGTTGAAACTGACACCCATGTTTAATATAATCCTCTATTTGCCTCTTGCTTTGAGAGCAGAGGTATCTAGAATGTGGGTTATGGAAGGATTTGGAGGGTTTCTTTCTATGTGTCAATTGCCATCTCTTGTGTAGCAGCTGGCTTGAGCCCTGCAGCCCAGACAGAATGAGCTATGCAAATTTCATGAGAAATGAAGGAACTACTCCTCCTCTCTATCTGTCTCACACCCTCTCTGGATCATCTAGCCGAAGTACTGACATCCTGTTAGGGGCTTCAGCATCTTGCCAAGAATACCTAGGAAGCAGAAGGGCACTGGAACCATAAATCTAAAAATCTTGCAAAGCAAAATCTGTGGTGACATATATAAAATCAAAATCTGTAGTGATATGCATAAAATTGATATTCCGCAGAGAACTTTATAAACTGGAATTCACCATTTTGTTTCCTACTAGAGAAAGTAAATATGGCTTAAAAAATTCTGGAGAAAGGATGTCATTATAAAATTCTGTGAGATGAATGTCTAATAAACCCTATTGACCTAATCACCAAATAATTAATTCCATTTTATTTTTTTCACAGGTAGTTTTTTTATAGATTGGAGCAACAGTACACTATGTACACAATTTCCATTTTTAGAGTGTTGTTATAGTTGGATTCGTGTCATGGAAAACTTGCAGACCACTGAGGCTGATTTCAGGACAGTCAAAACTGGCTTACTGTGCAAAGAACTGAGCACATTGTTCTCTTCACTAAAAGGTTAGAGTTCTTTGGCACCAGTGCCAAAAGTTGCTTGAGGTATAGTGTCTTAAAATACACAACATGCCTGTCCCTCAAACTGCTGTAAAAGAAATACTGTGCTTGCTCAAAATGATTATGCAAAGTGAATCTTGCCCTGTTTTGAACTTTGAGTCAAAGGACATAAATATTTTGAAAGGAGCTATTGGCTTACAAATGTGACTCCAGCTGAGACTTTAAACATCAAAGAGACATGTTGATGGAGATCAGTACGAATTTATAAAGCCATATGACTTGAAACATGTCAGCCAGAGATGAAAAAGAGACTGAAGTCTTGTGATCCTTACTTTCCCATAGTAGGTTGCCTTTTCCTGGGGATGCTCAATTGCTATAAATGACAAAACAGTACCATAAATGTTCATATCTGTATAATACCAAATTATACTCAGACAAGCATGACTCATTAACAATTTCTTTTCTTATTATATAAGACTCAGAAAAGACTCTTTATCCCTTTTCAGCCATCACCAGGTTTTTTGAGATGCTGCAGTTATTAGGCATTGGACTAACCCTTATTGGGACAGCCAGGTCAGGTAAAATAGATCAGGATGAGACACCTGCATGTAAATGAGCATACTTCATCAGAGGTGTTGGAGAAAGTTTAGTACATTCCTCTTCTTGCTGAGAAGGAATGGGGGGAGGGATGGATGTAGTGTGCAAGGAGCAGTTTCATGTGGAGACTCAATTCAGCCTTTCACTGGATGGTCATAGCAGTAACTATTATAGTCCCTTTCTGGGAAAAGAACCTTTCAGAATGTCTTTATTTTAACTTTTGTATGTGCTTAAAAAAAAATTAAGATTTTTTTTGTTTATAGTGGAAAATCTCTTTCCCATGTTTTTTGTACATGATGTGTGAATATGTGTTACCTCTTAATGACAAAAAACCAAATGTAGAAAGACATTGCATCATATTCTGATGCCATCAATTCGTGCCTGTATGAAGGGAGAGGCAGCAGAAAAGGAAACTCCTCTTTTCCATCACATAATGTTTGTCCCACCTGTAATTAAACTTGGCAGTTAGTAGTTCTATAACTCATTTTTAGGCTTTTAAGGTCAATTATTCCTCACATTAATTGACAAAAGAGCTTATACTCCTTTTTTCCGGGAAGGAATTGCATCCTTTTATCTTTTGCCTGAAAAATTGCCAGGCCTGGACTTTTACTGGGGCATGGCTTCTGTCTGCAATGCAGCCCTTACAGTAGTGCCAGACTCAACCTTCTCAAATCACAGAAATACATCATGATAGGAAACCTATGGTGAGCCTCAATCTGGTTTCTTCACTGAGGAAATCTGTAAGTAACCAAGCTTGTGGACATGCCCACGTGCCATCTGAGCTTCACAGTAGGATTTTCTGAGCAATTTCTTGTTAATTCCCTCTTATTCTTTCAAAAGTAAAGGTAACAATCTATGCAGTCTTCTTTACAGGTCTTGACCTGAATTTTAAAAGAACAGCATGCAAGCAGGATGTCTTTCAAAAACTAAAAGGGATTGTTAGGTTAAAAAGCCCCCAAAATCTACCTGCAGTAATTGCGGGAGAAAATGAAAAGTTAACAACAAAAACCAAAACCAAAACCAAAACAAATAATAATAAAAAAAAAAAAAACCCCACCAAAAAACCTCTTTTAAAACCCCAAACAACAAACCCCAACCCAAACCAAACCGAAAAGAAAAAAAAAAAAAAAGGGAAAGGACAACCCTTTCAGATTATTCTTGTCATTATTTGTTTCTTGGAAACCTCAAGTCCTAATTTAACTGTATCCAGTGTTCCCAGTTCTTGGGCGATTTCTAAGCCTATACTCGTAAAGAAAAGAATACAGATGTAGAAGCCTATTCAAGAAAACATATTTTTTCTCAACTTATATTCCAAATGTTTTGAAATGAACAGGTTTTAGCTTCATGAGAAATTTTTTTGCAGCTGTCAGAAAGAGCTACTAATTTAGGTCAAATGTGTAGATAGCACAAATGTTCCTCTTAGGTTGGCAACCTCCTTCTTCAGTTCTGAAAGTAGTGTGAAAACTCACCCTCATTTTCTAAATCTTTCGTTACCATTTGGAAACCTAGTGGATCACCCAGTGGATTACTTCAAGGAAACCATTTGGATCACATAGCGAAATGACAATTAAGGGAAATAAAAGCTACAGTGTAGGTACTCCTATGTAAGAAGGATAAAACCTTAGGCATACTGAGGGAATGCCTTAACATTCACTGTTAATCCAAAGAGTTCATCGTCAATAATCTATTCCTAAAATTAGTTAGACTTCAAAATTATTTGCGTAGTCTGGTTGTGATATCAGCCATGGCTACTGATAAGCAACATTAATTGGCGTCATATTCTTCATGATGATATTTGTTGATTATGAAGGATTTTTCAGTGTGCTTCAGCTTCTGAGCTGTGCTGAAAGCTAAACTCTGAAAGAAAGTCTAAAAGGCAGATCTAGTTCAAGAGATCTTCTGCCTCCATTTAAAATCTTATTTCCAGTATTTCCCCTTTAACTCTTTTCCATATTTAGATTTTTCCTCAGCCTGCCAGCAGCTATATATTGGACAGAAGCAGAAAGATACATTGAGCACAGCACTCCCACGCCAGCGCTGCACAAGAATTTCTCTGGATGATGTTTCCGTGCAACATACATAGCCTGATCTTGTAGAAATGGTTGTTTCTATGCGTCTTGTTTCTTGCTGAGGGCAGCAACAGAGCCACCAGACTCATGTGATACATATTCATTTTATTATTATTAATTTCTCCTTCCCTCATCTTGCAGTAAGGCTTCATTTTTCTGGTCATGGTAAAATAAAAATTTCTTATGAGAGATGATGCCATAATTTTTGAGGCAAGTTTTTTTCCTGGCATCTGACAAATTCTGTGTGCAAAAGAGCTCAGAATTGGAAAAGTCAGTTAGCAAAGTTTTAAAATAGTGTTTTATAAGCATGGATTGAAAGGAACCCAGGAAATTAATTAATCTACTGCACTCTCTGGCTCTCTGACACTGGAGAAACTTCACACTGTGTTCTTCCTTCCAATATTATTTATGTTCCTTTAAAAATAATTCTCCTACTTCCATTAATTCCTGCTTTTGGCAGTAAATTAATTTTCTTTAGTTTCATTACTTTAAATGAAAATGAAAGAAAGAATATTTGTTAGTGTTTCTTCCTCCTTCTAATGTTTTGGTCAACCATTTTCATCTGGGAACTGAAAGATAAAAGGATTACAAAATTTTAATCTAGAAGAGGTCTCCATCTGACCACTTTTTACTCTGAATATTTTTCTCCCTGTGCCTTGTGTTCTAGTTATCATATTACACTTTTTCTCTTTCAGCTAATGTTTGCAGTTTGTCATTCATATCTACTGGCACTGCTAGGACTCTGGGTTTTATTTTTACAGGTGGAAAGAAAAACTTCTGGGAGTAACACTCTCATTCAAAGTGGTTGTTCCTTTTCCCCTCTTTTTCCCTCTTTCTCACATAATTTTATTTGATTGGAGAACTGATTTTTAATACTCTGTGTGAGATCTCCCTGCTTTCCGTCCTCTGCCTTGACATTTACACAGATCTGAAACTGCATTTTGGCTATTATTCAAGCTATTCCCTGGGATTTCCTTCCTGTCTCTCTTTCTTGCTTTTGTTTAGTACAAGGAAACCTTCTGTTGGTGTGTGTACAAATACCTCTCTTTCTGTGGTCTTTGGGAATGCCCATTCCCATTTCTTTAGTTAAGATCTCCTGTAGTACATGCCTACTGGAGAGTTCCACGTCACTTTCATCCAACACTTTTATTATTTCCTTTTATTGCTGTATGCTTGGCTTTAAAATGAAGTCCCAATGCACCATTTCTTAGGCTGTATTGTGTTCAGTTTTTGTCTGTTTCCCTCTCTGCCACAGTCCATGAGAAGCCATCTACTAAAAAAAAATTTTTGCTGAGTATAGGTGAATGCCATATCATGCCTCCTAGTTACATCTTTAAAACTGAGATCATGCAGAGTTCCAAATTATTTTGTTTAAGGAAACAATTCTACCTTACTTGTTCTTTGCTATGTGTGCTGCACCACCTAGCCATGGTAATTTGGATTCCCTCTGTAGAATATACTGGTTTATTCCCTTATTTTTCATTGGGGTTTTCTCTATTTACATATGAGTGCAATGCAAACGTCCAGTGGTTTGTTTTATTGTTGGGTTGAAAAAAAAAAGGCAGAAGAGAATATAATCATGCTTCTCTGAATAAGAATAATATCCTCCTCAGCTATCCCCGGTAGGAAATACTTTCGTAGTTCCCTATTTTCAGTCTTTTGTTAACTCTTTCAGTTGACTGTGCATTCCTTAATCTGTACTGTATTTTTTCCTTCCATCCCCCAGTTCTTAATTTTAACAGATGGATTTTTTTTTTATCTCGTGGTATTTTTCCACTTCCACCTCAGTGACCTGTATCAACTCTGGTTCTCTCAGTTTTACACCTCCTTTATACAAATTTAATGTATTTCAAGTGGAGTTACTTCATCTTCTGGTCTGCCTCTATCCTTATGATGATAACAACTGTTTAAAGTCTTTTTTTAAGAGGGCACCTGGTGGCCTCAAACCTAGCCAAGGAATCTATGTGGTGAGGGTCTGTGGGGAGAAGTTCCTACTTTTTTTTGCCTCATTAGTACAGCACAGTGGAGAGAGGTCATGCCATATACTAGTTGAATTTTAATGGTGTTAAAAAATTAAACTTATCTTAGGATGTGACTGAAATCCAACTAGCTGGTAGTTACTGGTGAAATGGGGATTTTCCATTCAATTTGAGTCTGCTCTCCTGCTCAGGTCTTCATGCTGAAGGCAGTTTACCTCCACAAAGAAACTGAAAATTAATCCTTGTTTCCCGTCAACAGAGAATGAGTTCTCGTTCAAGGCGAGATCTAGCTAAAATATTTTCCTTTTGCATCTAAAGATAACTCCTGAGAGGAGCTGCCTTTGCAGAATAGTTCTCTGCTGCTTGCTGTTTTCTAAATATGGTGTTTTTAAACAACATAAAGAAAGGCTGTCAGTGAGGTATTTTTGTGTGGGGAAGTATGCACTGAAGCTGTTTATTTTTGTTCCAATTAATTATGTAGCACTGCCCCTACAGTGCGCGTACATTCCCAAATATCAGTTTATAAACTGTGTTGAAGCATTATCATCCTCACTTAACTTTTCACTGCTCATTTAATCTGAAACATGCTTACACATGCATAAGCATGTTTCTAGTGCCTCCAAATAGATTGACGGGTGTATTTGTGTACTGAGGGTAAAACACAGTGTCATGGGGTGAAACTGTAGGTCTGTGGAAGTACAGCAATGCTTTATGAGTTCTGATTCATGGGAATGTAGGAAGTGCAAAGGATTTGAGTTTTACTCTTGCAACAAAAAAAATACTTTTGTGTTCAGTTGTTTGTTTTCTCATAATAAACACATAGTGGGTGTGTCAGGCATCTTGTAAAAATGCCCCAAAATTCAGACATATGGTTTGGTTTCTCTCTTGTGGTGTGTGTCTGCATGCCTCATTGATTCTTCAGAGTTGAAAGTGCCAGTTTAATTATGGCTTGATTCAAGGCACAAGTGACATTGAGAGCCACCCATTTAGACCTCTTGTCCTTGGTAATGAAAATGTCACTACAGGCATTAACAAAAGGTAACACCTTTAAATCCTCCAATGTTTAAGCTGCATAAATTTTTGCATTTATTCCTAGAATTTTCAGTAACCCATTTGTAATAATGTGACTGCTGACAATCTATTAACCAGAGCAAGTTAACTAGTATCTAAGATAAACTCATCCAACCCCAGCCTTTCCATGGTTCCTGAGTGTCATTGCCATTTCTTGAAGTTTCAAACACCAGTGTGATCACAAGTGTCATTACTGATGGTGTGTGGACCACAGTTGTAGTAAGAGTAGAAAGATGGATGGAGAAGGATCAGGAAGTAATTCTTTGATTTTTAAAGCTGAGTATCTATTTAGTCCTGATCTTCCTCTGCTCAGTATTTTTACTTAAATACAAGGGAAAGAATAAAGAGGACTGCTCTATAATGATATTGGAAAGAGTGAAGAGAAATGATAATTTTTTATGGTAAAGAGAATATTTAAATAATCTTACTTTTTAATCTTAAGAAACTTCAGGTGTTTCATTACAAAGTGATTTTAATAACAAGAAAAGGGGGAAGTGGCTCTACTCAGAGTATTCTGCTACGAATGCAAAGACAAAATATTTTCAAGAACTTTCCTTCCAACCGCAAACTCTTGTTCAGTCTTTTTCTTGGATCTCTGCATCTCAAGCATGTGACCTTTGTAGCTGAACATGAATGTGCAGCTACATTGTCTTTGAACAATTTATTTGACTTCAGGCTACAGTACTCAAAAGCCAAGAGCTGCCAACTCGTGTAGCTGGGAACCCTGATTTCAAATTCAAAGGTCCCGTGTACACACAAAAATCCCCCAGCCTGGAAAACACATGCACCGATATAGCTAACTTTGTGCAAGCTTGCTCAATGGTCTTTGCAATGTGCAATTGAGCCTGAGCTGTGGCCTGGAATTTTGGGTTAGTGTTGAACATATTTATACCACAGAAAGTTGTCTGAATACTTGGTGGAAAAAATCATACTTGGTTTATTGAGAATAAATCTTTAGGATACTCTACATTGCAGTATAATTTGTTTGGATTTAAATAACAATATTGTTTTCTGGATATTAAGAAAAATTATGTGCTCTTTGATAAAGCAGTTACATTGGAGATATGTATTCTTTTCTTATACCAAGAATTTTTATGTGATTTTGTTTATGTTTGGTATTACGCTGTATGGACGTAAACAAAATGTTCCAAATTAGTCTAAACAATCGGGGCCTTCATTTATGAGCAACTGTGAGAAAGTCTGACAAGAGAGGTTTAAGGAAAAGTGCATAAAATCAGCCCTGGAATCTCCCAGCATATCTAAACTTGTCAGTAATTAAATTCAGAAACTGCTGGAATCCTTTAGAAGTTGAGTAGCTGGGGGAATATTTAATTTTTCTCCCTTAGTGGATTGATTACTATGGTATTTCTGTAACATGTGAAGAAATCAGCCCCTATGTAAGCCAGCCAAAATGCTCCAAGGCTTCTTTGGAAAGAAACTTTTAGTCTTGTTAATATGTGGTTTAAAAGATACCGAGTGAGAGAGACTATTTGAGGGCATAATATTTAGATTTTGGCATTGTAAATGGAAAATCAGGTATCTGAATTTCTCCTTGCAGGGCAATGGCAAGGAAACCTTAGTTGCTCAACACATTTCACAGTTATACTCACGAGAGGTTGAGACTATCTTTCTAATTTGGACTCAAGAGGCAGGATGAAGGCAAGAGCCAAATATCACTTAGCAACAGAAGACAAAAGGCAAAGAACAGAAAGTTGCTACTACAGGTGAACTCACGTCTAAATGTAACTGGAAAGGAGCCTCTGTTACTCATCTGAGTGAGCAGCACCAGCTTTTCCTGAGCCCAGACATGTCTTAGTTCTGGTCTGCAGTAGTGCCTGAAGGAGAGCAAGGTTTACTAATAGAAACATTTGTTTTTCCTTTTGATTTACTTATCATAATTACATACATTATTTCAGAAAGGTTTACCTGAAATCTCATTCTGGTTTTGATAGGATTCAAGTCAAATTAATTCTAGAGATACCAGGTATTAAAATAAGGCCTATTCTGAACTTCGTTTTTTCTCTAATTCTCTTCCTAATAGTCACTTTTTTTTTCTTTCTTGAACACAAAAGACGTTTTTGAGGGGAGTGGAAACTGTGTCTATTTTTAACTTTTAATTTTTATAGTGTATGCAGACCTGGCTTCACAGAATTAATACTTTAACTTGTCTGCAAAGGAAAAATCTTCTTGAACTCTAGACTCGCTAAATGCTAGCAACATGTTTTACTGAGGTATGAAAAAACCGAATAGTAACAGACAATTAAACAAATGAGCAAAAGGGGTGGGGAAAGTAAGAAATGGGAAAAGTCTGATCAGGATTAAAGTACATGTGCACGTAACAGGTATTTTGCAAAAAAGTCCTTTTTTTTATTTTTTTTGGCACTATTTTATGGGAATCTTAGTTTGAAGATGAGAGGTTTTGGGAGACAGTGGCAAAAGCATTCTACTCTTTCCATCATTAAACTATACTGATTCCAAACAGTAAAACTTTAAGAGCTAAAAAGAAAAGTCCTTGCAGCTGTAATTCTTGCCAACTCTTAGAGCTTTCTTGCTAATTGTTCAATGTATAATGTTCTACTTTAAAACCTCAGTTCCTGGAATCAGCTGACTAAATGAGTTAAGATTCCCACGATAAAACTAAAGAGGAAAATTCAAATTTTCGTAAGTATGGAAAAAATTAAAAAAATTAACTCCACTGGTATGCAAACCAGAATGAAGAATCCAATATTTTGACAATTGTAGTATTTTAAAATTTAATGCAATATATTATTTAGTGGAATATGTACTACCATGAACCAAGAAAAATGAAGATGTCGGTTGATGGGTTTTCCCCCTTTCCCTCTTTTTTTCTTGGCTTTCAATGTACATTTACACTTGTGTTCAGAGCCAGAGCTTTACAATTTTGCTATCCTACTAGAGCAGACAGTTTCAGTTATTTCTTGCAATTCTTCTGGAGGAAGAAAAGCACAGAAATGAGGAACATTATTCTAAAAGCACAGCAAAGAAAAGGAGAACAGCCTGTATTTAGCCTTCTTTCCACTTTTCCTCTATGCTAACTTTGGACACAAGTCTCTTGCAATAAAGGGCTTTACATACTTTAGCTGCCAATTCCAAAAGGAAATGCTGTATTATGTAATCAATGGAATTTCACAGTATATATCTTTACATAAGTGAAGCTCTTCTAAATTATGACAGTGTGCTAGGAGATACTTCTTTTAAGGACGAATGATCTGTCGCAGTTTTCCCAGCTGTTCAGATTCCTCATGGTTTATTGACGTGCTCTTCTGCTCCAGGGTAGATATTAACTGGAGATACTGATCAAACTTCTGCACTGCTGCTCTGCGTTGGGTTACAGCCTGGGTCATGGGGTATGGGCAGGGCATGGTCGGTGTCCCTAGGCTGCAGGGGCTGTGCCACCCCTGGCTGGGTGCAGACCCACCATACCCAATGAGCTAAGCAGAGGAGGGCTGGCACAGAGGACCAGGGCGAGCTGAGGGCCCGTTATCACCAGGTGAAGCCATGGTGACAAGACAGGTCCTGGGGTGCAGCGGGCAGTCAGCCTGTGGGTGAGGAGCAGGAGCTCTGCTCAGTGGGGTGCATGGCAAGGTGCAGGCATGGCCATAACACAACTGCAACATAGCTCAGGCACAGGCAAAGGGCAACAACATGGCTAAAAGCAGTTCCCAAGGGAAGGAGAGGCAGCGCCTGCTGGGGCTTCTTCTAGTTTTCTTCAGAGCTGATTTCAAAGTCAGCAGCTTTGCTCCCCTGAAGCCCAGCAGTCAAAGCCCCAGGAGCAGGAGGATGTGCATTAAGCCATGTCACTGCCTGCTTGCATGATGCCATAAAAACAGAGCTCAGATCAAACAAAATACAGGTCAGACCGAAATTGTGTCTAGCTCTGTTTGCTATACCCACTGATAGATATCTACTGCTAAGAATATAAGGACAGGACAAGGATGTAGTGGTATTTCTCCAGGGACTTGTCTGATCTTCCCTTGACATCATAGAAAATCCTAGTATTGCCAGAGTTCATTTATTTTTTCAGCTTATACTGTCATAAATTCAGATTTCTAACTTCCTTGCCTCAGTCCTAGAGAATTATATATCAAAATCCCTCTACTCTCCTGCTGCTCTCCAAAGACATTTTTTTGGCTGGTGCTAGTCCCTGGAGAGACCTCTCAGATAAATCTGTCTGTTGTCAACTTCCAGGTTGTCTGACACAGGTGGCAGGGGGAAAGGGACTTTTACTCCTTGAATATCCCGAAAAAGACGTGAGCTAGATGTGGTTTTTGGACACATGGTAATTCTTGAGGGATTTTCCTTATATGAACTTGACTAATATTCTCTTCAAGCCAGATAAACTTTGGGTCCACAAACTTTTCTGTCAAGGAATTCCAACAGTTAACAACGCCTACGTGAAGCACTACCTCTATCTTGAAGTCTGTTGCTTCAAGGTTTTCAATGACATTTAGTTCTCAAGTTAAAAGAAAATATGAATGGGTGATCTCTATGTGCCTCCTTCCTGCTGCCTATGGTTTTAGAGACCCTTATCTTAATTCCCCAGGATTCCCCCTGAGCCAGATGAGAGTCTTACTCCACTTAGTCATCACCTCTATTGAAGCCCTTTCACATTTCTAATTATTTTTTTCATGCATTTATTCTGGTTCTGCTGTGTCCTTTTTAAAATGCAGAGACAGAATTGCAGAGCTTAATATACAGTGAACTCTGATTCCTTTCAGGCAAATGTTTTGTTCTCAATTTTATTCCTAATAACCAACTCAGAGCCCATGATTTTTTATATAAATTTAGGATTTTTCTTCTGCTTGTGCATTTATTTTCATTTATTTACATTTATCTCTACTGAACTAGAACTCTTTTTTCATTATACAGTGTGCAAAGCACCTCTGGACTCTAATACCACCATCCTCTCCTGTTATTACTCAGAATCAGTTCATATGATCAGCAGATGTTTTCAACTTGTTGCTTTCTGGTTGATCATCACTGTATGGAGCAGCAACAACATAAGATTTTTCTCGACCTTAATGATCTTGTTCTGTTCTATTTTTATTCTGTTTTGAGTTTCCTGACTTTTAATGAGGTATTCATGATGCAATGCCACAACTAATTAGTTTACTGAAAAGGTGCTGAAGGGGTACTTTTAAAAAAGCACACCTTTAGAAAACCAGGTATTTTACAGCAGCTGAATGTACTTGACCCTGTGAAGAGCTCCCATAAATTTGCTAGGCAGAACCATGTGAAAACTCCTGCTATTTTTTCCCAAATATATAACCTTTATCCAATAATTCTGGTCTTTAACACAGTTTCTACTAATTTTTCCAGCATAGATATGTCTAGAGTTAGAAGTCTGCAGCTCCCTTGTGAAATTTCCTAAAAAAAATTGACACCCTGTTTGCCACCTCTCACTCCTCAGATGAGAGGACTAATAAAAGAGAGATTACAATTTGTTATTTTTTCCAGCTGTTTGCTTGAGTTCCTTTGTAATTTTGGGGTGAATATCATCTTAATCCTGGCAATTTATTAATGTTTATTTTTTGGTTTGCTCTGTTTAAGCTGATTCTGTTGTCCCTTATTTAAGAAACATCCTCTAACTTGCATACAAAAAGTTGTAATCTCTCCATTTGTTTCTACAGTCACTCATTCTTTTGGTTCTGTTTGAAATTTATCTGGGGAGAAATCTTGCCAGCTGGTAAAAACTGTCCTCTTTCTAGTTATATCAAAGAAAATGTCTTTGAAATTTCTCTTCCAGATTATGGTCTCACATTAAATCACAGAGTGGCTAATGTTGCAATACCAGTATCTGCTCAATAGTCTAAATTTTCTGTTTAAACCTTTGTGAATCCTGTACAAAACATAAACCTTGCTGTTGCATTTTATACAATCAGGTAATATGAGAGTTCAATAACGTTGTGGCAAACATGCTGGAAAGTAATAAATTTTCATTAATAATAATCTTATCATGCCTGATTCCTTATTACTTCATAAGAAGAGACTGTGATATTTTGCAGTTATATCAATAACTGTTGTTCACACAAATGCACAGATTAGGAAGTTGTAGAACTGTTGACCAGAAAGGCAGCATTCTGCCTCTAAAGACCACTGGGTAAAATATGAACAACTGGTGGGGAAAAGAGCATTATAAAAACGGTTATTTTCCTCAGTTTTTCTCTCTAAATCAGTAAGTTGCATTCAGTCTTTTTCTGTCTAGAACTTAAAAAAATTATTATTATTATTTTCCCCCTTGGCTATCTCAGATTCTCTTGTGGTTTCAAAAAGATCTTTTAACAGGATCCACATCAGAATGGAAATGAAACTACCTTGTGCCTAAGTGTGCTGCTGAATCATGAAAATTGCTGCTCATGCTCTGTAGCCTAGTGCTACCCAAACATACCCAGCTTGTGAAGCATCACACAGAGGTTGATGTTTTCTGTACAGGCAGCAGAGACAGTAATTTCTGGCTTCATTTGTGCACAGCAGGAAGAATTTCCAGTTTGCTGATTTTTTTGTTATGGCATAATGCACTACTAGTGACAGGCATACTCAGCTTCACTTTCTCACTTCTTGTCCTCATTTTTTAAAATTCTTGGTATCTTTTATGAAAGTCAAAGTTTTTTAATTTGGTAACACTTTTGGAGTCAATGCTCACAGTTGTTGTTTTCTACCCTTTTTAATGATCTGGACTTAATTAAAAAAACAACCAACCGCCTCTATCAAAATGTATGGACAGCAAAAGCTTAAGGGATAAAATAACAACACTCTGGCTGTTAGACTGGATGGATTTTGGTCTGATTCTTCCTGCACCTTGAGTTCTACAATAGCAAGTGTGTTGTGTTAATAGCTGCAAAAATTGCTGGATTAGTTAGCTTTGGAGGGAGGCTGATGTCAGATTTTAAAACAGATGTAACAGCAGCAGCAGTGCTTCGTTCCTCACATTCCTTGTCATCATATCCATCTCCAACGCGGAGGGCTGGCAGGACTGCTTAGCTGCTGCTCTCATCAGAGCTGGCATGCAGAGGAAGGGAAAAAAATCGACTTTCTGGTTTGCTTTGTTACTTTGTCCCCTGTCCTCCTGGAGTATTCTCCCCTAATTTCTCCCTCAGTCACTGATATTTTCTTGCTGTTTCTATTCTTCATTGAGCTCTTCTATAGTTCTTGAGATCATCAAATGGTTGATTATGTTCTTAAATATGAGAATGTAGGAAATGGAATATGACTATCTGGCACTTGTAAGGCTTTCTTGCAAAAGAGTGCAAGTTTTGGGCTGCTGTTTGACAGTCTGAATTTGCAAAATATATTTTGTAAATATTATTTGCATTACATTTAAAGCAATATTTGAAAAATTTAAATATTGTGGAAGCAAGAAAATTTAAGGAAAATGAACAAAAAATAATTTTAAGAACATAGTCTCTATTCAGTCTAGAATTTATCCCTGAACCTATATGATATAACATACATTATTAATCACTTGGTATTTTGCTCCCTGTGCCTTAATGCGCAAGATGGTGAGGAAGTGGCCATATTTTTTTCCTTTATCACTAGCCTTCAGTGTTCAATGCCCTTTGATTGCTGTACATTCAGAGCTAAGCCTGTTCTGAGTAAACAATTATTAATTTCTATGTGGGCTCTGCTGCTGATAGCAACATTTCTGTGTATTTCACAAATATTACTTAAGTTACGGTCCCACAACCTTTGGAAGGTTGAGGTGTGACTGCTGCTTTACAGGTAGAGTGTTAAGCCGCAGAATGCTTGAGATTATATGTGTGCAATCTTTGTGGCTGCTCTGGGTGCAGTTAGAATTCATCAGAGAGCTTCACGCTGGTGGCAGAGGCAGCTCACCAGGGGTCTGAGGGATCTGCCATGCTTGCTCAGTACCCAGCAGCCTGGGAAGGGCCTGTGCAAGGGTTTGCTAAATGCCCTGGACAGTCCCAGCAGCAACCAGGCTTAGGCAGACAGAAATAGGTAATTATAAATATCACTCTGAGTGCAAAAGCTTAAATTGCTTTATGGCATGGAACTAGTCTCCAAATTAAAGACATGCCCAAACCCTTTCAGGACTATGTACAGGGTGGACTGGTCCAGGGCTATTTGAGTGGTATAATATGGAGTCAGAGAGAGAAAACAACAACAAAAGCAGCAGTAACAACAACAACAAATCCCCCCAAGGAAAGACATAACAAAAAAAAAAATGTAGATGCACAGATATCCAAGCACAGCCCTGGGGCAATCCCCTGACAGAGGTCCCTCCCCTCTGTGGAGAACTTGTTGGCTGGAAGGACTGGAGCTGTGAGCAGGGAGATGATCTGTAGCTCTTTGATTTTTCCAGTGTTGAAGGAAGCAGGATATTGCACATTCTTGTGCTGTATCTGGCCTTCATCAAAGACACCTGACCACCACCCACACATCTTCCTTTTGAAGGGGCAGTTGTCAGACTCTTGGTACTGTTTTATATGGTTTGACTGAGATGCTTAGGTTTGAAAAACTAACATGTTTAGTCATGCTCACACCAACCTCGGATATACACAGGGGATACCCAGGACTCCTCCAAACTGGATTTTCTTAGACTCAACAAGCGTTCAAAGCAGTTTTGGATGCAGTTGCACTGATGTTACTTTCTAGATTTCTTTTTTTGTTCCCCCCCCGCACACTTCGTCCCCCCCAAAAAAATTCACTCATAGAGAAATATGCTTGCCTGGCAAGGCTAGGTCCTCTAGAGATCTAGCATGGATCTTATCCCACTTGCAGTAATGGACGACGACTCTTTCCTATTGGTGTGAACAGTCATCAGAAGTGGGAAATCTTCAGAATCTGCAGTTACTGGATTACTATACAGGTCACTTAGGGCTCTGACTTTTCTATTTTTTTTGAACTGTGAAGGAAGCTTTTAGAAGAGCAGCTGGTCCATATGGGTCTGGGGGTGTACAGAATTTTTGCTTATGCAATTAATTAAAAAACCCACCCCATCTTTTTTACCTTGTTCAAATACAGTTGGACACTCAATTTTCACTTCCTTTCTGAGTTTGCATTCTTTTGCCCATGGGAATTGGCAATATAGTTGGCTATACTGCTTCCCATTCTTTTCTTTTGTTCTGTCCCTGCAAAGCAGCCCTTTGTTGTGCTGTCCTTGGATACCTTGTATACTCAGTTTGTTTGATTATGGTATTCTTTTGAAGTTTAATTTGGAGCAGAGCATACACATCGTCCTTGAAGCTGTGTCAAGCAGGTAATCTGGTTTCTCATTGCCTAATGGTTAGGCAATTTTACCTTTCAAAATCACACTAGCTCTGGCAGTCTTAGAAATCCCTTGTTTAGCAGACAAATACAAGTTCTGAAAGGCACACCCAAGCACATTTGCTCAAATATGTGCTGTATATAAGGTATGTGTACCCTATACAGAGTTACTTTTAGTAAAAGTTATTTCCTAACAGAAAACATCTTCAGTTAAATTACCGGTGGAGCTGGAAAAGATGTTGTTTCACTGCAGAAAATATCAGTGTAGTTACATCTGATTGAGAAATTGAGCCTCTTGCTCTGGAAAACTATTTCCCTGGGTTTATTTCTAGAGATGAGTTACTGGTTTAAGAGGAAAGATCCCATTTTCAAGCTTTGAAAACATCAAAAATAGAAAGTGAGTTTCATATAATCTCATATTTGGCTGTTGGGCTATTTGGGCTTCTAGGGTTTGATCCATCTGGAAAACTAGTCTGAAGGTGAGCATATGGAAATGTACATCTCTGTTGTTAAGAGGTCAAATTTCTTATTCTGATTTAGACTATCAATGAAATTTTAAAAGATGTAGAGATGTTAATCTTAAATTGTGACCCATTAGTAAATATTAGATGTCCGTTTGATGGAATGTTGTATTTAGTGCTAGCAAAAATTTCAGAAATATCTATATGCTAAACTAGACTTCTTTAATCTAGTTGAGTGAAACCTGATGGTTTCAATTTGTTTTTTCTCAAGTCTGTAAACAAAATCCAGTGGGGCACATCTTTAGAAGGCCTTTTTAAAAAGTGAAAATTCAACTTGAGAGACCTCAAAACAGGTTCTTAAGAGTAGAATTTATAAATATAATCTAAGACACTACAATTACATGGATTCTGTTCTGCTCCATAATGTAATGTACCCTCATACAATTTAGATAGTCCCAACAAAATCAATAACACTACCAAGCATCATTATTTCTTTCCCATATTCCATTCCCTATGTTCAGGTGCATCCCAGCTATATTTGATTAAATTTTTAGCACCAAACAATATTGAAGAGACCTTTCGTCTGCTTAAATGAAGAAGGTGAAAAAGCAGATTTCAATCAGAATTTAAAAGACCTCTATTTTCCATCCATAGCTATGGTTATTCAGTGATATGAAATTTGCTTAACTTTGTGGTGAAAGAGAAAATGCAAGTAGAAAGATTAATCTTAATAATAATCTGATGTCAATTCAAGCAGTTTGATATATTTATAATATCTCTGTATTTGTGTGGCAATATCATGAATGACAATAACTCATATTTTCCTATTCAATTTGCACAACCATTTCAATTCTCAGACTATAATTTTTTTTCTACTACTACTCATTCTTGAGTAAAAAAGGTGGTAAATTTGTTTAATAAATAATTTTATGTCATACACAATAAACAAAGGAAATGTTTTCAAATGCCTTTTTTCCTTGTTTTCTTCAGCCTTGAGACACTGTAACTTTGATTATATGATTTCTTCCTACACTGTGGCAGCACCTTCCTTGTTCATTAAAATTTGATGCTGAAGCAGTGCAAAATATTGATTTTTTCTTTTCTTGTGAGTAGGATTCTTCATTTCAATGCAGCTTTAGGGAATTAAATATGGATTTGAAAGAGATGTCCAGCTGCTCATACCATTTGGCAGAAGCTGTCTGAATTGTGAAAATGGAGGAGAAATGCAGTCATCTTGAGCTGTTCCAACCTCTTCTTGACTAGACAACTCCATCCATTACGAATCCCCTGGGCCAGATCCTCACTGAGGTAAATTGGCACTGTTTCCTCAGGCTCATTGCTTCTGTGCTGACTTACACCAGCTGGGCCCTAGATTATATTCTCATTAAGTGGACAAAAGTAGCCAAAGCATGTCTGCAGGACTCAGGATTGAAATACATTTCTGTAAGTACTCTCTTGCTTTAGTAGCAGCACTAATGTACTGGAGGGCCCCAATAGACTCTGTGGACAAACTCTCAGGGGAAAAGTGAATGAGGGTAATATATCCACAGCTGTGAACTGCTGTCCCTTTGAAAGAGAGGGAAGTAGCTGTGCCAAATGGAGCACAGGAACTATGAGCCGTGCTGGCACATCCTGGATCTGCTGTAGAGCAGCCCCAGTGCCCACACTGTTCAGATACACACTCTTTCCTGATAATGCCCTGGCTCCTTTGCTGCTCGATCCAGATCTTACACAGGACAATTCTTCTTTTCCCACATGTTCATTGAAGAAATGGTGGAAAGGTTTCTGCAAGAGGGAATAGTGCTTTCCAAGGTATTACACAGCATGTGAAGTTTTGATGTGCCTCTCTCTTGTCTTCTACAAAACCAGCAAAAGCCAGAAGCACTGAACAGAAGTAGTATCATAGACGTGGTCTGAGGAGTTCAGCATTATGATTTGGATAACATTACCTCTGGAATGGGAGAAAGGGACATTTTTGATACCTGTGACAAAAAAAACATAGGATTTTTCATAAAATATCTCAGATTTGCTGCTCTTCTAATGGAGTGTGAAATAAATAGTTGACACCTAATTCATATTAAATACTAATAAGTTCCTAGACACAGTTCTAATACCACCAAGGTAGGCTGTCAACAAGATGTAATCTATCTGGAAGTGTTAGAAAGGTATCTGCTACTGCAAGATTTAAAACAAGATCACTGTCTTCCCAAACCTTGTTCCTTCTGTGTCCGGTACTCGGTACATGTGGAAAGGAGCGTGCGGTCTTGAATATTTTAGAGCCTTGACACCCTCTTCAACTAGGAAATCATGATGTATCTGAACCCGAAAATCTGGCAAAAGAGTGGAATCAAATGATATGATGTTGCTAACACATGCTGCATTTAGCTTGGGTAATGACGGAGTACATGATGTACATTTTTGCAGGATCCTATTTAACAATAACCTAGAATGAATTAATGCCCTCTTAAACAAAAATGAAAAGAAATGTTTCACAAGTGGCACAAAAGCCTATTAATGAGTAGTTTAAAAGATTTTCATTGCCAGGGGGAAAAGAAATTACACAGTATTTATACATGCTGCCTGATTTTATCGGTTGGTTGCTCCAAACACTACCAGCATGTTACACTTTTTATTTGCTGAGTGGCCATTTTGAGCTTGTCTCTGCTGACTGTATTGGGCTTGGTTTCAAATCTCTCTTAATCCTGCAATGAACCTTTAATAAAGCTGGATCGACTTTAAATCAGTACTTTGAAACATTAATTAAAATAAAACAGGAGGAACCAAAAGATCAAATGATCCATTGTGGTCGTGGTGGTGGTTTTTAAATCAAAGCTCTCTTCTCCACCCCTCTCCAGAAAAAAGCAAGCCTTTGAAGGCTGCAGCTGTATGACTGCCAACATGGTTTTTAAGCTGGCCTTGGGTTTTAATTACTTTTGCTGTTTTGGGTTGGCATTTTCTCTATTTTTGAAGGGTGTTTGGGACACTTCTCTTTACCCTTTCTTTCAGAAAAGTAGAGGATAAAATAGGCAAAATTGCTGTGAATAGTGTGACAGGGCAGCGCAATCCCACTCAGCCTGCTCTGTTCTGTGTTCCAGAGAGCAGTCTCCTGCAAAGGCTGGAAATGGCCCTGGAAAGTTCTCTGTTTTCTGTGCCAAGTTGTAATAGCAAGCATATCCAGGGCTTCAGTTCTGGCTTCTTTTTTTTTTTCCTTTTCTTTTTCTTTTTTCTTTCTTAATTTTTTAAAATTATTTTTTGATTTCCTAGTGACCCTGCAGCAGTCTCTGTTGCCTTTATGACTAGGTAGCAGCATGTTCTGCAGACAATGAAGCCTGTATAGTGACTGCACTCCCTGTTGTTCTGCTCCACTGTGCCTCCAGCCTGCAGAAAAGCTCACAGATAGAAGAAATGTGATTTGAACAGAAATGTTAGGCTCTCTCAGGGCTGATATTAATTACCTGGTATGGTTACACTTCAGGAACTAGCTCAGGGACACCTGATCCTTGCTGTCAAGGCTGCTATTTCATAAGTGAATGATCTCATCAGTTGTTCTCAAAGCAATTGATCTTTAGTCTTTGTATTGTTTATCAGTTTCTGCACTCCCTTAATATGTGTCAGGTTACCACAGGAGTTTTCCTACACTACATTAAAAAAAAAATGCAATTAAGCTTGTGAGAAACCTATCAGCTGTGTTAGAGGGAAACCTAATAATCAGTAGCTTAGGCCTTGCCTTGTGTTTTTCACTTGCTTGAACTGAAGACTTGAAATATTTGATAGCATTACTGAAAGGGAAGCTGAAGGAGTTGTGTAATTTCCTCCAGCCTCAGTTAGGTAGGAAGTCACAGATCTGTGTTCTAAGGCTGTGTCCCGGAAGGTATTGTAAAGCTGATACAAAATGTGTGACTTCAGACATTTTAAGGTGCACTGCTGGGGAGGAGGGAAAAGATGTTTAACTTAGAGCTGTGGTGGTTGAGCTGCTGCTGAGCTGTGCAGCCTGGAGCACTGCAGGGTTTCACTCATCCTCCATCTCCCTCCTCCCAAGGACCAGAGACTTCAGGAAACCTACAAGGACAAACTCTCAAGGCCTCTAGTGATTTCTCAGTGATAACACAATATCAGATACCACTGAAGCAAGAAGTAATCACATCAAAACAAGTACCATTGTGAGGTAAGCTCGGATGTGGCTTAGTTTGGACCATATGCAAAATGATGCTTTTAACCAATCTTACAGTCTAAAATAATGGTTAAAACAGAAACTGTCGAATGTATCCATCTGGGATGGTCACTTTACACCAGAGAAAATCTGGGGGTGGGTAGGAGGTGAGAAATGCTTTAACATAAAGCCAGATGCTGCTGTCACTGGAGTGAATAGAGTTCCTATTGTTCTTTTCTAGAAGACTGAATCTTCTGGTTTTGTCCTCTATTATATCTTGGATCTGGGGCTTCCTGGGGAGGAGGAAGAGCAGAAGGGTTAGACAGACAACAAAGTATGCAACTAGTCATTTACTTGGTGGAAGTACAATGCTTTTTCCACTGCATTGCTTTGCACTGCGCTGAGTAGGAGGGATGGAGTTGTCAAAAATAATTATGGAAAAAAGGAAGCAGAAAACCAAAAAAAATACCTAAATGTTGAGAGCAGCTGCAAGCTTAAAAATGTGAATTCAAGTGAATTACTTCTTATATAGCAACATGTTAGCTTCTCTGGTGGGCAAACTGGTCTTCTTGATACAGTCACACAGAATTAGTCATGTATACTCTTGCTAGGCTCCAATCTGTTAGGTCTCCTGTTACAGGAGCTAATTGCTTTTCGAACTAATGCATACAAATATAGTTACTTAGTTAATCTCTCTCTCTTGGCCCCCTCTAGCATGTTTGAAGTGTCACCAGCATTATGAAAACTTCCTGAAAATATTTCTGACTGTAAGTCTTACAAGCCAAAAAGGGATGATAACAGGATAGGACAGTAGCAGGAGAGGGGAAGAATGATGCAAAAGGGGATTAAGCCCTCCCCACAACCACTTTCTCAACAGATCAGTATAAAACAACTGACCTGAAAGGAATTTTGCTGATTTATACCCATGGAGATGTGATTCATAGCTTCATTTCAGTTTGCTGTTAGGGATAATTTAAACTTATTTAGAAGATGCTTTTTAAAAATGCTATCACAGTCCCAGAGTCTGTGACAACAAAGTTACATGCGACCTGAGGAATTAAAAAAACCCCACATTCTTTTAATTAAAAAAAAAAAAAAAGTAAACATCGCCTTTCATTTTGTTATTTTTTTTAATACTCTTCAATGGACAATAATGAATACAGTGATTTCAGCAAATCAGACATAAATCTCCTCCTAATTATCATTTTAGGAAGGTAAGTGGTGAATGATCGGCAAAGAGTGTGTAAGTATGAGAAGTTACTTCAAGAACAAAAGTTAGAAAAATATTAAAGGGAAGAAGGAATAGGAACAAAAATGGCAAAGTACAGTATGTAGAGAGATTTCTGTGAGACCTTGCAGTTTTTAGTTTGGGAAGGGTTTGTTTGAAGTGTATACTTCTACATTTCTTGAGAATTGCCTGCTTTAACAGTGAAATGAGTAAAAGTAACACTTGGTCAAAACCAAGTAAGTGTTTTTAACTGGGCCTAGCCAATAATGATTTTTGACAATATTTGACATCCTATTTTCAGCAATATGTAGTTCTAACTTCGTATTTGTGAATAAAATCCCAGCAGGTAATTGGAGGCTATTGCTCTTGCTAGCACCGATACTATGAGTTACTCAGTGTATTGTCAAACAGATGTTCTCTTTCCTGAAAAACCTTGGAGGCTAAGGATGGGCCAACATGGTTGTCATTGTAGTTAAAAAGGCTTTTCCAAAGTAACTTAAAAGTTAGCTAACTCAAGTACTGCTTCCAATGTTTTCAAAATGCTCAACAGAGTTTATGATGCCCACCTGAGAATCTTAATAAACATTTGAGCTACTTAGTACCATTTGAGATTTATGGTGTGGCTATTTCTCTGCTTGCAGCCTCTGATCAAAGTACCTTGAAACTCTCTCTGAAATGTTATTCTGGACAGCAGGTAGTGGGGCATAAACATTTTCTGAATGAGAACTCATAGCCTCAATTGCTCAAAATTGCCTCTAGGGTCAACAGAAGATGGTTCAGCCACCCATACTGGTTTATTCCCAGGTTTCTTTAAAGCAGACTCAATGAAATGACTGAATCTGGAGGAGTAACTTTTTCTCGGTGATCTTTTATTGTTCCCAGCAGATCTCTTCATTAGGAGCAAAATGCAATATTGAACAAATTCCTTTGTCTGGTCCTTAGCGCACGGGGCACCAATGTGGGACATGGTGAAGATAGACCAGATATAAGTAAGAAATTTTTTACAAGGTGGGTGGTGAAACACTAGAAGAGCTTGCCCAGGGAGGTGGTAGATGCTCCATCACTGGAAACGTTCATGGTCAGGTTGGGCAGGGCTCTGAGCAACCTGATCTAGAGGAAGCTCATTGCAGGGGGCATTGGACTGGTGATCTTTTTACGTCCCTTCTAATCCAAACTATTCTATGGATTCTATGGGTATCTAGATTCTGTTGGAGCACTTGATAATTAATTATGATTTCACCAATCATGATGAAGTCTGCTGCTTCTGCATGCTGAAGAGAGGTTTTCTTAATTCGACCAAGTGACTGTTGGAAACTCAGAGTGATAGTCCTCTTTTTAGGAACTGTTATCACTGAAAACACAGCCAAAAAGGCAGACAAAATGGTTTAGTCTGATCTAAATCTGAGCAGGGGGAAGGCTGGAGATTTGGGCATCTAGTGCTAGCCTTTATGTTCACTTCCTCTTTATCCATGAACAAGGAACAAGTTATTTTCTTAGAAGTCTGTAAAGTCTGATTTTAAAGTGGCTTCCTAAATTGAATCATTTGAAAAAAGAAATGAAGAACCTTAGAGTGCTTTAGGATGTGAATTCTAACATTTATAAAGTATTTTGAAGAACAAAATGCACCTTACAATTACTGCACAATAAATTTTGTTCTAGGCTTAAATACTGTCTATGTAAGTAAACAGAGATTATTTTATCCACTCGCAATTGTTTTCGGGATCATCTTTGCATTAATCTGGTCTCTTATTTCCAATGAGAACTTAAATGATCTGTTTCTTATTTTTTACTTTGTTCTTAGTGTAATTATTTGACATAAAAAGACATTCACTGAAATTAATAAAAGACTTTATTATTTGATAAGAAAAGGTATATTTTTGAATGTTCAACTCCTAGTTTTCCACAAATCTAGGAAAAAGAAGTAGAGAAAACCAAACCGTGATTTATGCCCTTGGTGTTGCTTAATAAACTATTTGTATAATTGGCGTAGTAGAAAGTGAAAGAAGTTTTTTTTGTGTTCCCTTTTGTTCCAAGTTCTACATGAAAAAATAATACTATTTTAATAACTAAGTTAGTTTAATGTATTCCAGGAAGCTTAGACAGGAACAATATAACATGGGCCAGTTACTACTATCATAATTTTCAGAACCTGCCAAAATCTGTCATTAAGTTTAGCAGCTCAAGTCATTAGCAAGCAGCACTTTTTCCACACCACCACCCACCCACTCACCTGGTTAGTGTCTCTGTTCAGTGAGAGGAAAGTGTAGCGGAAGAAGGAAGACAAGGAGATTAACATTGTTCTCATTATCACAGTTACCAAAATGGATGTATCTTTTGGATTAGTCCCGTGGCTCAAATAGTCAAATTTATCACGGTATTTTTTCTCATGTGTGTTTGAAAACCTCTGTGACTCAAATACTTATTGCTGATCAGCTGTGTAGGAGCCAGACATGCTGTAGGGAGAGCTCTGAAAGCAAGGAGTCAGTGGAGTGTAATAGGCAGGAGGGAGTGCAGAACTGTGCCCAGAGAGATAAGCACAAATATCTTGGTTTTACGTCAAGAACCATCTCTGTAAAATTCTTAAGTCTGTCTGATCTGTGCATCACACAGAACCAGTGGAGTAGGTTTGAAAGAAGAAAAAATAAGACAGAAAAAAAGTAGAAGAAGAGAGAGGAAAATGCAAAAGAGTTTTTATTTTCTTTGATCTGGTATCTGTGGGTTTGCACTGTTTTACCCCAATTCTTCAGCCTCTGAGCAGGGACTGAGCATTAAGCTCTTGAATCTGATATGAGAATGTCACTATATCTGGCTCTAAATTTGACTAAAAGCCATCTTGAAGTGAAACTGCCAAATGTTGTCTGGCCACGTGTGGGTGAAACCCAGCAAACACCTAATCTGTGGGAGCTACATGAACCCAAAATGTAAAGCTTAATAATGTTCCTCATTTTCCCTTGAGACCTTGTAGCAAGCATGACCTGTTTTTTGCATTTCTACCTTACTCTGCTTTATGCCTGGCCTTGTGGATGTTTCTACCATCTGCAGCTCTCATAACTCCGAAAAATTAGGTCTATGTTTATCTCCCTTAGAAAATGCTGCTGCCACCTTTTAATCTATCCTTCAAGAATATTTGCAATGTCCTGTAAAACGAAAGGCAGCAAATGAAAATAGCGTATTTTTTGGTTTTGTTTGTTTGTTCTAGCAAGCAATTTTTAAATACACGGCTCCAAGTTAGCATAGTAGCTTTCAAACTGTAAAAATGCAGCTTCAGAAACACTTGATGGCATAGAGAACCAGCTGTCTTAAATAATGCAGATTTTTGTACATCTTGAAGCATTTAGTGCAAGTGAAAGAGCTGTCAGAAATATGCAGCAGAAGCAGCAAGCTTTATTTAAAATCCTTGCCTTCTAATTCTGGTTCTATTTATTTAACAAGAATCTTTTGCTTCCCAGCTGCTGTGAATGCTGTTACTTACCAGGCCATGATGCTCCAGAGTGTGAATATCCATCAATTACGCAGCATTAGTCAGCCCCTGAGTGAGCACACTGCAGATGATGAAAGCAAACAGGGAAGCATTTGGGACAGGGCTGCCTCCATTCACAGGCATTACTCTCTGAAGCATGAAGCAGGTGAGATGGGACTGTAATTCTGTGCTTTGTTAGTGTCCATGGGAGAGGAATGTCGGGCCTTCTCCTGTGTCTTTTTTTCTCCTTTCATGTTCAAAATCAAAAGCACCCTACTGCTGCCTACATTTATTTAGTAACCACTGATTTTTCAAGATCTTTTCACAATCTTTTCAGAATTACCTTTATACTGTAATCCACAGTCTATTGAATTAACAAGTAAGTCTGAAGAAACAAGGGTTTTGATTACCCATGGTCTGTGTTTTTTACCTTCCCCCCCATCAAATCCTTAAACCTGTGGGTTTTTACTGTCTGTAATATTTTTTTGCTTTTTTTTTTTTTTTGCTACAAAGCTGACATCCTAATGAACAGCTACATGAGATCACATGTAGGCAAGGGGCACGTGAACCAGTTAACCCAAGGCAAACAGAGCTGTCCTGATTTTCGACAAGAAGCAAAGCCATCATGTGACTTGAGTACAGCTTGGGGCTGTCCCAAAGCACCCTTGGATGAGTCAGGGCTATGTTTCTTGCATGATCAAGTGTCTTCCTTTCAGCATGCAGCTTGCTGCTTTCACAGGCTTTCAAATGCACAGTTTGCTGCTTTCTCAGGAGCTGCCATGGTACCTTTGTTCTGATCCGTGTCAATACCTGCAGCATTGCCTCTTCCATCGTGTAGCTGTAGCCTCAGCTAAGAGTCCCTATGACTGTCACAACAGGACTTCTGCAGCTTTCAACCAAAAAGATTGAACCCTGTAGAGAAACAGCCAGAAAGACCACAACTGATGTATTTACAGGGTTTTTTTGGTAGCAGTCTCCTGATCAAAAGTAAATCGTTAATTTTTTGTTTTATTAAAACACTTGGAAGAGGGGTGTTGCTCTCTCTTGCAGTGACCTGCAAGGTCCATCAGAGAAGGCTGGTAAGAGGAAGAGAATTAGACCTTTTCACCAAAGAGGAAAACTGCAGGAAAGAAAATAAAAATATTTGCCCAAAGTCACATAGGAGAGAACCTGAACATTAATGATGAGACTGTCCTTAGTTTATTTTACTAGGCAAAGCAGGAGCTTGGGACCTTTCCAGGTAACCTAGGGAATTTTTCCCTATTGCAGGTAAGTGCCTTGAGAAGTCTGAAAATCATAACAGATCATGTCAGGCACCATTTCATATCAATGGCTTGATCCTCTGAATTTTGAAAAATCATGAGGTTTTTATGGGTTCTGCTTGCAAAAGAAAACCCATCAGGAACTTGAATCACAGGGGAGAGAGCAAAGAGCTTGCAGCAGTAGTTCTGAGAGATCCAAATGGTCCATTCATTTCAGCAAGATAACTCAGCTGGCTAGTAAGGGTAATTTAAATGTTAAACTTGTTAGCAGTTTCATTCCTAATGAAAGACCTGGCTTTACAGATAGCTTTACTGGATAACTTTCCAATAAAACCCTACTAATGGAATCAGAGTTATACTAGCAAAAAAGTGCTAGGGCTAGCATAGTTTACAGTGGTTCAATGTGTGAAATGAGCTATACTGACAAAAGCACTTTTGGACAATATAACTGCTTCTATGGTATCCAGCAGATTTGTGGCAATGGATTAAGACTAGACAGTTGAAGGGATTGTTGCCCACAACTTTGATTTAGGTCTATTTCACTGCCTAGCAGGATGTCAGGAAGGTGCAGAACACCTGGGTCATCTAGTTTTAATCTGTTGTCACAGATGTATCAGAACACAAACCTGGGACTTTAGGCAGCATCACAATGATTTTTACAAATCAGATGCACACCTTTCTATTTAATCAGTATAACTGATACAGCTAAAGTTTCTTACATAGTTTTAAGTATGGAAGGCATCCATAGGTTTTCATTAAATACTGCTACATGGACATGTAAGTGGCATGTTTGCTTGATGTCAGAAGTGATATTACTCTTTCCTGATAAAGAAACAGCTAAATCAAGATACTCAGCAGAGCTACTGAGTGCATTTCAGCTACACACAGGACCTCTATCAACACAGCTCTAATCTGAAGATTTGCGCAGTACACTACATGTAACATCTCAAGCAAGCAAATAACACAGCCCTGGCCTGTACTGAAGGGACTTGCACCAATATTGCTATTTAAATCCCACTCAGATATTCTGGTGATTTGCCTAACATTGAATAGGTATGCCAGAAACTTTGAGTTGAAACACAGACATAAAACTCAGGAGCAAAGCTGTCTATCAAGGGTTGATTGCTTTTTTTCTGGTTTGGTGAAAGCAGTTTTAAACATATAATTTCTGAATCTGACTTTTCAGTGTGAATATCTGTATTTGTGCATTCATAGAGCTGAAAGAAATCTATCCTGTCATAACCTGTACTGAATTTGGCCTCCAAGCTGCTTTCTAATGAAAGTGAACTTTCTGTCTTTTGTTAGTGAAAGGAATTTGGTGCGTGCTAAAACTGTAGCTTTATGGCTACAGTTTGAAGATTTTAACCCTGGCACTCAGTGTGCCCAGTGTGCCCTTTTGCCAGTATGTAATATACCAGCCTGAATCTCTTTTTCCTCCTCTGAGTTACACCACTGAATCTAAATTACCTCTCCTTGCATCCTTTTAATTGTTCTGCTCTGCAAGCCCAGAGGAAATGCATGAATGTATTATCCTTAGGCTGAAACTGAAGGACCTCAGTACAGCTCTGCCTCTTTCCAAGCTTCAGCCAGTGTGGCTCCAGGAAAACCATTTAGAAATAAGAGGCAACACATTCCAATAATGAGGAGCTGTATTACTGAGTAAAGGACCAAGGCTGTATCACCAGGACCTCATCTTGTTCGTCCACAGAGGTGTAAGCAGTAGTCCTGGGCACACTAGTCATCTCATACAGAACTTCCAATGTCAAGAGAAACACTCACATACTATTCTTTGTTATTCCCGTTCAGGGAAGCATCTGTAATATTCCTTCATTTATGGTGAAATAATAGTTTCTATAAGCTGGCTTCAGTCTGACCTTCCACGAGAGCAGCATATGCACAAAAGGAAACAGTGTGCTTTATCTGCTAATGCATAGGGCTGGGATTTGAGAGCTATAGATTTCCAAACTGCTTTTGTCACAGGCTTGGTAGGTGACCAGCAGTGTAACAGTAAATTGAACTCTTGTGCTTCTTTTCTGAGGAAGGAAAAATACTACAAATGGTCTTATGTTTTCTAAAGCGTGTCTTTGGACACTGATTATACGTGTTGTAGTATTAAGCTGTCAGCTTTTTTCAAAAATGATGATAGAAAATGAATTCCTTGCTCTAGCAGCCATTGAATTTAAAAATAGGGTTTTTTACAAATAGCATGATCTTAAGGCCAATCATCATACTTTGTACAGGTTCTACTGAACACTGACATTTTATTTAATGTTTTCTTTTTTTTTTTCCCTATAAAGCAGCAGTCATGCATGAATTACAAAATACCTTTCTGAAACTGAATATATAGGGCTGTACTGTGCAAATGTTTGAAGTGCATGACTTCCATTAGGAAATTTGTTTAGTGGGGTGAAATCCTAACTGTGTTAAAAGCAGCAGGACTTTAGCCATTTGTTCCAGCAGGCTATTAAATTTTCAACTGAGAATAGTTTACCAGGTTGGGTGCAACCTTCTCAGCTTTTTTGTGGCTTTGGAATTATGTCCAGGCAGAGCTAGAGTAGATAGAACATAGCTTTTAACAATGAGTTTGAAAATGCTTTGCTAATTCCCCTAGCAGTTGTGCATGAATTAGTGTTTATTCCCATTTTAAGGATAAGAAATTGAATAAAACCTCCCAGTTGTCCAAGATTGCACAGAGGGAGTCACAAAATGAGGGACAAAACTCTGACTAATTGCAAATTCTGGCAATCACAGTTTTACTTGACTCAAGAAGTGAAAGAAAGGATTCTTGTCTTTTAGTGCCAGAAAGGTCGGAATCTGCCTGTAACCCTCAGAAGATAACAATAGCACATTAAAGCATGGTACAAATTTCTCTCTAGTGCTGGTTTTCTGGTTTGCGTCTCCTTTTAATTCTGTCTCGACCCTATATGTTGTTCCTCTGATGCCCATGACGCTGCTTTTAGAGCTCTTTTCTCCGACTGAAAAGTCTGCAGCAACTTGTTTGACAGTAGGCATAAGTGATAGATTTGAAAAGAAGAAAGGTTAGAAAGCTATAATGGTGTATATAAAAGTAAAACTCATGAGCAATAGAGGGTTGTTTGCCCTCTGCCCTTGGAAGTGGGATGGAGGTGACTGTAAATCAAAACAATAGAAATTAAAGGTTAAACTATTCCAAAAATACATTGTTTCAAGTCCACTTTTAGCAGACAGACCCAAAAACTTTTTTCATCAATTAAACTTCTTTTTTTTTTCTTTAAGCTTCTCTGAAGTATCCATTTACACTCCAGCCTCTAATGCATAATGCACGAGGTCTTGGAAGGTCACAGCTGGGTGGGGAGACTGTGTTTTCATTTGTTGCTTTCCGAGAGTTTGTTGCGCTTGCTATATCTGACTCTTGCAGGAAGAGTAAGTATTTAGAAAGCCTCCAGAGCCAAGGCTTTGAAGCTCAAAGCACTGCTGAGGTCTCCCAGTTTTCAGAATGGAATGATGCCTTGACAACTGCCGTCTCTGGATTTTTTTGTCGGAATGTTATATGAGGCTTGCTGAAGCAGCTTTGTGAAAAGCAGAATCTTAAACAAAGCTTCTTCAGTTAGTATCTATTGTCTGCAAGGCTCATCAGTATTGAAACACTTTTTGTTCATTGGTCTGTAACAAAATCTCCTGCTCATGGTACTGACTGTGGCTTTAGGAAGTGGTGCTGGAACTGCAGCTCTTGTAGAGAAAGATAGCTCAGTCCCCGAGTGTGGAATTAAGAGGCTTATGATGAAAATATACTCCTTACAGTAAGTTTACATTTTTTTCCACTTAGCAAATTGTAGGCTTTAGAGCCAAAAAGTGAAAAGAGAGAATTGCAAACCTGCAATTCAGTGTAAATTAAAGCAGATCCATATGGTTAATCTGTCAACTATTGCTTTCCCCTCCCATCTGGTAATAATCAATACAAGGCATAATGCAAATAACCCACAGTGTATTTTGTGCGCATGCGTGTGCTCTGGACTTCCGTTCCATTGTGAAATTACATCTGTACTTTATTAGGGAAGATGCTTGGATGAGATTGTTAGCAGCACTCCACACTTGCAGCGTCGCTCTGTTCTGACGTGATAAATATTTAATGTGTTTGGCTGTGTGCATGCAGAATAATAGGCTCTGCCAGAAATGCAGTTGGATCACTCAAATATTCAGGGGTCACCGCATGCAGGGGAACACACGGAGCGCACCCACCCACCCACACATACACAAACAGGATCACCCTCTATCTGTCATTCAGTCACTGGATTTAATGTTTATTACCGTGGCGAACACTCTTATCCTATTTAATCCTGTCTAGATGGCTCTAGAATTTCACACAAACACCCAGCTGAGAAAATGTAATCCAATAGTACTTTGTTTTAGGGAGCCGCTGGATGCGGATGTAGTAGACCAGTTCTGTTTTAGCTATTACCTTTTTCCTGTTCATCATGCTGATTGCCTTTTTCTTCTGCAGTAGCTATCCTTGTTCCCTTTTATGCTCCTGCTGCATTCAGAGCTCTCTGGGTTAGAAAGGCAATTAAGTAAAGTAGTACCTTCTGAGCATAGATGTGCAGCAACAGGGATCATGGTGCATTTAACTTTAATTGCTTCATCGGCTTAAGAAAAGACTACTACAAATTGTAGAGAAGGTGTAGTATTCCTTTTGAATCTCTATAATGGAATTGTTCCAGACATTTGAGTTACTACATGACTAAATCCATAAATAATAAATTTTTGAAGGCAGCATGTGAGGAATAGCTGAACTGTGTAGTGACGAATTTGTGGTGAGGCAGGCAAGTCGTCCAAGGGAGAACTGAGGATTAAATTAAAATAAGTTTTACTTCTCTCCTCACCTCCCACCTGCATGCCAAACTCCATGGAAATAATCATTATTTTGTTTGACAATAGAGCACACTTTATGTCAGGTATTTGTTTGACAGAGAATAAAGAAAAGTGTGTTGCTGTAAGACGATCGAATATATGTTGCAAAACATGATAGATTTGAGGGTCAGTGGATTCAGCACTCCATCTAGCAAACAATCTACCCAACTTGATTTATCTGTCAATATTTAGGGCTAGTCAATATTTTCTTTTATGAGGGAGCATTGGTACTTAAAAATGCTTAGCTAAACTAGTTTCACTTGCAGAACAAAAATATTTGGCAAAAAATCATATGTTCTGATTCTGTGCTGAAATGTTAATTCACTTCATTATGAATACATTATTATGGGCTATAATGCCTTCACTTTATACTATTTTAATACAAAAATCAGATTTTTTTTTCTAATCAAACTCTTTGCTCTACTTTGTAATGGAGCAAAAAATACAAGAAACATAAAAATACCAAAACTTTAAGATCTGAACTTTCTGCTTCAAGAAAATGCTTTTTGCATCCACATCACAGAAATTTATGAGCAATTATCTATTATTACTGATGTTTAAAATTATTTGGTACTGTCTAAGTAATATCTATTGCATCCTATGGTTTAGCAAACAGGTAAGCCTTGGCTACTCTCATCTTTCTAATCCAGACGGGTAAACTGCCCATGGGGATTACATCATCAAGTGATCAGAAGACTAAGCTTATTTTGCCAATGCTTTTGTTTTAAATGAAGAACAGAATGTACATTAGGTTGGCACACACCCCCTCTGCCCCTCTGCATCCCCAAACCAACCCCAACAACAAAAAAACAACCCCAAACCCTACATTATCCCATTCAGCTCTTTGCAGGCACTGGCAGTGGACAAAGGAAACATAATTGTGAGAAAAGTGATGAGCAAAAAGACAAAGTATGTTGTTGGACACTAGAAGTGATTGTCAGCAATAGCTGCCCTGAGTTTATGGTGAATGCTCTGGGTTGACTCACCACAGCAGGGCCTGAGGTGTGCTTGGTAGAGAACTCTGGTTGTCACTGTTTTCTTCAGGGCAAAGAAGGAAAAGACACAATAAAGCTGGAACAGGAGTTGCATTCAATGGATATGGAAGAAAAGCATGCATTGTTGAGAGCTGAACGTGTAAATTAGTGTACACAGATTAAATGCAGTGTTGGAATTATTGATTTGCAACCTGCAATGGGAAAGAAGTACATTTCCTAACTGCTCTTTGGTATGGTCAGTGACTAGGGTGATAAGGGATCTCAATCTTTATATAATAGTCTCTATTCTTAAAATAAACAATGAAGTGGTGCCCTTCTTCCCCTCCCTCTAGTACACACAGTGAAAATAAAGCTTAAAACCTCTTTCTGTGCTAGGTTTTTGGTTTTTTTGTTTTTTTTTTCCTGAAGGCATTTATCCTATTACTGGAAAAAATCTCAGTCAATAATTCATGGAAAATACACCCGTAGTTCTCATTCTGACCTCCCATTTTGGTAACAGATCTCTCTCCAACTCTCACAGGGCCAGAATGAAGTGTTTTATCTGGTGCACGGGATAGAAGCCTTCTGCCACAGAAAAAAAAGAACTTTAGGATGAGTTTTGGTCTGTTAATTGAGATATAAATCAGAATTGCATATAAAGCTTTACATTAATCAATTATTGTTTTCTGTTCTTCAGGATTTTTTTTGAAAGCAAAATTTAAAACATGTCCAGGTAGTTCCTTTGTGTAATTTTTTGTCTATTAGAACATGTTTAAAGTCCTGTTTCTTCAAACTTGATAGGAAGAATCCTGTTAGCCTACAGTACATGCTAATGTAGAGAGAGCCAGCAAGAGTTAATTCATGTTTAGATGCTTTATTGATCTGGCACAATTTGAGAAAGGAAACCCAGTTAACTGCAGCTTAGAAATAGTTATTTCTATTCATCCCAGAAAGTGGCACATCCTGGAATTTTATATTTACTTCTGAGCTGCAGAAAAATAGGAATTTTTTAAGAACTACATTGTCATTTTAAGGGCTGCAAATATTCTGCAATATGCAAATATTTCTGTTATTCAGTGGAGCATGCCTTTATCGATATAATCATTGCAGGTGATTTTCCTCCTCCTACAGTAATATATTCCAGATGTGGAGTTACTTTAAATAAATGGCAGGTTAAAAACAGATATTAATTTGTTCTATGATTAAAAATGATATATATAAAATAATATATATATATCCCAACCTTTAAAAAAATCCATAGATAATAAATCAGAGTGAAGCACAGTTTTGGTGTGAGATTATCATGCTACCTGCATATTCTACAGTGAATTGAATATTTACATATGAAAGATTGTCAATAATTGTTAAACAGATGTATTATTTTCATTGTCCTGGGTTATTAGAATACAAGGCATTGCATACAAGGTAGTTTCACCTCCATATGAGGAAGAACTTTCCTGTGTGGGTGACAGAGCAGTGGAGCAGATTGCCCAGAGAGATTGTGGAGTCTCCCTTAATGGAGATATTCAAGAACTGTCTGGATGCAATTCTGTGCAATGGGCTTTAGGATGACCCTGCTTGGGCAGGTAGGTTGGACCAGATGACCCATTGTGGCCCCTTCCTCCCAGCCTGACCCTTTCTGTTATTCTGGATGGCTCCATTCTCTATTGAGCAGGGTGGGGTGTCAGGAAACACCTTATAACAGCACTCAAGGCTCCTGCAGCAGGAATGAGTCTCTGGGCTGCTTCACCTCTGTGATGTGTATGTGTACTTGTGGCAAAACATCCCCACTACCAAATTAATCCATTCATTTATCTTAGATATTTGTGTACTCTCTTTTCAATGAAAAAAAAAAAGAGAGTTCCAAGAAGATTTATTTCCCTAGTAAATTCTTGAACTGTGCTGAAGTGCCATCCTGGAAAACCTCTGTACTAAGGGGCCAAAATGATGGAATTGTGATAATACTGGTGATAATAATGGTATAGTTCTTCACACCAAATAGATGAATACTAATTCATTTATTTAGTGTGAAGAACTATACCATTGTTGCTGGCAGTCATATGTTGGTGCAGGATAGAAAATGGATTCCCTGAGATAGCTTTCTTTGTCATGCCGTGAGACACAGACCTTTTGAATAGGTATTAAAATTAAAATAGAATTTTCAGAAGTGGAAATCTTCCCCATGACTAGAAGTCACACTTTATGCAGCATCCTACCTCACTGTTTTTCTCTCCTTTGCTGCCTAAAAATATTTGGGAATACGTTATTTTTTCCTGAAATTAAATGGCAGAATAATAACTTGGAGATCTCTTAGGGCATGCAGCATTCTGGGAAGTACATGCATTTAGAGAATATTAATTTTGCCCCTAAGGCAAAAGGGTCTCCATCTGCTCAAATCTTTCATTGCTTTGCCTGTGAAAGGCTCTACATTAATTTGCATTGAATTCTTAATCTCTATCGGAATGGTTGCTACGATGACATTGCAAGCTAGTGTCACCATTTAAAATTCCAATTATCACTGACTTCTTTATGAATCTGTTTGTTTATGCTTACTTTCTGACATATTCCTACTAATTTTATATCTTGAGATATGCTTTAATTAGGTTTAATCAGCTTGGAAATGAACTGTGAGCTTGCTGGAGTTTTGCCAACAGGCAGTATGATTTTATGCTGTTTGATCTATTTAGATGTCTTATGTGTGTTGGTTCATAAAGGCTGGACGATCTAGCTGTATTCGAGTCAACAGTATCAGCGAGAAATTATGTTTCATATGTCAAGGCTTCTTGCTGGTTTTGGATGGGGCAGAGTTAANTTAGCAAGGGGGCAATTACTTCATTTGTTAGACTTCTCATTGGAGAATTTTAGATAGGTATGCTAATTTAGGGAGTCCATAAAATTGTATATGGGGGATATCGAGGGCCTCTTGGTCGTCGGTGTGCATCTGGAATCCTATTAAACTAAGGTAATACCCTTTTCCTATACTACGTGTCTGCGTCTCAAATTTTTTACCAGCATTTTAGGCATCAGCTGGTATGGGGTCACGCTTTGGTATTGTGCTGAAAACAGCATTGATGACAGAGGGATGTTCTTGTTATTGCTGAGAAATGCTTAAACAGAGCCAAGGCCTTTTCTGCTCCTCACCCCACCTGAGAGGAGGCTGGGGATGCACAAGAAATTGGAAGGGAGCACAAGGGATATTCCATGCTCTATGGCATCATGCTGAGTTTATAGGCCTGGTGGAAGAAAGGAAGGGAGGATGTTCGGAATGAAGATGTTTTTCTTCCCAAGTCACCTTTTTGTGTGATGAAGCCCTGCTTTCCTGGGAAGGGCTGAATACTTGCCTGCCCATGGGAAGTGGTAAATGAATTTCCAGTTTTGCTTTGTTTAAGTGCACGGCTTCTGCTTTCCCTACTAAACTGTCTCTATCTCAACCCATGTGTTTTTTCACTTTTCCTCTTCCCATTCTCTCCCCCATCCCACCTAGGGGGAGTGAGTGGATGTGTGGGGCTTAGTTGTTAGCTATGGTTAAATCATGAGAGCTTCATGTGAAGAAACCCAGGCAACTGTAAACTCTCTCATTTGGTAAACATGAGGAATAGAGCATTCAGAGGTTGCTGTCCAATGTCTCCTACACATGCAAAAGGAAAGAGGATTCTTTGCCTGCATAGAGACATGAATAACATTAACATTAGCTTGAACCGACAACAGTAATTTCTGTAGAAATTCTCAAGCAACTTTTTTCTATCCTAAGGCATGATTTCTTAAACATCAGGGTATGTTTTGTTCCTTCAGGTTACCTTACACCCATCCGCTAGTTTAGGAATTGACCTCTCCAAAATGTTTTATGATGGTTTGTAACTTTTTTACTGTTCTTTATTTGAGAGGTAGATTTATGTCCACTGAATCCCTAAATCCAAAGAAACTCTCTCTGTTGTGAGCTGGATAGCTATAGAAATGCTCTTTGAAAGATTCCCATCAGAAGAAGGTCTGATGATCATATGCAAATTGTTTGACACTTGCTAGTTTGCTCTAAATACCAAAGATCAGTTTAATGTACAGCAGTAGGAAGGTGATTTCCTATAATACCATTTTAAATAAAGTGGTTGGATGCTATCTATGAGAAGTTTGACAATCTCATGTCTTATCCTAGTTAGGTACCATAGTCTTCTGAGGGCAGAATGCAACAATGTGGTACCTCATTGGGAACTTCAGCTTCTACTGGGAAGGTCTGATTTAGAACTACACTGCATCTGAAATTATTGTCTGTAATCATCAGCTCTGTTAAACAGAAGTTGACAGATTGACAGATAAATGGTCCTAAAAAATGTTGATGCTGTTTTGTTATGTGCTGTAAAGAGAGAAAAATTGAAGAATAAGAAAAAAAAATCAGTCAGCAAAATTGTAAGTGAGAGAGAAGTCTGGCAAAGGTTATATCATGTTATTAAAGAGAGGAATAAGATGAGAGGATATGGTCTGTTCTGCAGGAAAGAGAAAATAGGCTCCCCATCCAGAAAAATGCTGGATCTCTGCAGGTGAGCAACTTATCTAAGTGGGCTGCTGCAAGCAGTTTTTTCAGCCTTACCTTTTTAGTGTATCCATTGCCCCACTCTCTGTCTTCACTGTGTTCTGCTGGCCCCTTTGCTGCAGGACACACCCCTCCCTAGGTGTCTGGCTCGCTGTTTGTTAAGACAAGAGCAGCTCTCATGCAAGGGCAGATAACAGACTGAGTAGTGACCAAAGGGTGCAGTGTAACAATGATTCAGACACCACTCACCAGTCCCCTGGTGGATACTCTCAGTGAGGGGAAGAGAACTGCTCTGTTGCCTCATATTCGGTGTTTTGTTCACTACATTCCAGGGTTTATGTATCCATACCTATCTCACTAACCTCTAACAGCCCATTGACACTGGTTTGTGATGATGTCCTCCTACCCATGGCCCAAGAAAGAGAAAACGGAAAGGTTGATAAGATTAAACACTGTTCAGGACAAGGCAGACTAAATTGTCTTTGTCTTCTATCACAGGCATCAACTCTGGAAAGCTGCAAGCTTTTCAGAGTGTCCAAAACCAATTTAATGCATTCCAGAGCTCTGCTTTAAGTCAATGCAGCTAATCTAGGAGTGGCAGACCACTTTGTTACAAATGTATTACCAGTGTGGATGTTACTGCAGTAAAGTGTAAGAGTACCCCAGCCAACTTCAGTGTCAAGGACCAGGATCTGATTATACATGATAACCCAGAGCAGAGGGTAAACACAAAAACTATTTGTTTCCTTTTCCAGTACACGAATCAAGCGGCATTAAATTAAGCTATCAGGTGGCAAGATCAAACCAAAGAAAGAGAGAAGACAATGCATTAGAAAACATACAATGAAACTGTGCAACCTGTGCTGTGGGATTATGTACACGATAAATCTGCACCTAGGATCAAAATGGGGAAAACTGTATGTTGTGGAAGAGAAGTACATTGTGGGCTTTTACACACAGAAAACCACTTTGGCTCAGAAAGTCTTTAGTCTGCAAATTGATACTAACTTGGTAAATATTTAAGGCGTTGCTACATGCCTTCCCTGTTTCTTCGCTCTTTCAGGTATCCACATTTGACCACTTTTGGAATAAGATAATGTGCTGGATGGCACTCTATGTAGGTAGGATGAGCACAAGTTGGAAAAATCTGTCCTTTATGGGAACTGAGGGCAAGGAGGCAGAGAGATCAGAGGCACTGAAGCTGCACTGGGGCAGCAACTAGAATTTGTAGCACTGTTCTGATGAGCAGAAGATTTTTAGAGACAATAATGTGGGATGAAAACAGAACTAGGGGCCTTAGATCACAGCCATCGGCTGTTAGTCTGATAAAAAAAAAAAACAAAAAGCCCTGAACAAGGCTCTGAAGCTCAGCGTCTCCAGACAGATGGAAAAATGAGGCCTGAAGGCTACTGCAGTGATGTAGGAAATATCATTAAATGAAATGGCTGCCTGGAATTATACTAACATTTTATATGACACTTACTCTAAATTGCTCAGTTGGGACCTGAAAGCTGTCACCTGACTGGGGAGACTTAAACTAGTGAAATTGCAGAGGAGGACTGAAAATGATTTTTTGAAAAATACTTTATTTTTAGAAATCCCTGCAACTGAAGTTTCATGAATATTATATGCAGCACTACTCTCAAGAATAGGCAGCAAGTGCAATGACCAGTGGTTTACATGAGAGAGTCATGCTTCAGTATTGTACTCTGTTCCTGATGAAGTCAATTCTCTTGCTACTAAGATTGTAATTTTTAAGGTCAGGCTGCTCTGTGGGAAAGGCACTGTGCAGACAGCATGTGTGCTGTATTAGAAAGGGGGTGGGATGCTTGCCCCAAGCAGCTCTAAACAAGAACCCCCCTTTAACAGGACACTGTAATTTAATTTATTGCTAGCATTAGCTTTACTTTTATCCAGAGAGATGTATGACAGAAGTACATAGAAACATCATCATTAATGTAAAGTTTTAATATGTAATCTAAGGAAAACTGCCACAATTCTTCGAGCCTCAAATGTCCATGACAGTGTAAATATTGATGAGAGGCAGAGACAGAAAATGGCAGTGTAACTTGAACTTTTTCCATAACTTCATCGCATGCAAATTTGAAGGTCCTCTACGTTTGCATTTGTCTAAGTTCCGCTCAATTTCAATGGATTTGGCAAATCTGTATCATCTGACTATCTGGCCTGTGCTTTACTAATTGCAATGATTTTAGAGGATGTGAGACTGAGTTTTTGACAAGTATAATCAGGTAATCTTCTTGTGTAAACAGTTTCAGCCTTTTCAGTTGAATAGGCCTGAAAATGAAGCTTTGTCTCATGAATATTTAGGGCAGAGAAGAACTCTCTTAAATTTAACAATGGCAAATGCAGGGTCCTGCATCTGGTGAGGAGTAACCCGGGCACTGGTACAGGCTGGAGGCTGTATAGACCTGGTAAAAGCAGCTCTGTGGAGAAGGACATGAGGGTCTTCATGGACAATAAACCATCCATGAGCCACCAATGGCCCTGTGGCCAAGAAGGCCAATGGTATCCTGAGGTATATTAGGAAGAACATTGCCAGCAGGTCGAGGGAAATGATCCTGCCCCTTCTACTCAGCCCTGTGAAGCCAAATTAACAGTAGTGTCCAGTTCTGGGCTCCTCAATACAAGAGAGAGATGGAGCTACTGGAGCAGGTCCAATGGAGAGTTTCTAGGTTGGTCAAGGATCTGGAGAATCTCTCTTATGAGGAAAGGCTGAGGGAGCTGGGCCTGTTCAGCCTTTAGAAGAGATGACTGAGAACCGACCTCAACAATGTGTATAAATATCTAAAGGGACAGTGTCAAGAGAGGGAGTCAGGCTCCTCTTGGTAATGCCAGGCAATAGGACAAGAGGCAATGGGCAGAAACTGAGGCACAGAAAGTTCCACCTGAGCATGAGGAAGAACTTTACCGTGCATGCAACCAAGCAATGGAACAGATTGCCCAGAGAGGCTGTGGAGTCTCCCTCACTGGAAATATTCAAGAACTGTTTGGATGCAATTCTCTGCAATGTGTTCTAGGATGACCCTGCTTGAACAGGGAGGTTAGACCAGAAGGCTCACTGTGGTTTCTTCCATTCTGTGATTCCTTAACTCTGTGATTCTGTGCTTTTGTGAATGTAGACTTCACTTCATAAAGAATGAACTTCTGTAAATGTGGTCACATCCCTTAGCATTTCTGTCTCTTGTTCTAAAACAATTAAACAGCGATCCAAACATCCTGCAGGAAGGACTTGAGAAGAAAACATATTCAAAGAGTTTTGGGATCCTCAAAGCCAAAACCATTGAGATCATTCTTATTACTGGAGCACAAGCCTAATTAAAACATTACATTTTGCTCTGGGCAGTAAATCCACTATTGCTACAAAATGATTAACAGTCTCACCATCTGTTACAGGTGTAATGATAATTTACAGTTTTATTCATATCCAATATTGACATGATCTGTCTTTACATTCTCATGTTTGCCATTTAATTTATTATTTTTTCAAGCAATAAAAATAAATGAAATAATACATATTTACTGATCAATCCTGCTTTCTTGTTTTTCTTCTTAGCTATTATCCTTAATCATGACTTAAAGACTTTAAAAACCTCTAAAATATGACACTGAAAGGAAAAATATTGCACTAATTTTTATAGATTTGTTGTTCCAAAGCCATGTCATATAGATTGAGACCAAAGGTCTGTTTAGCTTGCTGTTTTGTATTTTGATGTTTGGTCACAGACAGTGCTTAGAGGGAGAACAAGATTCAGGGCCGGCGCAAACAATGCTCCTTTGAAACCTCCCAGTTTAAGGCATTTAACAGGGCAGACTTTCTGAGCCAGGGGCTGTTATTTGTCCGCTGTGTTTAAAAGCCTCTAGCAGACCTGTCTTCTGTGATTTTTGTCTAGTTCTTTTTTGAGCTTGTTCAGCCTTTTGGCTTCGACAGCTTACTGTGTCAATGAGTTGGAGAGTTTATTATGTAATGTGATTTTAAATTTGGGACCTGGAAATTTCATTAGATGCCCTCCAGTTTTGGAATTGTGATGAAATACTGAATTCTCTTGTCATCATTTTCTATGATTGCCATCAAAATCACTGAGAAGCAAGGATTCTTCTGGGGTTTGAATGAGAACTACAATGTAACTAAGAAAAGCATTCAGTTTTATTTGTTGAAACAGTTACAAAAATCACTAATTCCAAGAAATATCTGTGATACAGATCTAAAGTAATAATGGGGCAAAAACTCTAATGCCTCAAACACTTAAGTGCTGGGAAGAGGATAGGGATGATGGCATTCATTTTTTACTAGCAAATATGAATCTCCAACTTGTGTACTATGCAGATAACCTAATTTAAATGCATGAAAAGATAAAAATGAAGGGATGTATCAGTAGACATTGAAAGAAAGGTGTGAGAAATGAGCTTATATTAGAAATAGTTCTAGTCCAATAGTGACAGAAGATACTAAAATTTATCCAGAAAAAAAGAAAAAAGATGATTTGCTGACATGCAGTTTCCTATTTGTGAGAGTTTGGATGAGTGTCTGTTATTCAAAAAGTGTGGTCTCTTTCTAACTCCATAGTAGAGATCGCAGCACAGCTAAGGATGGCAGTTAAAAAACCTTGCAATACTACATCTTCTAAACAATTTTTTTTCAAAATGCAGATGGATTACTTGCATGTTTTTTGTATTATTCTATATTGCCCAAATTTGGGTAAGCATGTCTCCACATGCTCAGAGAAAGCTTTCACCAGTTTAATAGCTTTATATAGTAATGTGGAATTCTCTAAAAGCTCCTAACATAGCATGAAGTATGTAAGTAAAATTTAGAAAGAAACCAAGTGTGCATTAGTAAGGGGTCATGGGGGAAAGCTGCACTTCCATGTGATGGATCATGGCAAGAGTTAGAGCTGGATGGTGGGACAGTACCAAACTGAGACTTTGCCTTTCCTGTGCCACTGAGTGAAGCTTTCTCCTCTTCCCGCTTTTCTCTTTCCATCCAGACAATGCTTGATTCTGAAAAAGAAAAAAAAGAAAAAAAAAAAAAGGAATAAAAACCAGACGGTGTAAGCACTTAGAGAAGTTTGATGAAAAGAATGGCTGAACTGGGAGCCCAGTGGCAAAAATCATGGCTAAAAGCAGCTCCTAAGGAAGTGGAGAACCCTTGCTGAGGCCTTTGCAGAAAGCCTTTTCTTTACCATGGCCCTCATCAGAAGACTGGCCTCACATAGCCAGCTTCACTCCTAGAAGGAGGGAGTGCACTCTAGGCCCTGACATGCCATCAGCAAGGGTATGAGCAGATCATTCGTAAAACTTGTTTTCTTTCCCTTTCTAACAATTAGAACTATGAAGTTGGTCTCAACCTAGAGATATTTGCCCGCTCTGGCTGTCTGCTCAGAGATTAAAATCCTACTGATGATTCAACATCACCATGTTGCCACATAATTATAGAGAGTTTATACTTTTGAATGCCATGGAACATCACCAACTTAATTTGAATTTGTTTAATTTCATGGGTCATGGAAGGTGATATTGCCCCTTTACTCAGCCCAAGTGAAGCCACATCTGGAGTGCTGTGTCCAGTTCTGGGCTTCTCAGTGCAACAGAGACACGGAGCTCCCAGAGTGGGTCCAACAGAGGGTAATAAAGATAATTAGGGTACTGGAGCATCTCTTGTAAGAGGGAAGGCTGAGAGAGCTGGGCCTGTTCAGTCTGGAAGAGACTAGGAGGGGATCTAATCAATATCTGTCAGTATCTGAATGTAGGGGCGTAAGACGATGCATCCAGACTCTTCTCAGTGATGCCAAGCAATAGACAAGAGACAACAGGCAGAAACTGATGCACAGGAAGTTCCACCTGAACACAAGAAAGAACTTCTTTAATCTGAAGGTGCCTATGCACTGGAGCAGATTGCTCAGAGTCTCCCTCAATGGAGATATTCAAGAACCATCTGGACACAATCCTGTGCCATGTCCTCTAGGATAACTGTGCTCAATCCTGTGCCATATCAGGCATGTTGGGCCAGATGACCCACTGTGGTCCCTTGCAACCTGACCCATTCTGTGATTCTGTCATATCATCTATCATTTAATCATGCCACTTATTTTCTGTTAGGCTCTACTTCTTTCACTCTGCTGTATGGATGGCTCTATGGAAGGATAGTTGCTGCAAATTAAATATACTTTACCTTTTATAAATTATAAAGCATATAAAGGAATAAGATTTTAATTGGTATTTATAATGATAACTTATCATTTATCATCTATCATCTTTGTATATGGACTGGGCTTCATTTATTGCTGCAGAAATTTAAATGTTGCCTATGTCAAGCATGGAGGGAAGGGCTTACATCCAATGAGGGAATGGCCCACAGGAATAAAAAAGTTATTGCTAGACTAAAGCAGTAGTGTGCTGTGTAAAAGAATTCTCTCTGTTGTGACAAGTTAAACTTAATCCTGTTAATTATAAGCCAGAGTTTCAAAGAAAGTGCCAAACATCCACAGCTGCTATTGGATCCATTGGAAACTGAAACTTGGGCACAAAAATAGCTGTAAGAATGATGAGGATTCCGAAGAAACAGATACTACTCATCTCAAGGTAGTGCTCCTGGAAATGTTTTTCTTGTCAGCCTCTGAACTGGGTTAAGTCTTTCTGTCTTTAAAATTTCAGGCCTTTTCCTGGCAGTAGAAATGTGAAAGTAAATTCTACTTTTCTCAAGCATTCAGGTATTGTAGTGAACAACAAAATAATAAAAAAAAAGGTAACAAAGCAAGTAATTTTCGATTTAACATATGAACATCTATTTTCTGCACATATTATAAAAAACCTTTGCAGTCCCTTGTACAGCCTGATAATTTCTTGCTAGTGGAGATCATACCATGAATCAGCCAAAGTGCCTTCATGTCTTAGAGCCCCAAAGAGAGCACCTGCTCCTATCTTCTGACAAAAGCCATTGGCACATTTTTTGTCTTTAATAGACATAGCAGTGTTAGTCTTCCTCCATTCTTCTAGTCTTATCTTTCATGTAATGTATTTGACATCCAGAACATGCTTTCCCCTTACCCCAGCTGGTGAGTAGAAGCAGAGAAGAAAGCTGCTGATGAGGTGTACAGACATTACTGCCTGAATTCACACAAGCAGCTTATATATGTCTTTTACTTCTAGGATCAATATGCATTGAACTCCAGCTCTGACAACATAAGTTTGGTTTGACTTATTCTGACCTTGCCTGTGTTAGAGTGAAGTGTCCTTGACAATTAAAGTGACCTTGACTATCCAACCTGTTCAAGATCTGCCTTAATTTCCAGATTTCATGATGACAACAAATCCTGGGAAGAAATCAGGTCTGTGTTGAGTATAGAAGATTTAATAGTGTCTATCTTCTAAGGCCTGCCTCTAGCATGGAAGCTGAATTTTTGTTTTCTGTTTGACCTTCTGAACTGCTTTAAATGAGATCTAACATAACTTCCTGTGCTTTTCTTGAACTGTGTACAGCTGTATCTGCACACATATGATGTTCATATGGGGTTCTATTACTGTACAGGATGGATCCTTTTAGGATGAGCTTGACCCCTTAAATGTCTTTGAAAATAATTTTTTTTCTTAATGTTATTTTTGGCTTATTAATTCTCCCTTGTTTAGATGCTGAGCTATAACTTAAAAAATATTCAGTTTCTGAGGACCACAGATATTTTTTTTTGCTTGGGGCTTGATCAAAAACTGGCTTTGGAAGTAAAGTCCAAATTAAACTGCACTGTCAAAGGTAGACTGATTGAATAATTCACGTTATCTTGCTTGTCTTTAATAGATGAGATTGCAGGTGTGGTAACTTAAGGGAAATTTAAAATTTAAAACTCAGTCCTCATATAAAAAGCTTGATTAAAAATAGTTATAATGTACTATGGAAGTTATGAAACCTGTACAAAACTGCTTTAATGAAAAGCAAGAGAGCATATAGGAGAGGCTCACACATTTCTCCGATAGTCATTCAGCATGGTTAATGAGATATCGAAAGAATAAAGGAATACAAAATCATAACCAAGTATTTCAATGCCTCTAAAGTACTGTATCTCCCTATACCTGCAGAAATTCTGTTTGTGGCCTCTAAAACTAATCTTGCTGGTTTTGAGCAACCTGTCCTGATTAACATCTATTAATTGATAGGTCACTCTTTTATCAGGGTTAGAAAACCATTGTTTTAATTTTATTCCTTTCTGGATGTAACTCTCTGTGGTCGTTTATGGACATTACTGAAGGTTGACTTATGCTTGAATGTTGATAATATCAAAGTTCAGTTTCTGTTTTTTTTTACTTTGCTGTGTCTTGTCCCAGGAGGTCAAATCCATTCATACATGTTGTTGAGAAACTGTAATGCTTTCAAGATCACTGTCAAACACAATGAGAAAAAGAAATTGATAGATCAAAGTATGAATGTAGGTGGAAAAGAAATGACAATGTTATACACGTGCTAAGTAGGCAGTGTAGGCCATGCTTGGGCAACATTCTAATTTATTGGTAACAATCAGATTTTCATTTTTGACAGAGATATTTTGTTAACAACTCTTCAGTCTATGCTTTATGAGGGAAAATAAATACTGCTAAATAATGTCACTATGACTTGGGATCAAATCATGACTTTCCTTTCTGATTCCCAGTTACTGTCTCCTCATTTTTTGTATGACTTTGAGGACAGATTCAACCTGCTGCCTCATGACAGGGGGCTAAAACTAGGCCTTTGTGGATTTCTATGCACTATAAACCTTAACTTCTGTTCAAACTTTGGCATATTGATTTGCCCATTTCTTCCTCTACTAATGATTTTTTTGAGATTTGACTTTCTGATAATTTTAAAAATGTTTTTTAATGTTTTCACATTTAATATTTATGTTCGGATTTAAAGGGTATTTTTTCCTGGGTTTGCAAATTCGTCATGACCCACTAACAGAATTATGCCTGTTGGGGACATTAGTGACACGAATAGTTTGACAATAAAACTGAATTAAAATTAAAAGTTAATAACCATCTATCTGCATATATTTTTAGTGAAAAAGTTTAGTTAACTTGCATGCTTGCAACTCCCCTTCTGTGCTAAACAGGTGACACAAGCTGTCACGATACAACAGTTCCCAATGAGAATTAGTATTCTTCAGGGCAGTGTTTTACTGCATAGATAAAAGTAATATAATTTAATTATTTAAACATGAATGAAGTCTGTTTTGAATTCTTCAAATGTGTTTTTCAAAGCTGAGGCCTTTGCTTTGGTAAGGCAGATAAAATCCTTGGTCCATCTCCTCTGAACATATAAATATCTGTAACCTATCTTTGGTATCAGGTCTATCTGTGGGCTTTGGCATTTTTAGTTCTTAAAATTGTATAAAATATATACAATAGTTAAATATTTGTTAATCTATCTGTTTTTTAAGACATGATGTAGATGTGCATCAAATAGGCGATGAAGACAAGAGTGGGATTTCAGGACTCGTTAATGAACCTTGAATATTGATGAAGGTTACAGGGCTGAATTTGTTCATTTTCTAAATTGGAGTAATCCTTCACGTGGAAAAAATTCACCGAGCTTCTAAGAGAAAAGGAATCATGATCATACATAACTTTTGTTTGGTTTTTCATTACACTATTTTACTAATTCTGTGTGCATTTAGCTCTCTACTGTTTCTTCTGTTTGTAACTCCTACAAGTGGTGTTTCATACGCTGGGAATCATGAAAAACTCACAGTCTTGTTCTTACTAAGAGAGTAGAAGAGATAGTAACTTTACAGGAATGCAAACCAAACAGAGCAGAGTAATAAGGCTAATAGGGAAAAGCAGCAGGGAGCAAATAGAGGAAGAAAATCCCCACTGGTGTAATGCAGTAACATGTACTGGTTTGTGCTGAGTTTGTGCTCCTCGAATTGAGCATTGTAGTGTCTTATAGAGGAACAGTGTTGCTGCATGTGATGGTGCTGGTCACAGTGAGATCAGAGGCATCTACATCCTTTGATGTCAAGGCTGTGGAGTATCTTGCATCCTTGATCCTTTCTATAGAACTCTGATCCACGTTGTAAAACGTCCACAGGTTTGCATGCTTTTTCCTCCTGTGTCCATAAATATCCCAGCCATGGATCACCTGAAGACTGATGTTTTACTAATGTCTGAGTCTGCACCATATAACTGAAACAAGGACTAAGAGATGTTTTAGGTGGTCAGTGGCCATTCAAAGACTGAATAGTTTTAAAATTTTCGAGGGCCAACATTGGAGGCCATTTAATGGCTTTTGATCCCATAACTACAAACTACCTTGTTAATTTCCTTAATGACTTAAGTGTCTCCCTGCCATCTTCAATGTCTTCTGACCTGGTTAAAATAATTCTTTTATACCACAGAAAATCTCCTACTTTCAAACTAGAGAGGGTAAAATAAGGCTTGAAATTTTGCTGTTTTCTAGACATACCCTTCCTCTTCTGTGTAACTGTAACAATAGACACCTGGGAGAGACGCATGGTTTGTCATCAGTGGCAGAAATCACAAGGAATGCTTACTAAAATTGTTTTACAGGAGAGTAATTTACTGAAATAGATCTTAGGTGAGAGGTCTGGGGCCTTGCTGGAGAACTTAGATTTTATTCAAAGCTGAATAGCAGATCCTTGCCTGAGGGTTTCTTTGTAATGATGAATCTGTTCATGATACCAAGTGTGAGGAGAAGCCTCTAGATGGGTGGAAAAATTCTGTAAGTTACCATCTCAGGCCCAAAGAATTTATCAGATAGGCAGTATTATGTACTGATTTTTAAAAATGTGGGCTTATGAATCATGGTCCAGTCCATGACAAAGTTTGAGTTTAATGGAATGTATATATTAGCTTAATTAAAATTCAGAGTAACCTTACAAGTAAGTAAATGTTTCTGATGGTTTGTCTGTAACAGAGACTTTTTAACATAATTTTGTTCAAATAAGTGGAGGAGAAGGTGAAAATATCATGTTAAGCAAAATAACATCAATAAAAAAATCAAGAAAATCCTAATTTTCAAGATACATCTTAAAAAGGTGTTTCAAGAAACATCATAAAAAGATGTTTGCAAATATTATTTTGGTTTAAGGTATTTTTAGTTATAGGAAAATAAAACCAAAAAAGTTGTGTGGCGTTCACATGATCTCATGGAATGTCAGAATGGAAGTATGAAGAAGAACTTTCTTCAACTACTCCAGAGCATAGCCAAACTTATTTTTTAGTAGGCAGGAACAAGCTGAGTTTTAACAATCAGAAATAGCTAAATGCCTCTTCTGAGCAAGATTGAACTTTCACCCTATGCCAGAAATAAAGTCCAGAAATTCATTCTGGCTCCTCCGACTATGCTGTGTTGTTACTTGTTCAGTATTCAAATGACTAAATGGATGTCATAAACAAAACATATTTACACATAGGAAAAATAAAATGTTTGTTCTCTATTTTTTTTAAATTAATCACCTCACTGTCCTGCAGAGTATCCCATGAATAAATAATAAGATTAGAAAGAAAACTGTATTTTTTCTAAATGCATAAATAACAATTTGAGGTGGGGGGTGGAGATGTTCTCAACTTCGTTTTTGTCGAGTTTTATTTATCTCTTGCAAATACGGCTAAGACCAGTCTGTTTTTAATCATACTCTTTTTCAAGATAAAGGAAGGAAAAATTATTCTAATAATATCAGTGAGAAGTTATTGGAAGTGAGGGTTGAGGTACAGCAATGAGAACATCATATTTCTTTAAGTGAGCTGATTTTTTTTTTTTAACTATGTTCTATATGTCATTATTTGGTAAGAAACTCATGGGAACAGTGATCAACCAGTCCAAAGCTTAGTGGGGAATTATGGCTCTGGTACAAAAATATTCAGGATTTTAGGCTGCATGGCTTAGTGGCCAGATTTGAAAAATACTTGGAGGCAGAAAAATGCAAGTAGGCTCTTTAATCCCTAATTGAAATAAACTGAAATAGACTCCCAGGAACACTTGAAAGCTTCCATAGGTGTCATTGCCTTGACTAGAATGACCTAAATGGTTGTGTTCTTTTTCAGAGTTACTCAGGCAGTTCACAGTCCCACTACTTGGTCCACTTTTTCCTAGATATGTAAGAAAACAGCTTGAGGTATTCTTGAGCCACTTTGAAGGATAACATGCTTTTATGTAAAAACTCATGGACTATGTTCAGTAGAGCCTGTATTCTGAGAGGCTGGATTATCTTCAGAAGTGTAGGACTTAGTACAAGAGCAGAATCATGTTTATAGAGTTCTCTCCAGGACAGGCTTTAAGAAGTTTTTTCCCATACAAAGAAAAGAGACCTGGAAAACAGGGAATACTATTTTATCAGCTTTGAATTCTCAGATATGCTGTGCTTACAGGTCTAGTGGGTATTTAGAAGGAAACTTCAAGAAGCAAAGATAATAAGAGTCTGTGTAGCATGTAGATTAATGAAACTGCCAGAGTGCAAGCTGATAATACTCTGCATGATGCCTTATCAATTATTAGTCTTAAGGCATTATTTCACTTTATACAACAGGTTTGTGCATGGTCATTGTGAGCAGTCTGCAAATTAATAAAGGAATTAGTATAAACTGGACCAAATCTGAGACAACTGGAACTGGTTAATTCAGTCAAATAATTAAAAGCAAAGTGTTGTTGCTGCCTCAGTTCCCTTGGGGAATTTTGTTTCTATTTACAGGGTAAATAGTCTGACTACAGTAGGTATTGTCCCTAAGCAGAAACCAGACTACACTGTGCAAACAGTGAGCTGCCAAATAGTTGACACCAGAGAACCAACTGCACCAGGCTTGCAGGGCACGCTCCTTAGACTGTACCTTTGGAATGGAATTCCTGATGGAGCACTTTACACGTGGCTTGTTTAGCCTGAAAGTGTGGTTGCGCAGCTACACAATGACTTTGCTGGTCATTTTAAGGACAGATGAGAGGGATTTAGGCTTTTCCACATTTTTGTCCAAAAGAGTTGGATTACAGAAACACCAAAAACCTTTCACTTGTAAATGCTATACCAGTCTTGCCTATTCTGAAATCCTTTCCACAGGAGAGACACATATTGTTAGCCTGAAAGACAGATGTTTGGTGCAGTTATATGGGAGGAATTCAGCCCTGCCCTCTAGTCTACAGAAAGAAAAGAAATGGTTAAGCAATTCACACATCTTCCTGGTTTTTTTCTTAATAATAATAGCTTGAACCAGCTGAGTTCCTTTATTCCTGGGAGAGGGGAAAAACAGTATTAGAATTTGGTAAAGATGTTTAGCTGTTGATTTTCAGCATAGTGGAGGTCAGCAGAACACAAGAAGGATCAGTTCAGTCATTGTGTCTCTTCAAATACCCTAGGACAGTGAAAATGCAACAGGGTCATACAGATATTCATGAAGGGATGCTATGAAAAGAAAGGTGACAGGGACAGGAATAAAAGATCATTCCTCAACAGTGACTAGAAGAGTTCTCAATATTTTCTTTGTTGAACTTTTTCAGAATATCAAGAAGCAAGTGGAAACCCTTTATTTTAAGTCAGGTTTTGGGTAAATATTTAAACAGTGAGTTTTATTTTCCTCATGGTAAGTCACCAATTCATTGTTTAAAGGGCACAACAACTAAATATTCAGCACAGGAGACAGTACACAGGAGGAAGACAAGCACATACACTATAAAGGCCTATGAGAATCAGAGATGAAATTTCAAGATGACTTAAACCATTTGCAACATATGTACAGTCAAATGATCAGATTTTAGGCTGCATGCAATTGTCAGAAATTTAATAAAACTATGAATGTAGGAAACAGATGTATCATAAATGAACAGTCTGGAAGCAGATCTGAGCCTGAAAGGGAGAATGAATTAAAGGCACCAGAATTTCCTTTGCAATGGCATAATTTCAGATTCAGTAGTTTTCATGTTTCAAAGGCATGGTTTATTTTATAGCTGTTTCTGACAGTAGCGCATCAACAGAAAAGGTGTTCAACCAGAGAACTTGGCACATAAACTGATAAAGTAAATTGGTAGTGTAAGACACTTTGCAATCTGAATACAAAGTAATTTTAACCTTGATTTCTGGTCTTTAAACACAAGTACTTTTCTTGAAAAATGAAGTTTGGCAAAAATACGCTTTCTGCAATCGTAATTTCCATTAATTTTACTTCACATATTGATTTAACCATTACATGACGAATAAGGACTGTAAATTTAAAGTCAAAATAAACATTTATAAAACTTTGCTTTAAGGTTTTATAAATTATGTGCAACATATCATTAATAGACCCAGCAGAATTTTAATAAAATGCCATTAAACAGTCCTAGAAATCCATGAATAATTTATAATAATACATTGCTTATAACCAGCTATAGTACATATTATCATTGATTGTGACATGCTCAGGAGTGTTATTAAAAATTTCTTAGTTATTCATAAACTATTTATAAATAGGATAATAAATAATTTTATAAAACTCTTATTCCCAATGATATAGTCTACTTCATGATTAACCAATTATTGACTATTGCCAATGTTGCTCTCCTTTTTTGTAAACAGATTTTAGATCCTTCCAGTTCTGTGTAATTTAGGTTTAACTGGAAGATTGGTTATAAATATGCATTTTTGACTATGGTGAGATGCTTCTAGTCCTCAGATTAAATGTTTCTGTGAAATCAGTTCATATCATCTCTTCTGTGTTGTGGGGGTGCTATGAAACAATTGTTCCTGTTTTAATTGCTGCGAAGTTTCTGGCAGAATTATGCCTAACTGGTACAGATTTTGTACATCTGAGCAATGAGATATTTTTTACAGTCATTCTCTGAAAATGATGACATAATATTTTCAGCCTAGAGCAGTCAGATCATTAAGAGTGGACAATTTATGTAGTTTTTCTCCTTTTGGCTTACTTCTCTGAGTCTTTGTATAGCAGGACTTCCTGACTGTGCCTCTCCTCTGCTGTTCTTGTTATGATCACCACCACTTCTCCCAAGTTTCCCTGCTGATTTCCTCTTCTAGTTCCTCTCCCTGGTTGGTAATTTCAGACCTCAGAAGCTGAAGAAAAGAAGCTGTGATGACCCTTGCCTTCTATCTCTTTAAAACCCCAAACCTAAATGCCAAGACCCAGAAGGCCCTGGCTGGAAGCAGTTGCAATGGTTGTATTCCAATGTGAACATGAGAATAAGTACTAAATTCATATTGAAGTCCCTGTTGGGTGGGAGAAATGACATTTAATCGAAGTGAACTGTCTTCTGTCTGCTGGTATATCAATAAAGGAGTTAACAGATCAACAGGAACATCCCGAGGAAGGTAATTACTCTAGGGATAAAAGTTAAATCCTTGTCCCTATCTGGAGGTTTTTGGTTTAGTCAGAACAAAACATATAGAGAAATTGTTATTGAAATAGAAGCAAGAGTAGTCATACACCCACCATTAGTGTCCATTTCAGGCGTTACTGCTTGGAACTGGCTCTCTGTGCTGGCAATTACTGTTCTGAGCACACAGCATAAAACAATCTGCACTTACACTTTCCAGGCTCCAATTTCTAGTTGTGGCTTTAGAGGGACTCACCTTCACAGGTGGTGTGAGCAAAGGTCCAGGAGGGGTGGAAGCACAGACACACTCGCTTTCTGCTGCTGTTTTTTGCCTTGGGCAATGTCATAGGCAGCTGGGAACTGCAGTGCTGAGCTGCCACCACCAAATGCACAAACTGTTCTTCATCTAGTATATGGCAAGGCCTCACTGATCCAGTTATGCTTTAGAAGCTCCTCTTGGAGAAATCAGAGTCCATGCACACCTCTCCCTAATTCCAACACCTGACCTTCAAAATGAGGGCTGTGCATCCTGTTTTGAAGAATGGTTAGAAGGAAGAGATCGTGGAGAGTTTTTAACTACTTGAGTTTCCTGCGGGGAATGAATCTCAGATTTCAGCATCTGAGAGTGTATTTGTTATTCCAACTGAAGGCCTAGATCCCTTCAAAAGGATGTAGTATCCAACCTATGAACTCTGTGAATTCAAGGTGACAGGAAGGCAAACTGGTCTTGCGGGCTACATATTTACCTTATTTGTATTTTTGTTTTTTCCTGCCTGAAAGGCAATGAGACAAGCTTGTGTAAAATTGAAGAGCAAGGAACTTCTGTATCCAGACCTGCTTTTTAAATAGCATGTGTTATACCCTGAGTTAATTTTCTCCAGAGAATAAGCAAATTCATGTGACAAGGGCTTGCAGTGAAGGCTCTGGAGTCCAGAGATGCTAGCAGCAGTCACAAGAAGTGATGTTACCATGACTTTCAGTTTCTAGGCTTGGCTTTGGGAGTCTCCCTGTGAGTGCTCTGTCCACATGCACCAGCAGGGAACTCTGTGTTTGCCTTATTTCCTGTAGTACACTTTCTCGTATTGTTCACTTTCCTCAAAAAACCTTCAAAATATTTGCTGTCTCCCTGGCTTCTTTTCTACTTTCTCTCTCTCTCTGGCTCCTTCTCCTTTTGCTTTTACGACTGATGTGAAAATTGTCAGAGTAGCAATTAAACATTTTTGTCAAATTTGTGAGTGTTAGCTAAGGTGACAGATCCAGTATTCCTGCTTTAGGCATCATTTGAAGTTTGTTTACTACACACCTCAGCAAAATGTGTACCAAGAAATCAGTAGGAAATGTGTTAAAATGAAAATGTAGCTTTGAGTCACTAAAAAAGTGCTTTGCTTATTGTTTTATCTGTCCATTTAAAATTCTAATTTCTTGTGAATTATCAACTTGATGCCAGTTGTGGGAGTATAAAAGAACATTTATATTTAAAATGCACTTCATTATCACATTTTATTTACAAACATTTGTATTTTTTAATTCCAAATTTATTGCTCTTTCCACATTTTAAAAAAGTAGCATGCTGCTTAGATTGCAAGATTTCTGCTGTTCAATGTGAGTTTTGCAGCTGACATAATGGATAAGTCTTTTGATCTATAGTGTGTAAACAAATCTTTATTACAAAGGTGAATATTTTCTTTTAATGAAAAACTGTTTGAAGCGAGCCCAGTCTCATTGCCTGAGATGGCTCGGCTCAAACCCTGTTTCGGGGAACGGGGAGGACTCTTTCTCTCAGGAGTCTCCCAGGAGAGCTGCTGGAAGAAGGCTCGAAGAGGTGCAAGAGACTCAGGCTTTTGGTCAAGTCCTTGAAGGGTTTATTTAGGGAAGGGAAAGACGGGTCAGGAGCAGTTCAAGGAGTCGAAGGCAAAAAAACCTCAAGCAAGGGGGTTGCAGGGGATTTTAAGGGAAGGATACATGGGAGGAGTCTTGGGGATGACAACCAATGGGGCTACAGGGAATGATTACAGACATCTGAACAAACCAATTACAACAGCCTTTGGGAGGGAACTCAATAGCAAATGACCAATCATCAATAGCTTTAAACAGAACAAAGGAGAAACTTCCAGAACCAAGCCATATAAGTGAACCAGGGGAGGAGATTCTTGTAGCCAACCCAGGGCAGAGGATTATAATATGTAGATTATTTGCCTCAGGGATAACTGGGAGTGACTCTGCCAGTCACCCTAAGTTAAACCTCAGCCACCTCCCAGGACCTGTCTTGCTCATGAGACTCTTTGTGGTACATCAGTGTCGGTTGGGCCAGCTCTGCTAAATGGGCTGCTACAACTGTTCTTAAAAGAGTTTTAAAATATAAAATCCACCAAGATTTGACTTCTGATATGTACTAGATTCTCTACAAAAATGTGTAGGTTTTTTTTTTTCAGTTGCTATAACTGTTCTTGAGTTTACAACTTTGTGCTGGATACAGGTATGCATAGTTACATCACTATGGAAGTAATCAGAAAAAAATGTCTGGAAAAATGTAAAGATTCATTTGTATGGCAGTATATTAAATGGTAATGTTAGAAGACTTAGTAGTAGTAGTATCTCCAAAGACCCTAAGGACTTTTATTGGAAGTGGTGTTAACTGACATGTTTTACTCAATGTGGTTTACTTAGGGTAAATTAGGCCAACTGAGTTTTAAACCAGTTTAAATTCTAGCTGTCTTTTCTCTCATGACACATTCCTCTATGCCCATGCAAGGGTTTTGCAGGGGTTTTCTTTAATATAGTGCTCCCACTAAAACCACGGTAATGCTCACTTCCCCCTCCCCCTCCAACTGGAAGCACAAAAGGCAAAGATCACGAGTTGAGATAAGAACAATTTACTGGAAACAGCAATGAGATAAAAACGGAACAGTAACAGCAACAATATTAATAACAAAAGCATACAAAAACAGAGAATTATGCACATGCAAAAATGCTCACCCTGGACCTTGCAACAATAAAAAAATATCAGATATCTCTCCCTACCAAATTTTCTCAACTGGATGGAAAGCCCTTCTCCCTGGAAGCTAGAGTCCTTTGGTGTCAAATACCACTAGGGTCCTGGTCACACCACCTCCTGGATACCAAAAAAAATTAGTCCTGTCCTGGCCAAAACAAAGATAACCCTAAAGTTCCAATGGCATATCATAGTTAGATATTTATTGCTAAGAGTCTTCTCTTGGTTTGAGGAAAATCGTACATTTTCCTTGAAAATTGAATGATAATTATATTGCAACAAATTTAGAATAAGACAGTTCACAAATTACAAATATAATAGCTATAGCACTGTTAGCATAAAATCAGGGACTAGAAAAAAATGTCTGCCATTCCCAACAGTTTCCAGTTGTATTGGAGAATTAATGTGAAATATTTCTTTCCTGGTTTTCTGTTACAGGCAGGCTTGTTCTGAGCTGACTGTACTGTTCACTAAATAGCTTGCAGTTTCTGACCTGTGGCTGGGTGGCTACTGTGATTCCTCTCAAGGAGTTGGTTGCTACCAAAATTAGCCATGAATGATTGATAAAGTTCATTATTTTATTGAGATAGGGGACACAATCTGCAATACTTAGTTCAAGAGGACACCAAGGAGAGAAAAAGCGGATCAACTGTGCCTTGTTCTGAGACACAGCTAGCCTGAACTAGGGTGTTGCTCAGCTTCTCATGGGTTTAGCTACCTCCATTAGCTAGTAGACTTGCTGAAAGACCTATTAAACCATTTTGTGCTCTGCTGTATGACTTCGGGATTAATATCTAATGTGACATTTATTTGGTCTTAAGTCAGATTGTCCAGCAGGAGTTCCATCTTTTGGACTTCTGCACAAGGCAAACCTCAAGGCAGTACTGGAGGAAAGACTGAATTACTTTGTAAATAGGCCTGGAAATGGTTAGATTTATTTGGTGTAAATCTTACGCATTTCTAGTTCAGAAAAATATGAGTAATTAATAATAAGAATGGATCACAGTTTAACCTTCCTATTGGCTTTAGCCTTAGGAGGTAATTAGACACACTTTCATGGAGGCAACAAAAATGTAGTGTTTTTCACCCTGAAAGCTGACACAGCATTACTTTTATTTCTAGGCTTAGCATGAACATAAGCATTTGTGGTTTACTGACATAAAATAGGTCAAGGATTGAAGCATAATTAATTACATGCCTTTTCTATAGTGAAATCCCAAACCCTGTGGCTGAATGAATTCCATTAGATATACACACCTTTTTTTTTCCAGCTTTAACCTTATTTTTTTGTCAACAAACTGTACTCAGAGGTCCTCAGATCTCTGAATTGATTATGCCCATCTACACCGTTTTCATCTGCTCTATCTACTGAGATTTATTTTCTTTGTCCATTTTGTGACAGATACATGATTTACTTTAGCTTTTTATTCCTCAGAACTGAAAACAAGTTTTGAACTACATGTTATTGCACTTCCCTAAAAAAAGTTATACCAGCATAATAATGCCTTTATTATAATCCAATGTGGGTGTGTAATAATTTAAAGGTCACAGAGTTTTCCTTGGGCATTGTCTTAAAAAAGAGAACAGCACAGCAGCTTAAATGCTCTCCCTTGCAGCATCAGACATCAATATTTTGTTTCTCAATGTGATCACTGCATTGCCTGAAGATTTCAGTGTGCTGGAGGTACCTAAAAACTCGCCTTCTATCTTGACCCCCCACGAGCAGCCCAGCTCTGCTGAACCTGGAGCTGAGAGAAGACTGTGCTTCTCTAAGTGACAAAGCAGGCAGTCAGCTTTCACCTCCTGCAAAAAGCACAGCCAGCGCTGTGATGTGTTGCTGCCACATGGCAGGGAAAAGCAAGGGTCAACTTATCCCTCTATCTCTCTCTAAATAGTTTCCCTTTTCTTCCGCCCTTGCCTCTGCCTCAAGGGCAGGAATCAGGCAGCTGGTGGAGGGCCCTGTTGCTCAGTCTGGTCCCTATGTGAGGAGGGGACAGTGGTGCACAGGGGCTTCCTATTTCCTCTGCCCCCCACATGCGGCTGTGTCTGTACCACATGGAACAAAAGCATCCAGCTGTTTGCAAGCTGCTCTGTGTGTAATGCCAGCATCTCTGTGTCTGTGCCTATATGTGCTCATGCTTTGCAGTTCCCCTCTCCTTGGGGCGCTTTGCTGTGCACCCAGGAGTGCATTCATACTTGGGTTGTCCGCGTCTGGTGCTTAGTGTGGCATGTACAAAAGGCCCATTTCAGTGATTGCCTTCCAGGCCTTGGTGGTTTTTGCAACTAGATGAGTGTCATGGAATTATCCCCAATGTTCTGCCCCTTCTGCTCATGAGAAATGATCAAAAAATGTCCACAAAACCTAACTTTTTTTATTAATGTGAGTAATTTTTTGGAATGTTTCAACTGGCTCCACTACTGAGTTCTCATCTGTTGTAATTTCTCCTCCTGGGCAAGAGAAAACCAAAGGCCAACCTTTGGACTGAGAGCCAATGGATTAATTTGCAAGTTTTCCAAGTATTGAGTGTTTCAAGACAAAGAGATTTTGTAATACTGCTGGACATTTTATAGGCTTTATTAACAACCTCACTTGTTAGAATTATTGCTTCCAGAACTCATCTAGAGAATTAAAAGCTCTAGTTTTCTCTGTCTAAACAGAAACCTCGCTGCTGGAGAAATGATCTTATGAAACAGCTCCAAGCTCTTAGTTCCTATTTTTACCACCAAATTTGCCTGCAGCTGCCAGTTTGAATTACTTCCATCTTTTCTCTGCTTAGAACAACTAAGGGAGTGGAGAAAAAAGAGGTTCTTTAGAGATTCTGATTCTTTAAGATGCAGTAAGAATTTGTGTACCTGAAAGCTTGATAGGCATAGAGCCAGAATGGGTAGAACAATTGATTCCGACATTAGCCTGTGTTGGTTCCTCCCTTTTCCTCACATAACCAATTGGCTTATTACCATTGCAGTATAAATCTGTTCACAAAAATGTAAGTTAGTTTCTTTATGCATTGCTGATTTTTGCAGGGTTGAAGAGTTAGCAATTTGGAAAAAAACTTTTCACCTCCTTATTTAAGAATTCAAACCTATGCTTGGATGAATAAAATTAACAGCTATGCTTTTAATGTTTTGAGCAGTGATGAAAAAATACAGCACAAAATATAGCAAGCTCTTGTAGTTTTGATTTATTGAGTCTGATATGTGTTGACCTCACTCTGTCTACAAAGCAAAGGAGTGTGGGGTTGTCTCCTCTTATCACTTTTATTACAGTGATCAGTCTACTATAATTTTTATCTATTCCCTGAGATACTGACAGTCTAGTATTCCTGGTTTTTACTTTTCTGTGATCCAAAAATTTGTGTTAAAATAATAGTGGCAATTGAAAATTTGATGGTTGCATTTAAAAGTAGATGTATTTTTTCCTACAGCATGCTTTCTTATATATTATTGCCATTGTTAAAATGAAAATAAAAGTAAGGAAATTTCAGGATTTTTACAGAAAATCTTTCTCAAGCTTGGTCATATCATGATTAAATTTGGTTTCTGCATTTTCTCAACTGTGTCACAGAAAAAGAACTGTTATATGGTTCTCTCCCATGATGCACTTGCAGTAGAGATGTTCAATTACTGTGCTATTTTTTTTCTCCAAATTCCAGTCATGTGACCATGCTAAAAATAACTGCCTGTGACTTCTGGCTTTGTAGATTCGCTATATTTGCTGTAAGTGGAAGAAGATGAGCAGGGGCTTGGAGTCAAACCTGGTTGCTCAGTACTGGTCTCTTACTGAAGCTGCGAGATGTCATGTAAAGAAGTAGATGTTAATTGACAGAATTAATTTGAATTAATATGGGTGTTCTTCACATCCTAATAGCACGTTCTATATATGAACAGATAGGGAAAAGTAGATATCTTCAGAATACTTTGAACTTCACTTCTAATTACTTCTATTTTAAAGATGTAAGTTTAAATGAAAGGTGGAATTAGGAGGCTATTTGTATCATGCATTTACCTCCCTTCTCTGGAGAACAGAGTAACATTTGTGGGAAAAAAACCCAGATTCTCCATCACCAAGGCAACAGATTAACCTATGCCAATAATGCAAACATGATTATGTATAAAGATTAATATTTTGTGGAGTGCATGGTGGGGATTCAAACGGTTTTATTAAATAAGGTACTAAAGAAAGAACATGTTAATTAACCTTTTAAAATTTAGCAGAAGCAGGGCTGTATGGATGAGTGCCTGGGAACTTTAATGCAAAGGGCACAAGACACAGCAGGAAATATCCACGATGATAGAATATCACCTGGTGGGAGATAGATTTACAAATCAATACCCTCCTGCTTTGAGATAAGGACCATTTTGTTTTCACAACTTCCTGCTGAACGGACCGTCCACCTGAGGCTTTGCATTTCCTCCCAGCTGCATTCTTGCCACTAATTTAATGAAAGCAAAGGCCAGCAGAAGCATGTGTTAGGGCTGATCCAGAAGACAATGTGCTGCATGAAATGTTTATGGCCTGCTCCAGCTGAAGTCACTGGAATACTATTGATTTGAGTTGAGCAGAATCTCTCTCCTCTTTTAGAGCAAAAATTTATTGCTTCTAGCAATTAGCTTTTCATGGGATCCTGGCTTCTAATGAATAAAATACAGTGTTCAAATTTCATTCATGCTATAGTGTAGGATATTCTCAAGCAGTGTTGAGGAATCTTTTGGGTAAAACGTGTTCACTAAAGCTCTTACACACAGCCAATGTAACATAAAGAAGTCTTACTGTGAATTGAAATCATACCTGTACATATTTATTTTATTTGCAACCTTTGCATTTTCATACTGATATCCCTTCCTGGTGGGTAGCATTAATTTTCAAATTAAACTCCAGTTAAACATTTTCCTAGAAAATGCTTGTTAGTGCTGCCCAGTGTTTTACACACAACATCAATGAATTTTGAATATTGTGACCACCGAGGAAATGTATGTATGTACATAAAATGCAACACACTTGATACTGTAATTTCTCTATTATCAATATATGCAAGAGTTTATCTATCTTCTCTCTTGCCTTACTTTACACAGCAATTCTCAGAGAGAGTAACAGAACCCTGGCAGCAAAGCAGCTTTAACTCTTGATGATCATTTATTTGCATGGAAGCACAGATGAATGAGTCAACTTTTACTTCTTCTAAAACCGTTTTTCAAGTCTGAGTTCTCCAGAGAGATAATTGAAAGACAAAGCAGTACTTTGACTGCAAGGAGCAGAAACCTGAGAAAGACGCCTGAGGTTTTAAGAAATTGTCTAAGCAAGACTCTGAAAAACTGAAAAGAGCAGGAAGAGAAGAAAAGGTTAAATGATGGGTTATGACATGGGGAGGATTTTTTTTACTACTGGGAAGCAAAAACAGGGAAGAAGAAGGATTCTAAATGCTTCACAGCACTCTGTCCCAGCCAAGACAATACCTTAGAGGGGTTAAATGGGATATGAGAAAGTACTGAGAAGGACTTCTTCTCATGCAAGACAAAATTCGCTTGTCAATTTGCTATTAAATATCTCTGAAAAAGTGAACTGTAAATCAACAGTGTTCAACTAGAGTTCTGGGGAAGACAGCTGTCCTTAAAAGACAGGAGGCATATCAACAGTGGATTTAGGGGCTTCTTAGATGCCTGGGATAGGAGGTGCTATTTTCACAAACGAGAAGCTAGAGCTAGTAATAGGGAAGCTAGTACATGAGAGTATTTTAAACCTTCCCAAGAGGAAGCCAGAACAAAATTGGATGGAAAAAATACAAAAATGACATCTCTCCCCCTTTAATAAATTAATCCAAATTGTATTGCTTTTTTTCCTCCTGCTCTTATGAGAAACATGTCAGAAGAATGGATGTCTAGGGTTAAAGACAAATAAGAAAAAAGCAGTCCTCAATTAAAAAAAAAATTCTTACACTGTCCAGTATGTTGCTTTTATACCATTGAAGAAAGGTAGCAAATAGATGCGGGGAAGAGAAGCTAATGATCACTTTGTTGAAGAGCATAGCCTCTGGATACTGCCTTGTCCACAAAGGAATCACAACTGATTACCTTTGATGATAACAGTTTGTGTAAAGCATCATTACATGCATGGTGAGCTGTCTGATCCCTAGGAGACAAGATTAGTGTTTAGTTTAGTTTAGTTTATAATATTTTAATAAAATGGGATGTTTAAATCCCCAGTTTAATTCATGGCAGTGTAAACACTGAGCATCCAGGCCCCAGATATGCTGGGACACATTTGGTAGTTATGTTTTGACCCTGCCTGCCTGTGTTTTTAGGTTAAAATATGGGTTCTGTGGGCTTTGGTCCAAGTTATCCATTTTAGGACTCCACATGACCTGGAATTTTTGGCTGAACCATATGCACCATGAACTAAAACTTTCTATATTCTCGACACTCTGAAGTGGGATAGATCACAAAGATGTGTTCTATGTATTTGTCTGTGACAAAGAGCTCCTTTGCTCTGCCAAAGAAAAGCACACAAAATATTCATAGAGCCTTGCAAAAGGGAACAGACATTATGATCTTCAGCCCAACAGACGTTTGAATGGACATGGTAGAAGGATACCAAGACTATCAACCACAAAAGCAAGCCAACCAATCAGGAGTCCAAAAATAATAAACTTTGGGATTTTTTATTTCAGTGAGAATTAGGCTTTTACATAGCAGCTATGTGTTTAAATAGCTAGAAGGATGTAGGCCTGACTGATCACTGAAAGGGGAATTGAGGCAGATCAGAATTAGAAGGGGTTTTCCCCAAAAAGATTTGAGTTCCACAAAAATTAATATTATTACATAGCTAGCCCCAGCCCAAGATAAAAATCCATAAGACTTGAAGAAAAAAGGTAGGAGCTGGAGTTTCTAAGAAGCAGGACACAAACACACAGAGAGGTGAAATCAAGGCCTAAGAAAATACCACAAATTATATTCTTTTGCCAGTCTGGGTTTCAGGTAACAAATCTACTGCCAAAAACCTCATTTTCTATGTGTTCTGTACAATTTCCCAATTTCTCTGATTACTGAGATTTGAGTGGTCTTTGCAGCATCAGGTCCAGGTCATCCATGCAACCCAACATTTCCTACCAGAGAAGGAGGTTAAGCCAAAACGATTTATCAGTCTAGAGAAGAAATTTATATATTTTTGCACAAGCTACTGGGCAAAATCCATTTCTTAAAAACTTTTTGTGTTTTTCCATCCCATTTATTTGCTGTAAGGAATATTTTGCTAAAGATACAGACAGATACACTATGGTTAACTAAGTTCAGCATTTGTCATATAATTTTTTGTCTCTTTCACAGTTTGGCTAATAAAAATAAATCCATGAAGCTTAAAGACAAGATCAAGTAGATTTGGAACTATGACTATTGTTTTTCATATGGCCCATTCATTTCATGACCACAATCTACTGTAAATCTTCTTTTGCTCATAAAAATCAACCCCTCACATTTAAATAATATAGACACCTTTTCATGGTGCCTATAAAGTTGTTTACTATCTGTCTGCCACCTACACACACACAATACTGAATTAAATAATGCTAGTATAAATAGATATCTATCAATAAGTAAAAGTCAAATTGGGTGGTTCATTTTTTTTTCTTCATAGTACATAGACACCTTTTTTGTATAAAGAGAGATTGTTCCTCTGGTACTGTTTAAGACTTGTGTATACATATATTTTAAGGGTTGAGTGGACTGGAGGTTTGCATTGTGTTCCATTTTTTTCCCCCAGACTTTCTCTTTTTTTCTCCAAGCACTTGAAGACCTCAAAGCAAGATCAGATTTACATTACAGCTACACAATTCAAGTGTATGAGTTGTCCTTTTCTTGATGTTATAACCAAAGAGGAGAATAGACTCTGTAGTGCCAGACAGGCATGAATATCTGAAGAGTGCTGGTAGCAGAAGCATTTTTATCTTCTGAACATCCTCCTAGATGTTGTGTTGCACACAAGTTGTCAAGGGATGAAGTTTGCTTCAGGGATTTAGCATCAGCAGATATGAGCTTTGAGTCAGAGACATGGGGAAGGTATTTTTACATTTCTCTCCCAAATTTTCCCTAGTAATTTTGCAGTATTTCCTCTTTCTTATGAGTGCTACAAAAATAATTATGATTTAAAAAAAAATATTATTTTGTCCAGTCTAACTAAATGGCAGAAAATTTTTGCTGCAATAGTTATTTATTTTTAATTTTTAAAAATATTTTTCAAAATGTAGTGTACTTTAAATTTTTTTACACAGTTATACAGAATAGGGTGGAAAAAATCAGGAGCAGAGGTGATAAAGGACATCTTCCTTCATCTGAAAGCCTTTAGAAGACTTCCTCTTTTGTTTCATCAATCTAGTGGTGCAGACAGCAATAAGGCTAACATGAGGTTAGTTCTGAGAGAGATTGAATCTGTCAGTGTGCACTAAACTTTGGCAGGATTCCATAACAGCCTGAAAGTTGGTGAACTGAGATGAAGAAGCACTTTCATCGTTATAAACTAGACATGTCAGCACGCTGACGCCTAACACCCAGGAAAAAAAATCAACCCTGAGCTTTCAAGAGATACCACACCTGCTTCTAATAATAAATGACATGTTACTTCCTAGCTATTCTCTTAAACTTAGATATGTTTATCTTCTACCTGACTCCGTGATAACTTTGAAGTTTGGATTAAAAGTCTTTTTAAAAAGTAATTCCCATTCATGATCCAGACCTTGGTAGGCAGAAATTACAACCCTGACAACTAGAGAGACTTGTTCAGCAAATTTCATCACCAATTTGCAATACTCACAGAACAGTTTTATCCAGCTGTGGGTACCTCAGTGCTTCTGCTTGACTTTAAATTCACAAATGTGAAGCAGGATAAAGGCACACAAAGCAACTATACTGGAATGATCTCTACTGTGAAGTGGGCAGTTTGTTTTGTCAAAAAGAGAATAGAATTGGATTTGGCATTTGATAGTTTGAAACAAATGCTGCTGTGTCATGTCACCTTACAGTCCAGCTTTGAATAGTATATCTTGGCAAAATGCAACACTTGTTTCTGTTTTGACATCCAAAGGGAAATCTGGTCTTCCTAGTGAAATAACCATCTTTAATTTAAAGTGGTTTAAACTGATCAGATTTGACTGTAGAGAGTCAGGATCAATAACAAATAAACATGTTTTCTGCTGATCAGCAGGTATTCTAATTCATCAGCACTTTCAGCCATTTTATTGAGATTTGTTCAGGTCTGTTTTCACAGGCACAACATTTTGTAGAGTGAAAAAGCTTGGCAAATAAAATGTAACTACAGGAAATTGCTATTAACAGCAGGTATAATAAGGCTCAATTTGAAAAATTCTTACAAACCATTATAAAGTCATGAAAGCAGGAAAACAGATATAGAACAGGTCAGTACATCATTGAGCTAAGTCAAAAAGATTGCTTCCTTTTTATTTTCCTCTGGTTTCTTTTCAAAGAATTTTAGAAGGATTTTATAAGTTTTTTCTTAATCAAAGCCAGGTCTGGAAGCTGAAACTAGCTTATTGTTTTATTTGTTTGTTTTAATGTTTTTTATTTTCATTATTTATTTATTTATGTCTGCTGGTATTGACTATCTGAGGGGGTCCAGAACTAGAACTTATATATGCTAGTGAAACAAATGATAACAATATTATACATAAATGTTCATTTGAATATCTTATTTATTTAAAAGTGCAGTTAATGGTGGCCTGATCCTCTCCCTAGTTATTTTTTCATAAAATGAATGTTAATATGCTGCCTCAGGTCCTGCCTCTGGCCAGCTCTGTAAGTTAAAATAAAGGTAATCCCTCTTAAGCAATTTTTTTTCTTTTTTGAATTCTTCACCGAGAAATAGTTTTGGTTGTGTATCTGAATTAGTAGAGTGCAACAAAATTCAAACCAGGTGTAGGAGACTGCATCCCACTTCACATCCTTATTGCTGCTCCTTTCCACATCTGATCTTAATTTGATCCTTTTAGTCTGCGAAACTGGGCAGTAGGTTTCCTGAGAATCTCAGAATTTTCTTTTGCTTTCCAAAAGTAGAAAAACAGAAAGACAAAAATGAAGAAAAGAAAAAAAAAAAAAGGTTGTAACAAAAACTTTATTATCTTGAGCAAAATTTAATTCTACAAACAGACTAAGGAACAGACAAAACTGAGGCATTTTATATAACCATAGAAATTCCCATACCCCTTTTCTTTATTATCTTTTTCTGTTTTAATATGAAATATCAGATATAAAAGGATATAAATATAGTGTAAAATGAAAATCTCAAGATGTCTTTCAAAATATTTTCAATCCTCTATTCCACAAAGAGCAGACCTATGCGCCTCACTGTTCAGGTCAAATTTGACCTCATAAGAATTCTGCCAATTCTTCTGTTTCAGATTTTTATTTGCAGATACTATTAGGAGGGTTTATTGAAGTGAACACATCTTCACAAAGATGTGAATTCCTCTTACGAGCATTATAATTCCTCGCAGATGGTTACAGATCTGAAAAAAACTTTCTGAATAGCCAGCTTGTACTTTCTGTTTTTCCAAATGATTTATCAGTTAACAGAAGAAGTTTTCAGTTCTCTCTCGCTCTGTTTTAATCAAATGATGTAAAGCATCTGTAAATCTGAATTCAGTAATGAAACAATGGTCAAACAGGCAATTATTTCTTTACCTATTGCTGGTAAGAGACCTCTGTGGTCTTCACTACTTGAAATTAAATTTCAAAAAATCGTCTGGAAAAAAATAGCTCTCTGACACCAATTAAAATGCCCTTGAATTTAATTTCCTGCAGATTTTGTGCAAATAAAATTTGGGCACTTTACATTCAAATATGTAGATCTCCACTGTTGCCTAATTGTCTTGTTTTTTCCTTTTTTTTTCTTGGTACTTGTGTGAATTTTTTCTTGGGCTTGAATTTCATGGGGGTTTAGAGCAATAAGCAGAATCTATGCACTACCACTTTCCGTCACTCTCTGAGAGGCTGAGGGAATATTTACAGGATCACTTTGACTGTAATTGTGTGAGTCTTCTCTGTATTCCAGGTGGGATGTTAAACTTAATGCTGCCATTGACTGCACTTCAAACTATGTCTTAAGAGATGCATAAATGTGAATGTATTCCTGAGCCTATATTTTCACTTTATCAATCATAGGTGACACACACAATAAGTTCTAGTATGAGATAATCCTCTGCAAAGTCTCTCTTTGTGGAACCACAAGGGTGATCCAATACCTGATTCTTGCAACTGTTTGGGAAAAGCCATCAAGTTTTACCTCAGTTCACTCTAAGGGTGATATTTCTTATCACATTTGTATACGTAGGGAAAGTTTAGGTTTTCAGTTCCACTGAAATTCTTGCCCAGTTTCAGTTCTAAAGGTTAGCTGTCAGAGGCGAATGAAAACTTTAAAATAGCTCTGAAATATTGTTTGGGAAAGCTGTTGAAAAAGTCAACTGAATTCTAAGTCTGCTAGTAATATTTGGGCATTTTGTAATGTGCCCTGGGATCCAATGTAGGTTGGTAAAATTGAGAAAATTCACAGACTCTTCTTTCAGTCCAACTGACGGGGCGGTGTTCCTGCAAGGAATAGAGGAAGACTTTCTCTTTTTGTTTTGTGATGGTGCTAAGTACACAGATCCAGAGCTTGAAGAGTTCCCATGTCCCACAGTGTACATGCATTTTCCCTGGGCCATACTTTCCAGGAGTTGAACCTGTCTCTGTGTTGTGCTGTATTTCCAGTTGCTGAATCTCATAAATATAGAACCCTTTTGATCTGAAGAAATTGCTGAACATTTTTCCTGTGTGTGGCTTGGATTTAGCAGATCCTCTAAATGAAAAACCATTTCCTGACATGCTTGTTGCAGCAGCAAGAACTTATAATGTCATTAAGCAAACTGAATAATTAGTAACTAGTACCACAACCCTCCTGGATCAACACTTCATCATGTCTACTGTCTTCTCTATAGACAACTTTTTTTTTCCATGCACTTCTAGATAGGAAGTTCCAGGGTAGGAAAATTAATTTCTCTTCTTCAGTGTTTTGCAGTCGTTCAAAATTAATAATTTTTCCACTACAAGGGGTAGCACCTCCACAAGGATGAAACTCTTTGGTAGGTTGTCTTCATTTGCTCCACTGAAATCTCCTAGAAAGTGTCAAAATGTCAAACTTCAACTTCAAAATGAACTCCTAAAGTAATTCTGATGATTGAAGTAGAAATATTATACTCCATTCACAAAACAAAGGTATGACTCTAAAGAAAAGACACAAATGGAGACCTGTTGCTTCAGGTGTTGAAAAATACACTGATGGTAAACTGGAAAGAATTTTGGCTGACACAGTGAATGCTCAAATATTATTTTCCATCTCTAACTTGTGGAAACATACTTATCTCCATATATGAGAGAAACCTAACACTATTACCCTGAGTACAAACTTATGAACTGCATAGCAGAGATTTTTTATCTCTTTGGAGTGGTTCTAACAATACTTTGTGCTTTTAAATCATATTTCACCATAGCACTTGCACACACATTGTTTTTCAAAAAGCCTTTCTTAAGAAAGGAAAGAAAGAAAGGAAAGAAAGTAAAGAAAGGAGGAAAGAAAGGAAAGAAAGGAAGAAAGAAAGGAAGGAAGGAAGAAAGAAAAAGAGAAAGAAAGAAAGCAAGCACGCAAGCTCTGAGTAAAAGAGTTCATTCAAAAGAATTTGCCATCTCACTGACTGGTTTAAATCTGGCTAATTCCATGAATTTGTAGCAGCTGGGCATCTGGCCCAGAGATTTGTCTAATCTGGGACCCAAGCTTCAATAGATAAGGGATTCCCATCAAAGCATTTGTAGCTCACATTCTTTTTTACTTAGGAGGCATCTGCAAAAATGGGCAGGAGAAAGCTGAAGGGTCTTGGTCTATTCACAATAATATCTATTTTCCTCTGTTTTAGCTACTTTATATGGACCTTCTCAATCTATTTCTTATTTGGGAGCTTGCACCTCCCTCTATTTGCAAAACACGATAGTGAAATGTGTTTATTCTTCCACTTGGGCTCCCAAAAAAGGGCACAGAGATAAGTGTGTTTCCAGGACCTTACATTGCGATAAATTCAGCTGAATTTTGTTCATGCTCTTCTCATTTTACTAGCCTTCAGTTTCATAGCCCTATTTAATTATTTACTAAACTCTTTTCCTTCTTCCTGTAGTAATGGTCTCTCTGATCCATAGAAAGAGGAGAACAACTACAAAATCAATTTCTTCTGCATTTTTGAATTATGTGAAGAGCTCTGAAATAGTGATGTGATTTATCAAGGCACTTAACTGTCAAATACTGGATTTATATGACAGTAAAGTGACAGCTTTTGTATCTTGCAATACACAAACACACAACCAGCCAAACTGCTTCATGTGTATGTGTGTAACTCTGTGTGTAGGTCTGTGTGTATGTAGCAAAACACAAAAGCAAACATTAAAATAAAAAGCTTCAGACACTATTCTATTCCAATTTTTGCAGATGCACTGAATTCCCACAATGGGAGGAATGTTAAACATTTTACAAATTAAATTGACCTAATTGAAAGAGAGCAGCAACTGACCCACAGCAATTTTGAAATTACACAAGAAAGCAAGGGTTTCTTAGAAGCTAGAAATATGCAAACGTTTTGTAATTGCTTTCAATCATTTATCTATGTTACCTTGCTGCCCACAGAAAGGTAACAATATCTTAAAATTGCTATTTGCATATTTATATACATTTATATATATGTATATATATGTGTGTGTATATATATATATATGTGACTGCTCCACACCGTGATAAAAATTCCTATTTTGCTGAGCAAAGAAACTCCTACATCACACCTAATTTTTGCTTTCAATGTAGTTTAATTCTTACTTTATATTTCTTTTGGCTTAAGGCTTACAGTTTGCAGAAGTGCACATTTTATGACACTGAATCAAGAAATGGGGCAGCTGAATAGTGGTTGCACATCTGTCCTGCCACCCCTATTAAAGCTGGAGGTTGTAATATTCTGAACCTGCCTAACTCACCTATGAAACTCTGATCCTGTAAGAGTGTAAACATGTGCTTGATTTGATGCATGGGAGTGCTAGAAAAGCCAGTGGGATGGCTTATATTATGTGACGGTAAACAGGTGTGTAAGTCTTGCCAGCAGTGGGCTCCTTGGAATTAATGCCCTTGTGTCATTTCATGGAACAGGGGACAGAATGGAGTCTGGTATATTGCTGTTCCATTCACTTTTATAAACAAAAAATTGTAATGTATCTCTGGCTACTGAAGAACACTTGGATAACACATCTGGAAGCAGGCCATGTTGCTTATAAGGGAAGGAAGGAGTGAATAGCCATGGGCAACTGGAGGAATTGGAGAGTGCATTTTAAGTGCTTGAGAAGTTCGGGGCAGCTGATGTTTTAATATTTTTTGAGAGATTTGTTATAGTATGTGTCAGCCTCTATGACACATTTTATCTTGGAGCAATGTCAGAGAAGGATATCTTGAAAGAAAATTCAGCTGCAGTGATTAAACGAATCATTCAGTGAACATAAAAGCAGGTACCAGGAGATTTAGAACAGTACTGAAATATACAATGAAAAGGACTCGTAAGAAGGCAAGGAATTTCACTTGTAATCCGTCAGTAAAAAAACATTTGAAAAATGGTGATTTAGACTCTTTTTGGCCTACTGAAATGATTAAAGGTGTTAGAAATATAGTTATTGTTACTTTATTCATTAGGAATGTTGGTTGACTAAAGAAGAAAGAGAAGTTTGATTTGTCTGGGTGAAAATCCCCTTTGAGAAAAATTTGGCAAGTTCTCATGTGGAAAGCATTAAAGAATGAAAGCTTTTTTATTTTTTTATGAAGGCATATTTTCCTCAACATCCATATTGCTAGTGGCACAAAGCTTTTGGTAAGAAAGTTTGGAGTGAAGTATTTGGTGGAAGCTTATCTTTGTCTTCACAGATTTTTTTTCTTTTGTGCTCACTATTGCTCCAGAAAACTCCCTAGCAGCTCCTTTTCTGATTTGCTGTCTCTGGTGAAATTGCAGGAAGTTGTTTGTCCTCTAACACCCTTCTCTCACTCAATAGAGTAAGCTTCTCATTCCCTTATGTTTCCTATAACAGAATAGATAGAAGAATAAGCCTTTTTTTATGCTCTTTCATCTTTTCATGTGACTGAATGTCATTAACTCCTACACTGTTAACATTACAAGTTTGTATCTACTTCATTGTTAAGTCTGTGCAATAAAACATGTCTTTAATTATTGTCTTCTACTTAGAATTATTTTCTTCTACTTAGAATTATTTTCATATATTAGAAAATACTAAGTGTTGTAATCAGCTCTTTACTAGATTTGAAATCTTGCTGTCAAAAGGAAATTCTCTTAAATGTAAAAAACCGTTCAGAAACACATCAGGATTAACATTAAACAAATTGTCACGAAGACATCAGTCATTGAATCAGCTTTTATTAATGTATTTTTTTTATGGATAGACTGACTGTGCGTGGCCTTGGAAACCTCATTTTCTCTGCTAGAATGATCTCAAACAGCATTTGAGTTTAGGCATGAATGAGAATTTAAACCACGGCACAGCAGATCTGATTTAGCATGGTGAGTATTAGGAGAGAGGAGATGTTCTTACCTACTCAGAGAGAAGCAGAAGCAACTGATTACTGAGCAATGTCCAAGAACTATTTGGTGATGCCCAGGTCAAGTCAGAAAATTGCCTGATTTCTGCAAATGCTCAAGGGTCATCCATAGCTTTCAGATGGTCTTTATCTGTCAGCGTCCATTCAAACTTACCTCCTGTTCCATTACATACCTTGCATGCTGTATGGGCAAATAAGTTCTATCCCTTGTGTAGGATAAACAACATGATGGATATTATTCACAGGACAGCCTGTACTTGTTGTCTGGGAGGTTCCATGTGTAAAGCAGAAGACATGATGAAAATAGGCAACAAGGCAAACGAGCAGTCTAAGCTGCAGTGCAAAGGAAAGCATAATAGACTTTGCCATTTTGTCAGGTGGCTCTGGTTAATTCTTGAATCCATCCCAGTGACAGCTGGCGGGCATAGAACTTGGTATGGCAGCCTTTCTAGGTAGATAGCCAAGCCATGCACATAGGTTGAAATCCTGGTCTCACAGACCATTTCTTTTAGTTAAGGTAGGACTTCACCCAGGTCAAATAACGTGTGTTTTCCTTTTCCAGTGTGAATGGGGAGGTCATGTGTTCATGGGAGGCAGAAATCCCCCTGTGAGGAATGTGCTAGATAACATGAATTGTCAGAACTTAACCTGGTTAGAGTTTTCATCATGGCCATGTAGATGTTGGTATGGGCCCACTTGAAGCCAGCTGAGCTTCATAGAATTAATAGGTATTTGGTGAGGATGTGATCCTTAAACTTGCATTGTAACAGCCAAAATTTGAGGTTCTTTTCTATTAAACGTAAATGTCTTGTAAACATGGAAACAATGTTGGTCAGAATCCTGATTCTGAACGAGGGTATTTTTCTAATTCTATGTGGAATTTTCAAGGCTCTTCTGTTAATATTTCTAGATATCTAATCAAACTATTCTGCCATCATGATTTTTTTAGACAAATAATTTTGGGAGTAGCGGACAGGGTTAATAGTTTTATAAAATGCTTTCTGGTTGTATCAAGGAGAAGTGGTAGTTTTTTACTTGGAAAACTTTTCTGAACTTTGATTTATTTCTAGAACAACGATGCTGTAAAAACAATTATTCTGGATTTTTTCTGAGATGTTTCAATAATGTCATTGTTCATTTCTAGACAAATGTCAAGTGTAAGGGGAAAACAAAAAGCAATAAAAACCTCCCTTTCTCATTGCTCTCCCAGATGTACCACTTTAGTACTGAAGTATTTACAGGAGATAATCCCAGAACCAGAAAAATATATAGGCTTGGCCTTATTTTATTCAGAATTTTTTCATGGTTCATATACTTTTTGTTTTCATGGGGAGGATAATACAATGTTTGTAAAAAAATAAAATTATACAAATATATATATACACACTAGTGAAGTGGATTTAGTTTAGAGATTAAAAGAGGTTTTCCGAAAGTTTTGGATATTTTTGACCACTTTGCATGTGCCAAAATAAGATTTTTTGAAATTTCTTTTTAAAAATATCTACAGGCTGCACAATGAATCCCACATAGAGTAAGATTTTTTTAATGTCAGTTATCAATGCACGTGATGGCAATATGTCATAAGCATATAAATGTCTGAACTAGGAATGTTGAGTCAATGGTGACGTTGAAATGATTATAAAAATTTGTTCATGGACAATGGAAATAAAACTCAAACTATTAGTTATCAAAATCTACAATAGTGGACATAAGTTTATCTTGTCTAATCTCCTCTTATTTGCAAAATTTAACACAGGCTTTGTGCAGTCATAAAAATCTGTATACTTTCTTCAATTTTACTTTATGCATTTTTTGCTGTTTAGTCCTTTTGAGTTTATCAGAGCCCTACAGCTCAGTCACTTTTCCTTCCTTCCTTCTTTTCTTCAAATGAGTGTTGGCTTGCATAAATCACTACATTTTCCCCCTCTGGGGTTTATCTGAATATTGCCATTGTCCTTTTTGTAGAAAAGTCACAGATAATGCTGTCTTGATGATCTGGCTTCTAGTTAAGGAACTCAGCAATGTTTAGTCTCTTAGCATTGCCCCTGGGTGATTTCTTTGCCAAAAATGTGGAAGCTACATAAATTTCCTTAAGAAGAGATGTTCACAAGGACAGATCCTTCTTTGAAAAGCTCGGTTGCTACTAGACTAAAGCTCACACGATGCAGAAAAGTCACATGGCAAGTTTTTTCTCTCCCCATTAAATATATCTTAAAGCCATTTCATACATTAGATCTCTGCTTTTGCTGGAAATTTCATCTTGAGTTCTTAGACATCAGCAGCCTATGATTTATAACATCAACACCTGTTGCTGTAACAATCACTCCCTCAGTTTCACCAGAGATAATGTTACACTAGAAACAACAGAAATGTAACAGAAATACCTTTAATCTCCAATGGGAAGGCATTATGTCACCAGGTTAAGGATCTGATTGCGGCTCCATTTCAACCGAATTTAGTGTGCATTTTATTTTAGTGGAATTATTGATATTTTGGACCTCATCTGCCTTAAGATGTACACATAATTAAAATTGCATGTTATCTGGCCGCAAAAATCTTTCCAAGCTCGGCCTCCACCATTAGGAAGCTAAATTCTGAGGCTCTTAACTTAGAATAAAAAATCACTTATTAATGAGAATTTCCCTGAATAACTTCACTCCCAAATTTGTCTTCTTAGGATTCATTAGGAATGTCAGTGAGATAATCAATGTCATCTCTTTTTTTTTTTTACAGTTAAGCGCTGTTACTCAGAAATAGGCAATGGCCAGATTTTGGTGGCAATACTGCCATCCATCTAAGCAGAAGTGGGTGGTGATCCATTATGCTGAAATGAAAAACCTTATTTCTTAGACAGTCAATAAGTGTTGAGTAATTTTTTGAACTACTGATTTACACGGCTTTCATTAAAAGAGTTACCCAGTTTACAAGACATATATCATAGAACACTGGTTGTCAAATCTTTATTTAATGTTTTGTAGCACACAATATCCGTACAAAGGAATGGTAGGTGTGGATGTCATCCTTTTGTGCGGAAATAGGAGACATTTACCCGTTGAACTTATCATCCTACATTGCAGTCGTCTTAAAGAACATGGAAATGTTAAGAAAATAATAAAAGGCCAATACAGGACTGCATTTCTTTCTTGTTGGGAAGTATGTAAAAAAGCATTAAATACTGAGTTAACATATAAATGCATTTGGCAGATTTCTATGTTGAAGCTTGATCGACTGAAACAACCTTTTGGGGTTTATTGTAAGTATGAGGTGTTTGCAAATATCAGTTTGCATATCTTTAATCAATCCCAAGAGCTATAAGAACATTGCTATGATTTTCAACTTAACTATTACATTTTCTTTTTCTATTGGACCTCTTGATTAACTTATCTATTTTGGAAAAATAAAAGATTTTTTTCAAGTGTGGTAATTCCAAAACCAAATTACAGTCTTAGTTTTGAGGAATTTTCTTTTAGACAACTAAAGTAAAGTGGAGCATGTGAGATGATTATTCATGACACATGCCTTTTCAGAGGCTTCTCTGAAAGACAGGTTCCATTTAGCAATACTTGCAGAGTTTATTCTTTGTAGTTTTGTGGCCTGAAGCCAACCAAGAATGTCTTGGGGAGAATAACAGCAATACGATCACTGACTTCATTTGAACAAATAGGTCTTCTTTCACTTCTCTGGAGTGGTGCCCTGTGGTAAATTTCAGGTGAGAAGAGCTCCTACCATTCCCTAGGCAATATAAATACTTAGAAACCTCAAAGAATATTCCAGGCTTTTGTCTGCATTTCCCTGCCGTGTCATTAGTGAAAGTGAGACATTCTCGACCTGCAGAGAGTTCCTCCCACAGCCACTTCCTTAGCTGAGTAAGACCTCTAAGGGACTTGCCTGTAACAGGAATAGATGAGCCCAAAGACAGTCGTCAGAATAGTTTATGTCAGGAGCCCAGTCCTGAGAGAAAGGATAATAGATTCCTGGGAAAAAGCTGTGGGTGGATCTGTTTGCTTGGCGCTGCACTGAAAATGACAGAGAGGTGCTGGTATGAATGGAAATCTAGTGTGTATCTCTTTTTCTCTTACAATATCTTATTTTTTAAAAATAGCTACCCCTAAATGTTTTTACTGCTCCACAATCAAGAGCTGGAATGCCAAACATTGCTATAAATTGTTGGCCAAAAATGTGTTTTAAATCCACTCATAGCCTCAAAACCTCCCTGACAGAAATGAAAGGAACTGTTAATGTAAATGATTCTCTTTGCCATGAATAGGTGCCTTTCAAAGCATCTGCTCTGCTCTATAAGGATTAAACAATATTGTCTCAATAAAAATCTATGACTAATTTGCTACTTTGACAGACAACAAGCTAGGGACTATGAGAAGTAGGAATGCTTGAAAGTAACCAGACTAGTACATGGTGTAAAAACTTTGCTGATATAGAAGTGTGACAGTGACACTTTTAAGGTTTTTGCTAAAACTTCTGGCTCTGTGAGAGATGCTGTGGTTTACAAATCATTTATTGTCTAGCAGGTGCTATTGCCTTTTACTATTCTACCAGCTTTATGGGACTTAAATGGCAAGTTTGTGTGGGAACAGTCAAATTCAGGTTCTAGATTCCCCTTATTGCCTGTCCTTGGATATAATCATATGCTTTGCTGATAAGCAAAAAACATGGGCATTCATGGTATGTCCAGAACATCCTGAAAGTCTGATCTGCTTGTATTGTCCCTGTGAATATTTTACAAGTTTGGGTAATATAAAAGTGAGATAGATTCTGTTTTGGAACCAGTATCAAAAAATTTTTAAAAAATTACCTCTTAACAAAGATGTTAATTTTGAGATGTTCTGAAAAAGTTCTTCTATTCTAGAGGGGAAATAGATAGTTAAAGTGCAGATCCTACAAGTCAGTGATTTTCAGGCATTTATTTGCTTGATTTTTACACAGAAGCAGTCATTATCGGATCATACAAGAGGTATCAAGAAGACCTCTTGTAAAACAGGAAACTCTGTGCCCAAACTATTTTTCCTTGTACAGGTACTTGGAGTTTTTTCTCTGACTGGATGTACCTCTTGACAGTTTAAAAAAAAAAAACACTATTGCTGGGAGAAAAGGTAACTGAATCATCAGGGCATTAACCTATTTTTGGACTGATTAATATTTGCACTACAACCTTGATGAATCTATTTTCTGCATTCAGGTCAATGTTATTAAATTATAGTTTACAGCTGGCTTATATGAAAAATTTAAGTATAATTCATAATTTAGCCCAAGTGATTCTCATTCTTGCCACATTTGGCTTTTAAAGCTTCTGTTCAGTTGCTGGTGATTGGCAAAACACAAATGACCAAGCCAGGAATTACACTGGCTTGCTCACTATCTAATGAGCAACCACTAATCTGGTGCTGATTTATGCTTATGGAGGGAAGGATGGTTTGTAGATGTGAAGGAGTCATAGAATAAAATGCAGTGGCAGAACAGGGACCAGAGCCAGGAGAATTTGTGCCAAATCTAAACTCTTTACAATATGAAATATGAAAGAATGTAGTTTCAGGAAGATATGCAATGATGTTGGCAGCATCTGAGAGACACCATTTCTTAGACTGCTAATGGAAAAAGGAAATAGGTTCCCTTGTGATAGAGACCATATTCTGGGTTTCTTTCAGAGTTCCATGAGATTTCTGCCATAATCAGAGTAACAAGAGTAATAGCTCTCTTTTTAAGTATCATTTAATTTAAGCTGTGATCACTCAAGTGTCTTCTCTATGATCTTTTCTGTCTATAAATTTTTAGGCTGTGTCTAAAGATTTTATAATGAATTTTCTTTGCTCAGAAACACCTAACTGTCTAGTGCAATTGGTATTGAAGTCAAGGGAGTAATTCTGGCTTTATCCCATCACAGCCAAAATGAGAATACGGTTTATAGTGTCAGGCAATATTATGAAAAAGAGTGAAAATTTATTTTTTTTTCCTGAAAGATCCCTTTTTTCTTACAAAAACAAGGTAATCAATGCAATGATACTAGTGCAAAAAAACCTGGAGTTTTAAAATGGTAGTTCTGTGGACCACAGCAGCTTCAGTGAAATTCATACATGATGTGATTCTGTGCTTCTTATATAGAGGTTTTAAAAGGCTAATATAGCATTCTCTTTTAGCAGCGAGTAGTAATGTATCTATTTTGTGAATAAAATAAAACACATTTTAAAATGTTCAAAGTCAAAATTTTCTTAGAAATTGTTATTTAGATATTACACCCAAGCTCACACATGTATAGATACAGTTGTTAAAATAAGAGTAGTTTATCGGGCACTAGTTGTGCCCAATCATCCCTGCACTCACTTTCCACCGAGCAGATTTCTTTTTGTCATGTTAAAAATAAGGCTGTTCTCTTCATTCATATTGTTGGTTTAAGAATTTTGAAAAGTTAGCAGCAGCTTCAGCAAATAAATTCAAAATAATCTTGGATTAGGTGTTATCTTAGTGTCATACTAGTTATGTTGCAATGCTGCAGGACATTTAAACGGGGCTGAGTTTAAATGGGAACAGGGGTTATTTTTTCTTTTTTTTCTTTTTAGTTTTAGAGAAAAGTGGAAAGCACAGAATAGCTCAAAAGCAAAAAGTAATCTTGGAGCTGTGCAGTGTGATTTCTTTGCTATAACTTGCCCTCCAACAGCAGCGTTTTCAATGAAATCAAAGAAGTGTCACTAGTTTAGACATTTTTTAACATGGACCGATACAGTTCTCTAGCAATTAGTCTCATATTTCCTCCTCTGTGTAGCTGCTTATATAGTTTGCAGCTGTTACTTCACCTTCCAGAGAAGGTGAAGTAACACCTGAAGAAAATACTGTATTTGTTACCTGGATTGATCTAAGGCACCCTTGTTTATAGATGTAGACTTCTATCAGAGGTTTCTTGAACTTAGGTAAGACTATATGTAGTATAATAACAAATACCTGAAGAGCTTTAGAAAAATTTCAGGAGGTATTTTCTTCAATTGAGTTATTTTAATTTTGAAAGAATTTTAAGAAGATTTAGAGGATTCCTGTGGTCCTTTGTGTTTTACTGCATGTAAAGCTCTTTCCTGCTCACGGTCTCTGTGATTTCCTCTGGAAGGAGTTAAATGAGTAAGTGTTCAGATCCAGTTTGAAGCATACTATTTGCATGTGTTGTGTCCAGGTGGGCACAGCTCCCTCTTCCTGACCTGTTTACCCAGCCATACACCAAAGTAATTCAGTAAAACATTAGGCAAATTATATTTACATATTCCTGTGCTAAGTACAAGAAACAGTGGGTTATTCAGAAGCTGACAGGCTGAAAGCTGTGTTTTCAGTGGGAGCTACTTGTGATATACCCTTTAAAAACTGTGTATTTCAGTCTCAGCTGGTTGACTCTGATCCTTCCATAGCCAAGATAAAAAGGCACTCCTGAAAGAAGACTCAGTCTACCTATCTTCTTATGGTGAGATTTGCCCTCCATATTTCAGTTGTTAGAGAGATCTTAGGAGTTTGAATAGGAGATTAAATGAGGCCTCTATTATTTAGGCAGCTAACAGTTTATGAAATGAGCTCTGCCATTAAAAATGTCCATCTGGTATGGTGAACTTTGTTGCAGTAAGGAACACTGATTGGCTAGACACGGGCTGGTGCAGATATTTACTTTTCATGAGCAATAAGCATAGATGTGAATTGGGAAGAAATCTGTGCTACCAAGCCAGAGGTACTGACAAGAAGTGTGCCTGTCTGACATTCGTATGTTTCAGAAATTGACCTATAGAAGAATATAAGGTAATTTCACATGATTTCTCTTCCCAGTTAAAAAAAAGGAAAAAGAAAATAAATTCTGGCTTCTATCAAAGTAACTAAGCAAATAAAAGGCAGCTACAGTATAGAGGGAGAGGAGTTTTACCTTTAAATAGATGAAATTATAATCATGGCTTAAAAGGACCAATTTGCATTGCTCTTCATTTGAAAAAGTGGAAATAAGCATGTGAGCAGAACTGCTTGTGGGATAGATAAGCATCTGCTGATTTTACTTCTTCATCTATGAACAGTTTTAGGCATTCAACTTTACTGTTTTAAGGAACTTTAAGGCTTTTGGACAGTTCCCCATAAAGCCGGAGACATTTATTAAAATGTTAAAAGTTCATTCTATTTCTGCAGCAACAGGAAATAACCTTAAATTTTTATAAACTTTGAAACCTAGAAATTATGAGCTTTAGAAGTATCTTTTGTTTTAGAGACTAACAACTGAACGGGGATTTAATTTTCATTTTGTCACAGTCTGTAGCAAAGGGAAAACTGCCTGAAATATATATAAAAATACCACAGAACTTATTCTACAAGGAAGTGTGAAAGAAGCATAACTTCCAGCAAAAAGACTTCTTTTTCTTCTGCAAACCTGAGAGAAGGTTTACTCTTACAAAAAAAGAAAACCAAAGTAACCAGCCCCAAAAGCTCAAACGAAAAGGACTCCTATTCTCTTCCTCTCCCTCTTATTCAAATGTGCTCTTAGAAACATCAGTCCAAAACATAAATCCAATAGGTAACATTCCAGGGGCAGAGCAGTAGGGATGCATCGACTGGAGGAAAGCTGTAAGAATATTTGTTGCAAACCAGTGTTTCTAAGCTGCCATTTAAGCTAATTTAGTTCAGGGGCTTTCATCATCTCCACGTAGGCAGCTTTCCAAAGTGCAGTGGAGGGCTTGTACAGGCAGCCCCTCAGATTCTGAGCAGTTCTGCCTGACCAGTGTTGCTTTAGACTTTGCAATTTGCTCGTATTTTGTCACCATGCTTGCTGGGCAGTGAAGACTTGACCCCAGTCTTCTGCCTCTGCCAGCTCAGGAGCACACACAGTCATTGGCATAATCATACTCTGGTAATTGTCAGCCAGTTTCTGCCTTTTGATCGGGACAAGAAGGAGGTCATTCACAGCCTCCTATCTTACACAGTGCACCTAGCAAATGTCACTCTATTCACCCCAAGTTCAACAAGTTGCAGTCAGTCTTACCTGTTTGCAACAGCATACCTCAGCTGGCAAGGCAATATAAAATAAACTTCTCTTTTTTGTGTCTTTTTTTGAATATCAGATTTTTAGATTTGCTGTCTCGCTGCTTGCAGTGTCACAGCACTTTGGACTGTGCTTTTTTCCTGGGCAGTAGTTGTGTTCCTGTAGACTCTGTTTCTCTTCTCCTGCTGCTTCTTACTTGGAGGGAGAGAAAACACTTCTTGTAGTGCCTTACACTGGTGAATAAATAGAGCAGATATGAGCACTTTCTGAAAATGTTGTACAGTTTTCTGATTTTCATTGGAAAATTTTGTATGGGGAAGATTTTTATGTATGTCTCACAAATCTATGTGTGAGTAAAAAGGCAAGTAAAACTCTTTTGGGCTCAGTCTGACCTCAAAAAGTACTTCAGTCTCACACAGTTCCTTTTTTAAATTTGGCTTGATATAATTTCCTCTTCTTCCATTTTCCAGATTCATGTAAACTAAGAAAAGATATGAAAAATCCTGGGCTCACATATTATATTTAAAGAAATGCAAATCTAGGTCTTTGCCTAAAAGCTTTTGGCAGGTACATGAGGTTCATGCAAACTGAAGCTGTCAGTATAAAGCTTTCCTGCCAGGGCTAGAGATTGGTTGCCAAAAACTGTTCAGTGAACAATGCTGCTCTGGATAGAAAGGAAAAACCTCTTTAACACTTGGTTCCTATGGCTATTTGCCTGTTTCATGTCCCTAAGTTGCTTTGGAGATGCTGAGGCCCCTGACTGGGTGCTGAAATCCCATTGGTAGTCAAGGATGCTTTAGTCTTACCACTTTCAAAAGAAGGTAGATAGAAGTGTCTGTGAAGAGAGTGCCTATGCTGGTAGGGGCAGATGGAAATGAACAAGCTCTGTGTGCCCTTCTCCTGCCAAATCTAGTTTGAAAAGCATGTCGGGCCTTGCTGAGGAGTACTTTATCACTGCACTTAAAGCTGTGCAGCTGTATTAGCTCTCATCCAGGTGTCATGCAGCCTGGCAAGCATCCATGTCTCTGGACAATCCTGCAGATGTACCTTAATACCTAGGCCTTAATAGAGATATGAGGATCCCTTTGTCCCTGTTTGGTTTTTCCCTGCATAAAATGGTATTGCACTCCAGTGAAATTCTTGGTTTTGTTTTTCAACCTTCACAAGGTAAGAGGAACCGACTATAAGCAGAACCTACCCAGTATCACAGATAGCAAGACATAAGGGAGTTTAATGATTTATTTCTTCAGCTCCATAAATTCAGGATGCTCTTGGGGCTTGGAATTCGTATTCTTCCCAATTAAAGGTTTCTTAAAGTTGTAGTTACTTAGAGTAATATGCATGTGATTACATTATTTGCATTATAAAATTAATATTTCATTGTTGCTTCTGCAACAGATACATGCAGCATCTAGTACATTATTAGAAATAATTTGTAGATTTTTTTCCCACTTCTCACTGGTTGATGCTTTCAAGGATCTTGTGTGCTTCAATAGTTATTGTTATTGTTAACAATATGTTTTAGCTGTGGTTTTATCTCTATTTCAGTGCTTTCCAGTTTATTAACAGTCATCTATCATATCTTCTCAAACAAAGGATGTGGTTTTTGGCTGCAGCACTAAGAAACTTTTTGCAGCTTTAGAGAAACTGCTAATTTTAGAGGTCAGGAGATATTTTTCTTTAGATAACAAATAAATTACTAAATAGGTAGAAAAAGTTTGAATATCTTATTAAAATGTGTTTCCTACTATCAAACATTTATAAAACTGATTATCTGCTGAAGTGCCTTATTCAATTTGCAGAGTATCTACATTCCACCTGAGACCACAAGCTTAATGAGTATTTTCTGTTGGCAAGCCCTATGCATCTTACTAACTGCCTTATTCAAACTCTTTCCATGACATTTTTAGGTGTGTCCTTTGCTCTCTGACTAGAAGCAGGAACATGGATGAAATTCAAGCCAACTGAATAGGCTTTCCAAGACAGAAGTATGAATTTACAACCACAGCTTTTGAAAAACAGTTATTTACATGACATATTGATGCAACATATTTTGTGAAAGAAATGGTAAACATTGGTTAACCCTTCTAGAATGACAAGAAAAGGTAGTGAGCCTGAGTTTTTTCCCTAATTTCATTTGTACTTTAGTCTCCTCTTGTTTTGTGCACATGAGAACACAGGCAATGCATTTCAGAGAACAAAATGAATAATTGCTTTAGAAATAGTTGGGATTGTTAAATTCAGATGCGAAGTGAGATCTCAATGTGAGCTATTATCAAAACAAGGTAACAGAAAAAATGTTAAGATTCTTGTTTTTCTTCTCTTCTGAGTTGTATTTCTTTGATTAAATTCTTACAATCCTGTTCTTCCCAACATTCCTCATTCCTTCCTACCTTTTTTAAGTTTTAGACTATATGTATATATATATATTTCTCCCCACCACCGCAAATTATTAGATCACTTGGTACTGCTTGGATAAAATAAACACAATTTTTTTTTCTTTTTTTTTTTAACTTTCTGATAACTCTGGACTTTTCCTTCTATGATGAAAAAGATTCAGCTGTAGAAAGGGTGCAGGAAGGGAACTGACACCTGTTTTGGTTGCTACAAAGCAATTAGTGATCTTCCATCATTTATAATTTGTGTGTATTTGAACTGTGTGTATTTTTCTAAACAGAAACCTGAGTTCTCTTGTGGCTGACTCATTCCCTGCTTTTCCACTTTTTGAATTCTTAATCTGTCTTGCAAAGATTGATATCTTACCTGCAAAGCCAGGTACTTCCATAGAAGAATGGCTGCTACTTTAATGAAGTTACGTTCTCCTATATACCTCATATCATGCTGACCAATAAAACATAAATGGCAAACAGCCATTATGCAGGACACCAGCGATCCTGCCAAGATCACTGCTGCTGAACTTTCGTTTGTCACCACCTTATGTGGTGTAACAATTTTAATTTATTTTAATTGAAGCATTTTTTAACCAGCCAATTTACTAAATCAGGCATAAATACCTTCTTCTTTCTTGTGGCATTGCATTTTCACACCCACACAAAATGTTCTGTTCAAAGGTGGCTTTGTGCCAAGCAGAACAAACTAAAGCCTGAATTTTAGGGTCATGGCGGACCACTCTTTTAGGAAATATTATGACGGCCACCTATAGTCACACAGCTTTTACTGCAAAACCAGAACCTCACATTTAAGTTGCTTCAGACCTATATTTCTGCCAATGGAAATTTTATCAGCAGAAACAGTCCTACACTCAAAGGTGATCTGAAAGAGTATATTCCCTAAAAAGCTTTCTTTTGAGGTATCACTGCTTGAAAAGTTTGAAATTCTTGCTTTTTGATCTAACTTGCAACATTAGAAAGAAAGAAAAGTTTCTATTCAGTAATGTGATTATATATAATCTACATTTTTTTAGACCATTTTAATGTGCAAAAAATGAAAAGGCTGAAATTCATGCTATTCTTTTTTATGTTGAGGATAATCACAGCATATATACTTTTCACAATTTTTTTCAGCTTTATTTCTGTTTCATACATCATTTTTAAGTGTTTGGTTTACTTTAGCTGTGGAATATTCTGCAGTAATCTACTTTGAATTTCTTCTCTGCTTAAAAAAATACATCCTCTTTCCCTTGAAGTGGTTTATTTCTTGCCTTTAAATTTGAGGTCCTGGTCGTTTTAGTCTAATTTATTTAATATATGCAAAATGTCCTTATAGTCAGAATGAAACTATTATTTTTGCTTTCCTAAATTGCTAGACTTCTGGGGTCATTTCTGTTCAACTTTAGGAATGGGGAATCCAGTGGGTTGAGGAGGTTCAAATTACATGTTTTTGTCTTGTGAAACTTAAGACCTTTTCAGTTTGTAGTTGTTCCCCAACCCCTTTTATACAAGGTATGCTAAATATTTTTCATTACGAGGAAAAAAAGGCAGAAAATAAAATAATTTTTCCACACATAGAGCTACTTAGTTCCTCTGATACTGGTTGCTAATACTGTCTTGTTAATGTTCCTGTTTTGATATTTTAATGTATCAGCACTGGAACTTTCAGACTCTTATCTTCAAAATTTCCATTTTTACTTTTTTTTCCCCATTCCCATTATCCTCCCATCACAAAATAATTTTTCTTACAAAATACACTTCTGGCAGCACTGCAGATAAATCAGTCATCCAGATCTGGGTTTCTGAGAACACCCAATCGCTGTGCAGTGCAGTTTTTCCATAGTCCATCTGATGTCCTTTGTCCCTCATTAAATGGAGGCTTTATACTTGTGATGAAGTCCTGGGGAGAAACAATTGGAAGTCACATGTAGCAGTGAGATATACTCAGGTGAGCTTAGAGTCTGAAATAACCAACAAACTCCCCTGGATTTGAAAAAACCTTCAGGTTAGGGTGCCAGAAAATCGTCCCCCCGACATACTTTGAGGCTAGACCCATGAATATGGGTCAGGAATCAGAGATACTGGCTCCTGGAGTGCTCCTCCTCTTCATCCCATTTAGAGTTAATAGCTAGAAAGTTCTTTACCCGCAGTGTTATTACTGGTTTTTAAAGTTCTGTATCTGCCTCCTTTGTACCCCCATTCCCTGAAGTCCCTGTCAGTTCTGTATTCCCCGTGCTCCTATTGGTTATCCTCTCAAAACCCCTCCTATCTTTCCATCCCTTTTAACCCCACGTTCGCTTCCATTCAGGGCTCTCTGCTCTCCAGAATCCATCTGCTTCTGTCCCCCCGTGTTTCCTCCTGGATTCCCCCGCCTTCTCCTCCACGGCGTTCCTACCAATAAACCCTGGATTCTGAGAACTGACAGACTGCATCTCCTTAATTGCCAAGGCTCCTGTTGTCCTGCCTTCGGGGAGTTAGCCCGGGCTCGAGCTCTCCGCGTCCCAGATCCACTCTGCCACCACAGCGTGGAAAGCCCCCGGCGTGGACCTCTTTTGGTGAGGTTTTAGGGGTCCTCCTGCCTTCCCAGAGCGAGAAAACCTCAGTCACATAAGCTAGTTATGAAATCCAAGAAAAAAGGGCACTTTTAACTTTAACAGTTCACAACTAGAAAAGTCAGTTTCAGGTGGAATTGTAGCCAGATGGCTACATCTTTTAAGAAGAGATTTTGAGTGTCGAAATATAACTGGAAGAAGGTTAACAACAGAAAAGTTCTGTTTTGCAACAAAGTCAGCTCGATTTGCCTATCACAAAGGGTGGAAAGGAACAAGAAGAAAGCTGGCAATCAGGATTCATGCTTCAATAGACCAATGCTTACAAAAGGAAAGAGAAAAGACAGAGAGATACACGCTCAGAAAAATGTGATGGTTAGGTAACTCCTAAGTATTCAAGTCTCTGTGCTACCTGGCTGGAATTAGGAATATAAAAATCTTCATTAATATCTTGGCTCCTTCTTCAGGAGATCTATACATTTTAGTGACCAGCTGTCATCTGAGCAGGCTATATCTAAAAAAGCATATTCAGAATATTTTCTGTAATGTGGGTGTCTAGCAAGCAAGGGAAAAGTAATCTTGAGGGTCCTGCTATGACAACTTCAGAGCTTGGTGTATACTAGATCGTTGAGTACCCTGTTAGGTATGAAACTCAGTCAGTGTAAAGTGTTTTATACACAGTGATTAAGAGAAACAAAGNGCTATGTTTTTTTTTTTTTTTTTGGCATATAAACCAACGATAGGGGATAATGGATTATCATAACATCACTCCAGGACAGTTTTATACACAGTGATTAAGAGAAACAAAGGGTGATAAACACTAATTACGTGATCATCGTTGATTTTCAGCTCGTGAGGAGGCAGTAAGGAATACCTTATGTTGACATACTTCGATAGTACTAAGACGCAGGGAACTACCTGGACAATGTTCCCACAAAACAGAAGTGACAGGAAATAGAAATTAGGTGCCTAGATAGAGAATCAAGTTAAAGAGCATCTTGGGGTTTTAAAAAATTCCCCACGAAAGAAAAAATAGCTTTGAGTAATCTGAAGTTTTCCAGTTTGGATGGCAATTGCTTCAACTTGGACTTCCTGAAGGAACAAAATAATGGGGATGACATTCTGACCTCTCTTTTCCTATTGTCTATACAGAAGAGTGGATTAATATCACTGCATTTTGTTCTTGTTGAGACAAATTATCCTGGTGCCTGAAGCACTACGCTTCAGGTGCCCTACAAACTTGTTGTGAGAGCAGAATGTTGAAGTCTCACCATCTGAATGAAAAAGAGTGAGCTGAGGTATATCCAGAACAGTATCCAGTGTCTTCAGCTGTGAGTAGTGATTTAGATGGGTCTCACATCAGGATGTTTTAAATACAGTTTGAGACATCAGTCCTAACGCAGGCAAACAGTCTGCAGAGAACAAAGTTGAATTGATTGAACATCATCCTGTAAGCCTGCATGACTCACCGTTTATGGAAGCAAATTGCTGTGGTTGCTGTCAGCCCCATAAAGGTCACTGACCAAAATAGAAGCTTTCATTTACTCTTTTACCTCAGAGACAGGTAAAAAGGTTGAGCCATGTTTTTGAACAATGGAGTCAAGTTTGAAATTCCTCTGACATGGCTGACTACAGAGTTATGGATTTGGTTCTGTCTGCTTCACTTTATCAGCAATAAATATGTTTAAAAGAGAAAGGTGGAAAAGAAACTGCAATTTTAGTTTGTTTCTTGAATGAATGAATGAACTTCAAAAATATTTTTATTCCTTTCTATGTATCCTGCTTGTTGATGCTGTATGGTAAGAGGTATAATTGTAAAGAATAACATCTCTTGTTGTATTAAAAAAAGGAGTTGCATCCCTATTAATCAAAGAAATGTTTTTTTTTCCTCTGTGCTATAAGACAAAGAAGGAGTTACGATTTAAAACTGTAAGCTAATATAATGCAGCAATACATACAGCACTTTGCTTCGGGGCTTTTATAAAGCAATACATTTCTTGCATATCAGTTCTCCTTGATATGTAACAGTCTTATGACTGATCTGTACTTTCACATGACTGTGGTTGTTCATCATTGAACATAGGATCAGATTTTTAACTTGTTTAATAACTAAGACCATAAGAAGAATAATAGCTTATCAAACTGGAGGTTTTTAAGTATAGAACTAATAAGAGAGATTTTTTGTGTTGCATGTATCTTTTGTTTTCCATCTCTCCTTTAGGAAATACATAATCAAAAAGAGTGACTCCCATGTCTTCAAAAGACGTGTTTCATTTGGGATTGAAATTCAAATAATATATTCGGTATGTAGTAGTGTATCCTGCAAAGTCCTAAACAGCATCTGAGAGTGCAAAACAGTTCTATAAGCATGAGGAATTTAAGAAAAAAAGGGGGTTTATTCTTTTTATTTCTTGCAGCTCAAGTGTCTTTCAAATATTGCACAAATGCAAACACTGTTAAGCGCTTGTCTTGAAAAGTCTCGAAAGTATTCCTTAAAATAACCTAAATATGAAATGATCATCAAAAAATGAAATAAGATATAAAATTTCAGCATCTGACTCACCATACATTCTAGGATGGAAACTATTTCAAATGATGAAAGCCTAGCAAAGAAACAAGGTAATCTATAAACATTTGTTCCAAATCATCTTATAGAAGTAGTAACATGCTTTCAAATTTGGGCAATTTGCATGATTTCAGAGTGGTCCCCAAAATGTTTCTGCCAGTCCCTAAAGAGTGATATGATACAGATTCATGGTGGATCTATGCAGTTACTGCATCATACATATCAAGTGATTTATATATCAGATGATGTTGCCAGGACGCTCTTTCCCTAAAAATATATTGCAAAAATGAGCTAGTATTAGATCACAATGCATCTCAATAAATCTAAATTGGCTGGCTTAAGGAATACTAGTTCTTACAGAGCAGATTTCCAGAAGTTATTCATCATCACTTTTGTGCCAGGTTTTCAAGAAGTATCTTAGCAGTTACTGAGGCTCTGGAGTGAGTGATTAGAGCTTTTTAGGGGCCCTGATGTACAAGCAAGGTTTTTCATAATCTGTCTCAAAATGTCACAAGTGGGAATACTTTAAAATTCTGTACTTGTTTATTAGCTGAGCTATTTTGAAAATCTGGTCCCATTGTTGCATTATTTGATTAATATCATGTAGAGGTTTAACAATGGCATAAAAATACTACCATACGTAAATTTAAATATCTGTGCAACTTGACACATCTGAATAATTCCATTCAAAGGATCGTATCTATAACACTGAAGTAATTAATATATCAGAAGGATTACTCTCACAGATGAACTGTGTAAAAGATGAAATGCTCTGCTGCATGGCAAGGGTGCTGGATGGAGCATGGTGTTCTGATGTAAGGCATTCACTCACTATAAAAATACTTACCAGTTCTTGGCCTGAGTGATTCTGAGCATTTGCAAAGGATATAAGTAAATGGTTTTGAAAGTCCATTTTATCTAAAGGCATGTTTCATTACTTGAGCTTATAGTTCGTTACTGATTTTACTGTTTTGCACTGAGTGTTAATTTTCACCCCCTATATCTATATATATTTCAGTATTTTCCTCAATAGATGTGTCATATGCTGTTGAGAACTGGGCTCAAAAAACAAATCTTCCTACAGCAGATTTATTTGTTTTCAGTAGGTTGAAGTAACTTATTTTTTCTTCTGTGAGCTAGAAAATATAGATTTTTACTGTTTGCCAAATTACTAGCTACAGTTATGCAAATTCAATGTGTTTAGAACTAGTGAATCATCCCACTGAAAATACATGTTTGCCTATTCTTTGGTGTACAGTCTTCTAAGAATATGTGATATGACATCTATAAATCTGCTATCAGCTTGATTAGGATTTGCAAACACTGATTGAGAATGAAAAGCTTGCATCTTGCTAAATATAGAGAGACAAATGCCTTTACCTTATTCATTGGGAGAAATAAATGAAAGCTCACATCATTTCCATAATTTTTAAAAAGATATCTGCTTGTAATAAAAAGCTAAGCTATTACTGATCAGCTACCCAAATTCTTCAGAACTGCATGGCCCCTTTCAAGATGTTTTCAAAGCATAGGTGGTGGATTGCATCCTTCTGTTAGCTGTCAGTTTAATCCTGGTGCAGTCAGTTAAATCTCACAGCACAGTAAAGCAGAACATGGTTGAATGTTTAGGACAAGGCTTTCCAGACTCAAAACTCAGCTTCTAAAAAACCCAAACAAAACAGCAATCAAATAAACAAAAATGTTAGGGTGTGTAACAGTGCGCGTAAGCATTATCTGGATTTTACATGTTACAAGGCGCAAACTCTACTGCTAATTAGTGCATGTGGAGGTGATCTAGGTTGTATTACTGAATTTGGCTACACAATTTGTTGTCCTGACTTTCATGGAAAGTGACCACATTGCAGTTTCTTGAAGCTAAATTTCCTGACTTTGATAGACAGATGATGGAAATAGGTTTGAATATTCTCTTTTTGTTTGGGCAAAGATCCCTCTGAAATTGGTGAGGGACTGTCAGAAATGTGTGCTCACTGACTATCTGAGAGTTAGGCTGTAATTAATATTTACAGAACCCTTGGAAATAAGTGATCAAAGTAATTCAAAGCACAATAATTTGTGCTTGAGGAATGAACATGTTTGCACATCTCTTTAACGTGCTCAAGGTTATAGTGCAGTCAGGATGGGCTGGGATTGTAGGCAAAAGAAAATTCCCTTTGGTAGAAAACATAACATGCATTTATCTTGCCTTTGCATTGCACCTTCAATCATGCTTGAACTGTTGTCATCTCAAAGATAAAAGCGCAGTTCCTTGTCTAGTGGGCACAGTTTCACTGAGGTTTGTTCTTAACGATAAGGTGGACAATTTAGAAAAGTGGGAGTAAAAAGCCTTGCTGTTGCCTAGGTTACACGCTCAAATGGCTGGGGAAAAAATAGAGAGGATACTGAAGTTCCTGCTCTGAGGGAAAGTACACTTTGCACCATGGCAGAGGGGAACACTAGCACTAGGCACATGAAATACATAAAGACAAAAAGACCTTATTAACCATGCTTTTTAACATTAGAATTATATTCATCTTGGCTGCATTTCCAGCAAATGTGCTGGTGGTTTCTGGCTAGACAGGTATTACAAATCAGCCTTGTGCTGAATGGACAAATACAGGTTCTGTAATTCCCCTTAACAGAGCAACTTGTTGAAATTGGAGATCATGCTCCTAAGTACCAAAAAATCTTGGTAAATAACTTCACAATTTCTTTTCAAGAATCTATGATGTTTTTGCTTTGACACTGAAGAAAAAGTAGACTGAGTTATGGAAGAAGATGCATAAAATAATTAAGTTTTGACATTTCCTTATCTCTACTATTTTTCAGATAAATAGAGCCTGATAAACCTGATGGACTGAGGTAAATAATTAATGTACGTGTACTATAAAATTTTGAAATTATTTTATTTTGCTTATGTATGCCCATCTAGAACCCCAATTAAATAAGCAACAAAACAGGCATGCCATGTACTATCACAAGTAATAATTATCTTACAATTCCTAATTTATTTCCTTCTACAAATCTAGAGTTTATGTACATTTTCTTAGGAAACAATTTTATGTAGGCCTCATCTTCTTGCAGATCCATCTTGAAAGGTGAACTAATGGATCCTTTCTCTGCATACAATGCCCATCTTAAATACGTAGCATTCACCTTTTCTTGACTAAAGAGACAGAACCATGTGGAAATGACTGTGTTTGTTATTGCACATGAACCTGAGATCAAGACTGACCTTGCTTGGTCTAATTAATATGCTTATACATTTAAAAATCATCTATCCATTTTTTACAGTATAGCTCTTTCCAAACATAAAAATCTTTTAAAAAATCGTCTTGTTGACTAGTATTCTACTTTTTTACTCCCTGAATTTGCAGATTGTCCCCACTGGCTGACTGAAAGAGGTTGATCCTTACCTAATGAGCAGCTCTTTGCTAAACCAGGAAATGAAGATTGTTACTGTCCCTAGACAGAAAATCTGACACAAGGGAGCAGAGTGTAACAGCAATCATTACCTCATCTATCAACATTTGTACAGGTCCACTCACAGTCAACATCAATTGAAAGCAATAAAAAATGGGAGACCTTACTAAAGAACTTGAAAGTTATCAAGACCTTATGCATCACTTTTCTGACTCTGTTTCTTACCATGATTTTGGGACTGCATTAGCATGCCTGTGTATTGAGGTCATTTTTTTTTACTTCAAACAGTGAGATCACTACTCAAATGACATATCTCTTAATTCTGGAAACCACCCAGTTGTTATTTTAATACATGGAAGCAAGGATACCAGGAGACAGTATAATTTACTCTTTTATTTTTTGCTTATGAAACAGTGATTTTCCATCTTTAGCTTAGGAGAATTTCTTTCAGAGGAAGAGATAGTCAATCCTTAGTTACATCATCAGTGTGCCTAATCATCATACTAATGCTTTTAAAGCTTGGAACAGCTAGTCTATAGCCCAGAAGAGGATAAAAGTCAATGTGTTGATTTCTGTCCTTTTTTTCAGTCATCATTACTCATTACACAAGTGGCACAGCCCAACCACCAAAGGTTCTTTAAGACCTGTAAATCCAGAGACCTTCTATAAACATTACATGGAGCTGAATTATGTTTGCAGGAAGTACTGAGTCCATATGTTGTTTCAATTTGCTTTTGTTATGTGAATTTAACTCTGGAGGAAGATGCCCTGGAAGCGTGGTTTACTGTCTCAGGATTGATGCTGCAGAGCAAAGTCAGTAATGTTGACTTTCCAAATGCTTTAGTCCTGGTGTAATCACTTGTAAGGTGAGAACAAATCCACCAACAATAAAGATGAGTTAATGCCCGTGTAGCAGTTCATTGATTAGAAAATAAAGCTAACTGTTCTGTTTGAAAAGATGCACCTTGTAGTTGTCACTTGTCATACAATGGCAACTTGAGGTAAACTTTATCAGAAGTCAACTGTCCTTTTTTCTGGACATCAATATCAGCCTCTGAGATAGGTTAACCTCAAATTCTTTGCAAAGACAACACAATTTCATTACTTATTGTGAATTTTGTTTCCTTTATGGATTCTGTGTCTAAAAGCTATATAATTTTATTAAAAGGAAAAAGAAGATAATTTACTAAATTATGACATTGCAAAAATTTTTTGAGAATGGATGTTTACTGAGTAATATATATTTCATTAAAAGCAGAAAGGTTGTAGGGCATCCTGGCTGAGAACTAATTGTTATTCCTAATAAAATTGAAAACATTCTCTTGTGCATCAATAATTTATCTTAACAGTCTTATATATTTGGAAGTGAATACATCCTTTACTGTCTTCTTGAAACTCTTTCACTAGGCCACTGAAACGTCTGACCCCTGACTAGCCCTGACTGTTCCTGCCTAGCCACTCCTGGGTCTTCCTTCCATGCTACTCATTTCAGGCCAGCCTGGGACTGTCAGTCCCTGACCCAGCTTTAGGTGGACCTGCGTCCTGGTCATGGTTGTGGTCCTGGTTCTCTCCCCTGCTGTCCTGCCTAATGAACCTAATTTGTTGGATGGACTTGAGAACACCCTGTAGGCAGCTCTATCTCCATCCCTGTCTCTAGTCCTCTTTCTCAGATGGACTTTGAACCAGCCCTGACTCCATCTCTGTTCTCTGAAAACTAGAGAATTTTTTGGAAACATCCCTCAGATATTTTTCTCCATGGTCTTTGCAGCTTGGATATATCTTCTGGAACTACTATCAGACATGAAAGAATGAAATACAGTCAAATTAGCAGTGTTGGTTTCTGTCAGTGCAGCATGTATTTGGATTTTTATTATCTATGTAAAAATTCTGTGTCTCCAGCTGAGTAATCGCTAAAATAATTTATAAGAGCAACACTCCACGTAGTTTACTCAAGTTACATCATTACACTCTAAATAAGGGATATAAATAGAGAAGGAAAAATTAATTTTCTGAGATTCTATTGTTGCTAGGGGATTTGAGAACTGCTAATTTTATCAGCAAGACTACGATGTATGGTTCAACAATTAAGTTATTACACTAAATGAAGAATTCCTTTCCACGTGCTGCATTGTGTCAAAAGAAGCAGCCACCATTATTGCTGGTACGGGGTACGCCAGAGGTGCAAGATCAGTTACCAAGCTGAACAGTAAGGAAAAAAAGAACTGATTTGTTTTACTTGAGATTATGATCACACAATTACAATAGCATCACCAAGATTTTAATGTGAGATGGTGTAAGAAGGGATATGACCTAGAAGATGCTACAAAATTTAGATGTTACCACGATGCCCCAAATCATTATTAAACTATGAATAACACGATATTTCTTTAACTGAAACATGTCTTTATACCAAGCAGCATAAAAGTGAAGTGCACACAGTATAGGATGAGGTAATAAATTTGAAGTCAAGACCTAAACTTTTCATTGTATTCAATAGCAGACGTTTCCCATTTTAGACTTCCCCTAATGTTAGAAAGAACAAAATCAAATAAAATCTCCAGAGAGCAGAAACAATTCACCCCTACAATCTCTGTGAGCCATAAATCCAGAAAGTGCCTCATAAAGGACCTAAGGCTTGTACATGTTTATCTCCATAATACTTCCTGTTTCTACTTTTTTTTCAATGGAGCTGCTCAAGAATAAAGCACCTAGAAAATGAGTAAAAACTAAAATAACTTTTTCACCTGCCTATCAAGTCAAGCAGTCTGTGAAGCTTGATTTGAGAGTACATATATTTTGATAAAAATAACTAATACTTTCTTATTCCTTCCCCTCCCCCGGGATTTTACCGATTGAATTTATCTAAGGTTTTGAAATGAGAAGAGGGAAAAAAACCCCAAAAGCCTTTCAGCTAGCAGGATGTTGAGCTTTAGAAGTTCTATTTTTATTTTTAATTGAATTTTAATTGATTTGTGATTGTGCAATAGAAATAGAAGTCTACTCAATAGAACAAGTACAAGAACACATCAGGAATGAAAATACATCAAAGTTTCTGCCAGTGTGTGTCTACAATGACCTGTGGTGCGCTCAACATGCAATTCATTTTCTGGTTTCTTTACCAAGGCTGTCAACAATGGGGACAATTAGAACTAATTGTAATGGTAAATTTAATTGTCTGGATGACTGTACATTATACAAGGAATGATGTGCTTAATGACCCTTGGTTGCTAGTGACCCAACATTTTTTATCTTTCACTGCTCTTATGTTTATCTGCCTATCATTGTTTTGGGTATCATGAGCCCAGAGAAGCTATTTTTTCTTTCTTAGACATAATCTTTGCCAAAATCTTCAGCAAATAATTTCTCTCTCATGTATAATTTTAGGATGAGAACACATCATCAGGAAAGACATCCCACTTTGATATTCAAGCAAGAAACAATCCCTTGGGTCTATTAGGAAAGTTTTAATGTGATTTATTAGAAGTATATTTTAATATACTTTATATATAAAAAAACTGTATAATAATACCATAATAGAATCGTATTTTACTATATTATATGATAGCCTTATAGAAATAATAGTCTGAAGCCCTGATTCAAATGCTCCAGCTTTTTCTCCTTTTTTTTTTTGTTCAAAGTCCAATATTGTAAGATGAAGACAGAGACTCTGGATCAGACTTCAGCTCCAGGATAATGATCTCCCACTGCCACACGAATACACAAGGGTAAACTGAAGACATTTCAAATCAAAACATACTAATGCACAAGTGTTTTAGTTTAAGGATTTTCTTCTCTGCTGTTTAACTTAAACTGACTTTGTGTGATGAAAGCTAGGGCAGAGGAGAGATCAGTGTCTTTATATACTATTAATTGTCCTAGAAATCTCTTTGGGCAAGAAAAAAGTGAATGGGTATTTTTCCGTCTTCATTTTCACCACACTACTCCATTATTATCATATAGAATTGTCGTAACTTCCATTAATAGGAAAGGGAAGTCAGAAATCAGGATGCTCTAAACAGCTGTAACAAAGATACTTGTGCCTAATAAAGTGGATGATGAGCCAATGCCTCACCACCCTCACAATGAGGAATTTCTTCCTAACATTTAATCTAAATCTCCCCTCTTTTAGTTTGAAATTGTTACACCTTGTCCTATCAATATCTGCCACGTAAAAAGTCATACCCTCTCCTCTTTTATAAGCCCCCTTTTCTAAGCCTTGAAAGGCTGCAGTAAAGTGTTCCCCAGAGCCTTCTCTTCTCCGGGTTGAGCAACCCCAGTTCTCTAAGCCGGTATTTGTAGTAGATGTGCTCCATCCCTCTAATCATCTCTGTGGCCCTCTTCTGGACTTGCTCCAACAGATCCATATCTTTCTTGTGCTGAGGACCCCAACCATGGATGCAATACTCCAGGAGGGAGTCCCATAGGGGCATACATTTTAAATGATTTAGAGTGAGTTGGATCATAACAGCTTAAATACATTTATATATAGCATCTTTTCCCCTTTTCTGTATATAGCCATATGCTGATCAAAAAGTCTTCAGTTCCATCCCTGCCATAATTGTAACCTTGTATCCATTAGAAATCTTGTCTTTATGTTTTGTAACTGGGAATTGTATTACTTTCTTGCACTTGTCAAAATGCACTTTGAGACAGAACACATATACAAATATTGCTTGCAAAAAAAATTATATGTATTTCTTGCTATGAACAATAGGAGATATACCATTCCATTAGCATTTTCTGGAAGGAAAATTTCAAAAAGATACCTTTCACAGGAAGCAAACACAAAACCCATACACCTACAGTAAAAAGATAATTAAATATCTGACTTCATAATTTTTCATCCCTCACCTAACTTTAATTGTGCAGTCTAGCCTGTTGTGAATCAATGAGCTTTTAGAACAAGATGAATACATATGTATATAAAAGTACTATTGAGGGATATATTCACCTTTTAGTATAAATAAGGGGCAAAATTTTCCAGGAGATGTAGAACTGGGTGTAGACCTTTCAGTTTTGCTGTCTTGAGCCACACATCAAGTGGATATAAATACACACACACAGATCTGTAGTGCTGTCCATACGCAGAGAGCAGTCAGGCTTGTGTCACACAAAGTGACAATGAAACTCTGGAGGGCAGTGGGAGCTGACCCTAGGGCTGACTCCACAGGAAGCTCAACTTTTATGCCAAGATCTTATTATCTCCAAAAGGCTCATTAGATTAGGAATAACACTGAATAAAAGCTGGTAAAGTCCATTTGGATCTGAGCTAATACATCTGTGAGTTGAACTGAACTCTCTGGGAAATGCGGTGTCTCAGGAAACTCCCCTTCAAGAGTCTTTGCCTCAAACAAGATGTCTGGGAGAGTGCAGACCTAGAAGACTTCTGGCACCTTGGAAGAAAATTCTATTGAGTTTAGTACCTTGCTTTGAACCTAATAAAGCTTCATGGTCACTGCAGGCATGCAAAATTATTCAGAACTGGGACAGGATTTCGGCTCAAAGCTGTAATGATATGTCAGTGTGTTTTTAATACGTGAAATAAGCCTTTTAATTTGTAATTCCATCTAGCTTCTTTTTGCTGAACCTTATAAATTCTTTCATAGGAAAAGTTCTCTTTAGTTTGAAGAAGATAATTATCTGATAAGGATGCCATAATCATGTCCATCCAACAGGCTGCTGGGTGTGTTTAAATTCCAATCAATATGCATACTGAAATGCGTGGTTATTTGCAAGCAAGCCAGCTCTGTATGTCTAGGTTGCTATAAAACCTTACAGAAAATTAAACAGAAACTGGGCTCTGAGCCCAGGAAAAGCAAACCACTACTGCCAAAAAACAATATACTGGGACATTATACATCTGACATAATACCAATTAGTCTCATTAGCTTTGTGTTTGCAAAAATCCCTTCTTAGCAATGTCATTTTTTAAAGCCCCCTCAGCCTGATTCTGCTTGTAGTAAAGCATGTAATTCTCTACTATATGTTGTCCTGTGCTGTTTCAGTGCTCTGGCCTGAAAACCCAACATAATATTTTTGAAAAGCATGTCTGTTTTTTTGACAATAAATGCCCATGATGCAGTCCCTCAGAAGAAAATGAGCATATAGCTCAGCCTCTTTTCCCAAAGGGATGATCCAAAGCGTGTGTTATCTTTTTGTGAGTTGCAAATGCTTTCTTAGTTCAATAGTGAGTAAGGCCAGCTGCAGGCACTGCTGAGGTTGTATAGGGAAGATCATGTTATAGGTTTTGTTCAATAAATAATTATGCTCCTTTTGCATGGTTTCTTTGAGGCCTTTGATCACAAGAATGAAGCCTGTGGTTCTATTTATTCATTGGGGGGTTTTTCTCTCCTGTTTACAAATGACTGACTTACTGCTGTGTGATCCTAAGGGGTGCACAATCCAACAATGGAGTGAATCAGCCAAAACAGTCATGTCCTGCTTTAAATGAGCAGACTGTGCATATTCAGAAACACCTCAGCTTCAAAAAGCAAAATGCTTACATTGTTGATTGTTAGAGCCATGGGGAAAGGAGTTTGCCTTGTGATAAAACACTAACGGCACACATTTCAGTAAGGATTTTTATATTTGTATCCTGTGTTTTCTGCATGTTATTGAGAAGTCTTGCAGGAAGTAGGTATTTTCAGGTGCATTTGTTTATATGGAAACGTGGCAAAATCTGTCAGAGCGTGAAATCAGATTAAATGAAAATACTGAGTCATGGTGTTGCAGTGGAGGATGCTGTGCTCAGAACAACATTATTTAAACAGTGTTGGCGGTAGACAGGCTGGCAGGCCACGTTTGACATGGTTTGGTTTCACAAAAAAAAGACGTAATTTTACTTGTTGCATTGCTGTTCCATTCTTGTTTCATCTCATCTGTACATCAGATTTTGAAATCTCTGCTCAGCCAAAACACAACCGTGAATGTGTAAATATGAAACGTCTCAGTCTGATCTCAGCAGAACATTTCAGTTTTAATTATATATTCTCCTTTCTTTTTGTTTGATCATAACATTTGCAAGAGTTTCACTTTGAAGTTACATAATTTTTCAGTGGCATAGAATGGATAGATCATTTAGAGATCAGTTGATCACTGTTTTATTCACATCTCAAAATAACAGCTGTAAGAAGATACAAATATCAACATTCAAACAGGATATTAAATTTGACTGAATAGAGACTACACTAGTTAACTCAGTTTCTTGCATCTTGATTAACATAACAATGTTAAGTGTACACAAACTACTTTTATTTAGTACAGCAAATTACTGGTTGTCAGAATATGAACAAAGTGATTGCAGTTTAAAGAACTGCAAAAACAGGGCCAACTTAAAAATATTGGGTTTGAAATCCTTGCAGTTTCTTGGTATTATTGTATGCATAATAAATAACCATGCATTGAATAGAGAATGGCCATAGATGCCAAAGAAATCAAAATTCCGTCCTTTAAAGCAGGAATAGGAAGCTCCTCTGCTGCTTATGTATTCTGCTTCAAAGTCCATAATCACACTGGTTGATGGGTGCTTTTGTATACAAGGTTTTATGAAAAGAGAGGGAGCATGACATCTGAAAATTACTTCCTGAACATTTTTGGCATGACTCTATAAAATGTAATAAGCTAGGCTAATAACATAATTCTTTAGGAAAAAAACAGCTTAAAACGTTTACTTCAAGACTCTGGATGAGCTATCTACAATTAAATCCACTGACCAATGCAAAAACGGTCATTCAGCTTTATATCATGATGTTTCAGACACTTTGGTTTGTTTTTTTTTCCCCTCTGATTCTTCTTTTACAAATAAAAGAATGAAGGATAGTTACTCAGGGAGATATTTAAAAGAGTAGAAAAATGCAATAAAATAGTATTTCTTTCAGTTTCATCTACATAAAATCAACTTAATGAAGCCACAGAACATTTATTTAGTAACTTCTAAATTTGTGCCTCCATTGTGCCTGCCAACATTTGGAGACTGTCATTCACCTTCATACAGCTTTTCTTCATTAAAACAAAAGTAGCCCTTGTTTTCCCTATTAGGTTTTCCTTTTTTAAACCAATGAGCATGAAGAGTTAGTTTACTTTGTATTTTTAGTGTAAAAATTCAATCCAAGATATTGGCAAGGGGTTCCTGCTGTTAATATGTTTTCTTGACTTTCTGTGAAAGTGGGGGACTGTCAGTCAGTCAGAACAACACACAGGAACAAGCCCAGCCCCTGTTATGGAGAACTCACAGTCACAGCTGACACCAGGCAGACACTGGAGACTAACAGGGACAGAAAGGGCTTGTGGACGAAGTTGTGAAATGATCTTTGCTAACATGAGCACAGCCCTGATTGTTTGGAAATAGTGACACAAAACCAGCAGCTATCATTCGTCAAACATTTCTATAGTAAATCATGATCAGGTCTATTCTGGAACATATCCAGTCTTGTCCGGTTAAGCTGTCTGTGGGGGTCATGTGCTGTTTCTGACATTCCCACTGAAAGGCTGACCCTATCAGCTGTCCTGTGCTGTCCATCTCCCTTGCCAGCATCCCATCACCTTGGGATTCAATGGCAGCTGTCAGCCTTCCCTAGTTCAAGCCTGGATCAAGAAGACTTGCTTTGGCCCTCACCATACCCATGTCCCCCACTCCCTCCCAGGGAACAGGATGAGACTGAAGGGCCATGTCGCCTGCATATAAGTGCTGTTTTGCAAGTCATTTGCTTCAGCAGAATAATTTTGCATTATCTAATTGCAATCAAGCAACCAGTCAGTAATCGGTGTTTCCAAATCTGCTTTATATTCTGTCAAGCAGAGACAACACTTAAGAATGAGCTGCAAGGTCTTTTTGTCAAGCTAGTAAGGGTTATCTGAGGACTTATAGCAGACACTTTTATAGCTTTTAATCATCACTAAATAACTTTGTGAGGCCATATTTTACTTATTAGGTTATAAGAGCAAGATGTAACTTTCAGCACAGTAGCACAATACATCTAGACATTAAAATAGTAACCAGAGCACCCAGGCTCTAATGCCTCTAGAGTGGTTTTACTGAGAACCCTCACAAAAGCTGTGTTTTGATTGAACTTGATTTTATAATTTTCCACCTGATTCCAAGTATCTCTTCCTTATTACTTTTTTTTTTCTGCTGGTTGCGCAGATACTAGTGTGGGGATGTATTTCTTTTCCAGTTGCTAGTCACAATTTTTAACTAACCTCCTGAGAAGGATTCACAAGCAAATCTGATTCATTGTACAGGATTAAATAACGAACAGGCATCTTGAAAACCCGAACAGTTCCTTTTTCTTTTAATCTTACAAGTGGACACTCTGGTGTGTTTGTGTGAAACTGCCTTTTGCAGGGATCCTTTGGCAGCAGATATAAAATCTCTCCTGTGAATTCTAGCTTGAGAATCTGTGTTTCTTGTTACTGCATTGAACATCATAGTCTAATAGATCTGAATTCTCAAACCCTTGTGGAATTGCTGAAGTTTTTCTTACCAAGCATGAGTCAGGTTATCTCTGCCTTTATGTATTTAACTTGTCTTCTGTCATTTTTGCAGCATTTTCTACCACAGGGGAAAAGTGAATGTAAGTACAACACTGTGGGGTTTCCCTCTCCCCTCCAAAAACCAGCATTTCTCCTTGTTGTTTCATCCCAATGTCAACAGACTACAACAGGAAAAGTTAGTGTAAACTGCAGTTCAGTAGCTTGGCTCACTTTCTGGCCCAGTTTCCTGATCTACTGACATCTCCTGCATCTTCTGCTCTATACAAACATTTCTTCCTCTAAATAAGTGTACCCACACTCTGGGACTTTTGCTTAATCAGGTTGCTTTGGTTTTTTAAAATCTTTCAGTCCAGTGACACATGCTCTGTGTGAGTTTAAAAGATCTACTTTTCTTTTTTTTTTTTTAAACACTGTAGTTTGGGGTCACCTTTCAGCCTAATCCCTCAGGCACTTCTGGCAGCAACCTGAGTCGCGTAGTCCGGCTGCCTCTGGCCAGTGCATTGCGTTCAGTTTGTAAATTTCCTCAGCAATCTTGATAGGGCTCTGTCTTTTACGAGGCATAATTCAGCCACAATTCTGTCACTCTGCTTTGTAACATTTGCCTAGATTGGATTAGCGTCTCTGCAGGTGGTCTGTCTCCAGCTACATTGCAATGAAATGGAAGGGGACTGAAAGCAACTGAGAGCACTAATCATTTTTCAGGCGAACCAACCAGGCCAAAGTACTCTTTCTAAATAAGTAGAACTCAATTAAAAAATCCTAGCCGCAAAAGCATTGTTTTTCTTTATCAAAATATTTTGCCCTACTCTTTGGTGGACTACTGGTAGCAATCTGTGGGTGTTCAGACTAGTTCTTCCACCCAATCTCTTCTTGGAGTGCATAAGTAATGAATCACTGAATTTTCATTTGTATCAGGGGAAAAAAGTGGACCAACTTAATGCCCCATAGTGTAGCTTTTTTATTTTTTTTTTCACTTAGACCTGTATGAGTCTCATTAATCTACTATATTTGAAATGTTGTAAGTACCTCACTTTATCAAAGTCTGACTTTCTGTCACTCAGCAAAAGTGAGAAAAAAAGTTATTTTACATCCCATTGAAGACATTATTTGAAGAACTTTAAAGTGAATTTAAATTTCATAACATTACTTTTAAATTTAGAAGATTATGGCAGAAAAAATCCCCTTCTTAACCAAAATTCTATGAAATGTGAAATCCTAATCATAATGGATAAAACTTGACTTAGAATAAAAGTGCACAAGTCCTCGCTTCCCAAGGATAAAATGGAATATGTCAAGGGCACAATATTACCTATGATCCAGAAGCTGAATGGGTAATTCTTCAATAGTTTATTTTTCTCTCTGTTGGACCTGTTACTCTGTGCTAAAGTACTGCAGAAGAATTATTAGAGTCTTCATAATTATTTGTAACCTTAAACACTGAACTATCTGAAAGCTTCAGAAACATGAATTTTTGTAAGAAACGTCTTCAATAATTTCCCACCTCCATTTTACACATAGCTTCCTAAAGTAGAGAGGATATTAAGGTCTTGGTTCTGTTTACTAAACACAGGCATTTAGGCAAATCCAAGGATATCCAAGACATCCACAGTATCGTAAAAGAACCAAGATATGCCTGTCTAGACTTGTGATTCTTGTCTTGGATATCTTAAAGAGCATTAAATAGATATGACCAACAGAAACTCAGTTCCAAACATCCTATACTTTCAGCTGCCAACCTGACAAATACCTATGACACAATTTTTATGGAGCATTTTGAGTCATATTGTCCCTTAATTTGTGCTCATCCTGGTTTCTGTTGGTGTTGGTTGCAGGTACAATTACTAAGAGCCAGGTCCTCAAGGCTTTCAGGTGGCATCCAGAAGTGGCACTGGTGGCCATGCTGGTCTCTGAGCTAGACCTCAGCTGCCCCTTTGACCCCAACACACTGAAGGATGTACTTCTCAGGACTCTGTTTAAGAGCCACTTGAACCCAGGACCAGCTGAGATCTGCAGGCTGCGCTCTGTGTGATTTAGTAAGGAGTGGCTTGTCTGAGTCACTGCCCATCCAGTGAGCCCTTCCAGAGCCACATCCTTAAGTTCTGTCAGGATGTCAAGACTGCTCTTCCCTGTTTGCAAAACCACATTTCTTAAGTCTTCTCAGAAATCCCCACAAAAGAAAGTTACTGCCATAGCCCTGAGGGTGCCACCGGCTCTGACCACCCTTGCCAAGTCTGTGGGGCTTGCCCCACTTCCCACAACCTGAGACCCTGAGCCAGCCCCCCCAGAGTCATCAGCCCATGCCCCAGTGATGCCCCAGTGATGCCCCAGTAATGCCCCAGCAGGGCTGGTCTCCATCTCCTCACAGCACTGGCTGTGGGCTCCACCACACCGGGGTCCTGCCTTCATGAGGTTTTCTGGCCTGCCCTTGGACCTGGCTCATAGCTGTGGACCTGCCCAGCTATGTCCAGCTGTGGTTCCCCAGAATCCTGTCTCTTGCTTTGCCCTGACAGTTTTGCAGTAAAACAGAGCATCTGGCCAGCTCCCCTTTGTGTGATAAGATGCTCAAATAAAATTTGTCCTAATGTCAGGGGGGTTTTGTTTATTGGTTTCCTGATTTCACCCAGCTTGACTATTGTTTAGCTCAAGACAATAATTATCTATTTTCTTTCCACATGAATGACATCTAGCAAAATAAGACTGCTGCTGTGCTTACAGTAAGCATACAGAAAGCTGGAACCTTCCATACACTAAACGAAAGTGCTTTCTGATATGGTTTTGCTCTGTCTCATCAGTTGAAACACCAGCTTTTTCATACATTGTTAGTTCAGGAATAAATAAATAATGGAGGAGTCTGCATGTACATAGAAGTGTGATTTAAATATCAATTTCTAATTCTTTACAAAGGGTACTCCATTTAAGCAAAATATCCTCAATGTGTATTATTTGAGGGCCAAGTTGCTTTATGAGAATTGTGTGCATGAGGGAAATAGCCTTTTTCAGTCATCCAGCAAACGACCTGATCATTTTTACTTTCCATTCTAAAGGGAAGGTCTTTGGGCCTAGGGCTGTGAAACGCAAACATACTTCCCTACAGTTCAAAATAAAATGTCTCTTTTGTAAAAAGCAGTGGAATATAAGACATATATGTGTCCTTAATGTCTCCAATTGGCTGTCTGCTCAGTGTGCTGCCTTTCTGCAGCTTCCTTTCGGAGTTTTCATTCCCTCTTTGTGTAGCGGGAGTGGGTGCATGAGTATAAGATGCTGTGAAGCCTTGCATTGGAGGCAGGATGCTGAAACGTCAGATGATGTGAAATGATACCACGATGCTTAAATTCCACTTGTAAATTTGGCTGATGATAGCACATTTTCCTTTCGGAGACCTAAGCAGGCCTGTTGATCACCTGAGTGAGCCTCACATGCTGAATTGCAGTCCAATCATCAAGTAGTACATGTGCCCAAGCAGCTTAATTTAGGTTGCGCAAGTCATGCACACTCAGACATTCTCACTTCAGCTTGTCTAATTAAAAAATTGAATAATCCTTGATGAAATACTTCACTAAACACATTTTATGAGTGTCAAATAATTGGTGGAGGACTACCAGTCACTAAAAACACCATCTTAGTCAAGAGTGTGGAGACAGTTACTTCACAGACCTTGTACTCATATCTGGCTATTGACAGGCACTGACATGATGCAGTTTGGGACTTTTAGTAAGATAACATTTTGTGCTTTACTTAAGACCTTTACTGAGCAGAGATTTATCCATTCTGTAGCATGAGGAAATTTACCCAAAAAGCAGTAAAACCTGATGTAGTACCCCTATCAGTGTGAGCTATAGGATGTTCAAGTCCCAGGAAGTGAGGACAAACAGAACTCAGAGGCCACTGGAGGCAGAAGGTGTCCCGTACTGCATCACACAGAGCAAAGACTCCTTCAGATGCTGAGAACCAAGGAAGGATGGGGCAGTCCATGCATATACAGCTTGCACATCTTGCTTGCATATATGCTTGATGCTTGTGTAACTCATTGCAAGATTGTAGTTAGTTATCTGAGCTCATTGCAATGTTTGGGTTCTTTCTTCTTTCTCCTTTTTTTTTTTTTATTCAAGATGTCACCATTCTGCAGAGGGAGATGTCAAATTTCTCCCACAGATTTTTCCCTCAGGGTTGTAACCTGTGTTTGCTCAGTAATCATTTTGAGGCTGTCAGCTCTGTGCTCCCTGGATGTCGTTTCTGTCTTTGTTTTTTTTTTTTTTTCCTTTTTTTTCCCCTTTCTGTTTCCTAAGGCATCCTCTTTTTTTTTTTTTTTTTTTTTTTTTTTTTTTTTTTTTTTTTTATCTCTGGTAGTTTTTTTCATGTTTCTTACCTGCTTCTCGCAGGCTTCCAGAGTTCAGCCAGAGCAACTAACAGCTGAATGACAAATGACATTCAGGGCTGTGTGCATCTTTAGAGAGAGAGTGAGGAGGACTGATAACGCTTGATACAAAGGGATGTTTCCTTTCACAGAATGGCACAACACAATGCATGCTGAGAGACTGCTCTTCCTCTGAGAGACGTGGGCTTCAAAGTGTTATTTTAATGCTAGCAAATATGCTTGTATAACTAAACCCTAACATTTTCCTTGCAATAGTAACAATTTGCTCTAAAACGCAAAACTGTTCTCGAGCATGCCAATCTTTTTGTGCTGAAGCTCTTAAAGGGCAAACTGCAGCAGCAATTGCTTTCATGTTAATGACTGCTAAAAGGAAGGACTTAATTTTGTGATTCATAAATATCATTAAACGCTAATTTATAAACATGATCCTCTCAAGATATGAAGTAGCCAATCAGGCCAAAGCAATTAGAATTTCTATATTTTTGTGCTTTTAGTATAAATTCATTATGTCTGTCTGCACATTCTCAATCTTAGGGTTGCCATTAGACTGTATTAATGAGAACATGACACTGAGCCAATCTTAGCAACAGCAGCTGTACCAACAAAATGCTCTCCTGAGGAATATTGATTTCCTTTCTTGGATGTACTTAAACAAAGGCTAGTATTGCAGGCATCTTAACCTCTGTGTGTGCTTTAGTCCTCTGAACATTAGTACATCATTGCCTTTTATTTATGAGAGAGAATTATTCAGCACTTTGACAGAGATGCATAGCTGTAATTGCTTGATAGCTAGTACATGCAGATAAGCAGCATTACCCATTTTTTTAAAAAATATGCTTTTCTAAAGAGACTCGTTCAGTAATTACATTTTTTGACATTAATAAAATATAATATAATATGAAGCAATGGTGGAAAAAAAAGGCAAGCAGAGAACATAGAATATTACTGACCTCCTGGTAGTGAAAATTGGTCTTTTTCTCATTAAAAATGTGGCATTTCAATAAATGCTTCAGAGAGGAGACCAAAATGGCTGCTTGGTATTCCCGGTGCTTGCTGTAGGAGACAGTCTGTGAATTGTGCCTATGTTTAAAGATTGCTGGAGAGCTAGGCAGATACAGCAGGACAACAATTCTTAACATGTCTCAAATATGCACTCCAAGTGTTTGTCTTCCTTGCATTTGTAATACTCCTTCCTCTGCTCACAACGTTGCATGTATTGTTCCATTTGATAACAATTTCATGAGATTCAAAAGTGCCCTGAATGTCAGTGTGAATTATGTGTCAACTCTTCAGAAGCCTGATGTATTTCTGCACAGGTATTGACAAGTAAGATTTGTATGTGAATTACTCAATGAATGAAAAGCAGTTCTGGAGATATTCTAAAGGGATAACATCATCAGAGTAGGGGCACTAAGGTGTGCACATACTGATAGTTTTTTACCAAAAATTATGAAAAAGTTGGTGCTTTTTACTGAAATAAAATAGGAGCAAAGTACAAACTCATAATTAAAATGTGTAGCAAAGATCAAATCGAGAAGTGTCTGCAAAAGGAAACACCTAGGCTGACATCTCGGTCTATGCTTCAAAACTGTACCGGGGATATTCTTGTTGAATTTCCTGTGCTGAGTTGCTGTTGTCCAAAAAGATCCACTTGAGCTCTCTGGTAGCAGTTTAAATATATAGTCAGCAGGAACACCACTGCTAGAGGGAGGGCATGAAGAAAGCTATGGTATCTGCCAGATGCCCTGGTAGACAAGATGGATATGGAAAGGACAAAGTGCAAAACAAGTGTCTCTGCCACTGGTTAAAGTTACATGTTCAGGACATCAGCACAGGTAACACAGATTCAAAGGGACCCCTCAAGTGATGGAAGATTTCAATAAGATTCATGGTGGATGCTGCTAATTTGGTATCTTTGCTTTTTATTTTGTTAAAGACTGCTTGTTTCTTACCAGAAGCTATGGTTAATTGCTGGGAAGGAGATTGAGAGTTTTTCCAGATGGCTTCTTGCTGGATTGCATGGAACCTTTTTGAGGAAAGGAGTGACTGACCCTCCAAAGGGAGTAAATGTGTGTAGCTGAGGAGCACCTTTGCTGAGAGTGAAGTAGGGCAGACAAAGAATGTGAAGGACAACAAAGAACCAGGAGCCTGCAGCAGAGCAGACAGAGGAAGACAGCTGGGAAAAATAGGGAGCAGAAGGAGCCAGGCCCCAGGGGTCATGAGATTTTTTTTCCCAAAAGACCCAAGGGGGACTGTGTAAACTTCAGTACTGTGCAAATCTCACTCTCACCCAAAAAGCAACTGAGTTATTGAACTAGGGTCAGGCCTAGAGCCAAAGGATCTCGCTACAAGGACACAGTGGATGGGGAGGACTTGTTTATAAAACATTTTTATTTATAATTTGCCTCATTCTGAGCTTGCTCTGATTTAAAAAGTTTATTCTTGTTCATGTTGTGATGCAGCCTGGCTCTAGAGCTCGCATGGCACGGCAAGGCTCTGGGGGCACTTGCTCTGAGAAATAGGTGCTGACAGACCCACCTCAGGGTACTGGCAAACTTGGGGTCCCTTCACAGCTATGCAATCCTAAGTGACATCCCAGCAGGCTGGCTTCTGCTTCAGAAGGAGCAGGATATCAGATGAGGAAATAAAACATTAATTTTATTAAGGTTCTGTGTGCATGTTACCAGGCTTGCCAGTCATTACTAATCCAGGCATATGATTACTTATATTTGATAGGAAACATGATAGCTTTCTCTTATTCTTCTTCTTGTGTCTTCTCTCATAATTTCTTCTGCCTAACACTCTCAATCTCCTATCAGCATATTATAGCTATACCTATTTAAAACAGAGGTTCAGGTTGGAATTTTAAATAATTGCCTTATGGGGATTATTTGAGTTTGGACCCATTTTTATTTTCTTTAAATATTTGGGCATCTTTTAACACCACTGTGCATTCATTTAGGAACCGATGTTTATTTTTCTGCAAGTTGAAAAATGGAAGTAATTATATTATCATTTTCATGCTATTTTATTAATTAATAAACTACTGGCTCTAACATTAGATATTGAATTGTCAAGAGTAAACTTATGTTGCAAGAGCCTTATAAACTTTTTTCCAGAAAAGTACTTGGAATGTTAAACACTTATTCCACATCTTTGTCTTTGGAGTAATCTACAATAGAAAGTTGTGTGGTATCTTGTGTTTTCCTGCCTGTTTGATCACAGAATATCTCTTAGAAATTCTTTTTTACAGTTTTCAATGCATGATTTTTAGCAGTTTCCCCAATTTCAGTTGAGATATTTGCTCTCTGAGTCACAGGAGTGACTAAATGTAGTGCACACATCATTTTCAGTTTTGAGAACAGTGCAATGAGATGAGTCTATTAAGAACATAAATAGATGAACACAGGTAGGAGTAAAAATAGATGGTGACTCTGTTACATTTCATCAGTTGGAAGTAAAGTCCTGTGAATTATAAAGATGAATTTGTACTAATTTCAAAGAGGCACAATACATGCTTGCCAGCCCATTTACCCAGATATCTGTGCAATAAACCTCCCAAACTGAACAAAACCTCCAAAATAAAAATACCTCAAAACCCCCCATGAGATCACTTTTTCTCCCCAACACTTAATCGGATAATTAGCTGACCAGTGGATGGAGTTAGCATGACATAATGATGAGCCCTAGGCCACCAAATAAATGCAGCAATTAATGGATGTTATCAGGTTGTACTTTCTGGTCGAGCAGCTCTGGGCCCCATTTCTGCTCTTGTGGTGAACACCCTGAGTGCATCAGGTTTTATTAAAACACATATTCCTTGTTTTATCTCCACTGCCATATTACAAACCAGGCCTAATTGGGAAGGACTAAAAACTCTGCCTCGTGCTCTCTGAATTAATATTTTCATAAATTTTAAGATCCTAAAATATTCCAATTACTAGATTTCCCTGTCCTACAAACCTTTAGGTCTTTTTATTCTCCCTGGTTACAAGTGAGATTAATCTATACAAGATCAATCCTCTAAAAACAAAAGGTACACCTGTGTAATCCGAAGTAGTTACTTTTCAAGGGCATCCCATGTCACAACAGAGTGGGACAATTGCCTGAAATATATTCTACTTTTTGGTCATGATGAAGTTCCTGAACAAACCATTTCTGTAACTGTAATCTGTACTCTTTAAGAAATCAATATTTTTCATTAAAGCAAAGTCATTAATTCCTTTTATATAGAAGAATTCTGAAATGTGTCATAGGGTTTTACCAGAAGAAAATTAAAATATGTGATTGCATGTATTTAAAGATCTTGGTGAATCCAGCTTTCTAGTCCTATGATGTACTTTTTGAGCAACTCTGATAACTGACACTGTTAGTTATTTCACTGAAATAATTGTGTCTGTTCCAGCTTTTACCTTCACCAGCATTTAAAGCATACAGTAAAATATTTAAGAAAATTATACTGCAGAGAGCACAGTGATGATGTTATTTTCGTTAGAGTACTATGTGTTCTGAAGCATATTTTGGATACTTCAACAGATCAAAAGCATGAACTCTGTGGTAACTCTCATTTTACTCTGAAAAAATGTGAATTCATCTTATGAAAATTTGAAAGGGTTGTCTGTTCTGGAAACTATTTATATATATAATCAACTCTCTGTATCACTCTACAGTCAGCTCATTTTTTCTCTTCTCTTTTCCTAATCCTTCTTGTTCTCCATTCAAATATAGCCTATTTGCTTGTGAATAATCTCCATTCTGTAGGCTGCTAAACTGCTTGCTTCTTCTCCTCTTAAAACTACACATAGAAAATATAAATAGAAATATTTATTTCTATTTCTGTGATTAGGAGTTTCCATTCTCGACTAGATATGTGTGAATGGCCCATTTTAGAGAGCTACTAGCATGAGATGCTTCAGAAGACAGGAATCCCTCAGCACCCAAGCAGAGTATAGGTCATCTGCTCCTCCCTCCCTGTCGAAACTTTGCAGGCCTTTTCTGGTGGTTAGGAAAGGGCATCAGTTGAGAGGAAAAATCTGAAAACTCTTTCTACATTTCACATATACTCGCTCCAGTAATGTTTGTATATATATAAGTAACTCAAGAGTCTGGAATCTTATGGGGTGTGCTACTCTTGTTCCACCTGTTGAAAAGATACATACTGTGTTTCTAGTATTTAATGTCAAAGCTATAGAGCAGCATGTGGAATTATTACATATTTTTAGACCTGTAATGACAACAGTTATTTCATTTTTCATGGGAAAATGCCATTGATCATTTTCAAATAAAGCTCAAAGCTTCCTTCCCACGGATGATAAATCAGTATATTGCGATGCCCTTCCTCTTTCCTGTCAAACAGATTCTTACCTCCAGTCATAGGTCTTCTGTCATAAACATCATCCCATGGTGAATGAAAGGAAAGGCATCTGTGGGTACTTCTGGACAGAAGACATATTTGTATCTCGGGGGTTGGTGAAACACCAATTCCTACATTTTTTTTCTAGTGGTGCATATATATAACTAATCTGGTTTTGTATGCAGTTCTTTGCAGCTTCTATATAAGTAGCAGCAGAGAAGGGAGGGAACAAGTCTAGAAGAAACTGTGATTACTTTCCTATGGGTTGGACTGCGAGTGCTTTTGGGAAGAGCTTTTCAGATGGCAGGCAAGGGGGAAAGAATGATAATTGAACCAGGGATTTACCCTGCAAGGAAAAAAAATGTGGACAGATATATGTAAAAAAATCACCATATCACAAAAGTACATTCATATTTCTAAAAACAACATTACAAATATCTCTGAAAAGTCAGTCAATTTCTACCTCTTGTGAGTTGTAGACCACCGGATATTTTTCAAGTTGGATTTTTTTTTTTGTTTGCTTGTTTATTTGGGGTTTTTTGGTAGCTGGTTTTATTTTCTTTTTTTAAAGGAACCCTTTGAAACACCAGAAACAGGTTGCACTCTAGCATCTGCAAATTTCATATTCTATGGTTTTCTTCAGTCATCTTAGGACCCCAAGCACATGGATTCGAAAGTATCATAGAAACAGAGTGCTAGACCTGATCTGATTCTTTGTTTTATGCAATTATACTTCCTTATCTGAGGGATTTCTTGTAGAGTAATTGAGGTCTTGACAGCAATATATATGTGCAAGAGGAGACTGATGCTTTGGACCTATGTATGTAGCTTCTAAGAAGTAAACTGGTAGCTATTTACCTTGTTATTAAAAATATGAAGAATAGCCTTGCTCAGCTGATAATTATAACATTTAACTCACAAGAGCTTTAAAAAAATATTGTTGCCTCATAGTTTGGATTCAAAACAACATGACTGAGAAATTCTGTACTGATAAAAGTACATTTGCAGCACACATGTATGAATTTGCACATTCCCGTATAAATTTCAAAGACAGAGAAACATTTATTCTGAATATTGAACCAACAGATTTTCTTAATTCAAAGAATGGATAAAGTAATTCCTGACATAATTGCCCACTGTCCTTGTGTATTGCCTTAAGTTTATATACTTACCTATAAAAAGAAAAAAAAATTAAATATTAATATTTATTAATAGATTACATGCTGTTGTTCATGACCAAAAAGGACAGATCTCAGTTTATGTACACCATTTAGCTGAGTTGCTTCTACAATTACCTGTGGCTGATGAGAGGTGTTTTTTTATCTTAAAAAGCCATACATGGTTGAATTGATGTTTTTGATATTGGCTTTTTGAAAATAATTAATGACAGAAAAAAGGTACAACTATATAAAACTAACTTCTGATTTGAATTACTCTTTCTTTTAATTTTTCACATTCAGAAGTTTCTTTGCTGTCTGTGCTATCTTTTTATTAACATATTTATCCACTGTAGTTCAGTTGTCTATCAAATTTTGTGAAAAAAGTGCTCTTAAAGGCTTAATTTCTAAGGCTATTTTTATATTATCAACTCCTAAATGAAAAACAGAAAAGTGATTTAATCAGGTTTGATTCGGTCTTATTCAATGGGGACATGAGTATGCTCAACTGGGTGGTCATCAACATAAATGTGGAGCTCTTAATTATTTTTTCTTTGTTCTTGTTTCATCTTCCTTGTCCTTCATGTTTATTTCTTAAGTACTTTAGTCTCTTTCAGTGTCTTAAGTTTTTGTTTGGTTCCTCTCCTTCCATGTTAATTCATTTCTTATTTTTCTCCATCTTTATGCAATATATTATCTACTTCATTATCTTCTGACTGATCTACCCTTTATCTCAGACAGCTTTTGCTTTCCTACCTCTTTTTCATTGCTGCTTCACAGAGACTGCCATGACCATTTAATGATCCCTTCACCTGCCTCTCGGCCGTGGCAGCACTGATGCCAAACTGCCATATGTGACAAGGATTCAAGCTAGGCTATGATTGTCAGTTATTATTTTCCTCATCATTCTAGCAGCTTTCCAAAATTGCCTTTTTCTCTAACTAGTTCCAAAATTTTTGGTCTAAAGTGTTTCCTAGAGCTTGCAGCGCACTGTCTCAAACTAATGTGTGACTTCTTTACTTTTAATTTTCAAAGGAAAAGAAAGAGGAGCTAAAACTGAGAAGACTAGTAGTCCTGTCCGTTTTATGATTTTTTTTGTTTGTTTTTTTTTAAGGAAATGGTACTGAGCATTGCCCAAAGTCTGGGAGTCATGTCTGCTGGCTGCTATTGGTCCTTGGAACTAAAACAAGGATTCTGACACAGCTGTAGTTTTAGCAAATCTGTTACCTACTCTGGACAAGATATACTTCAAATGCTGTCAGTATTCAGAACTTAATCCAAAAGCTGGACAGGACATTTGAGCCACAGATTTCAATGAAAATTCCATCCTTCATGGCTGAGCTCTACACCATGCTTGACATACTTTTTTTTGTTTGCCTAGCAGAAGGCAGTATTTTCTACAGAGAATCTCTATTCAGATTGAAATTCTAGAGGGAAAAGCAACAATCCCAGAACTGAGTTAAATTTTCAAGTTCAGCCAATTGAAGAAAAATACCTGTAGGGCATACTGGCAAATAGCTCATCTTGTGTATAACAGGTTCATGAGGGAAATGTGTTTATGTGGTTTAACATTATTGTTTTTTGATGGAGATAGAAAGTACAAGAATGAAGACAGATCAACTGGTTCATACACAACAAATCTCTGCTTTCCACTCGAAAAGAAATTTCTAAACTGAAATTAGTCTTGGTTGCTTATTTTACCCAGGCTAATGCGTTTTTCCTATGGAGTGGTTTTTTTTTTGAAAATCAAACAACTAAAAATCATTTTGCTGAAAGCATTTTATTTCAATGAACTGAAAATTATGAATTTTATTTTGGAGAATGCAAAAATATGGATTTTTAATTTTTTTTTTTTTACAGAATCGATAGAAATCAGGTTTTTATTTTCTCTTGGTAGTTGCTCTCAAAGATTTTTATCTCTCGCTATCTCTCTGCTTTTTTCAGAAACAGCAAACAAAACTATTTCCTAGTAGCACCAAAGGGTTGCACCAAAGCTCCCATAAAGCCTGTAAAGACTTTGAAAAAATCAAACAAAACCATTGAAGTACAAAACAAAAATCTAGTTGCTGAAATTGGTGATTTTACTGATTTGTAGCCATAAATTGGCTTGCTCTCAATTTCTATCCTCTTTCCAAAACTTAGTTGATTTGAAACTTAAAGAAAGAAGAAAGCAAGGAAGAGGCAAGTCAAGGATGATGCAGGCAACCATGGCACTATGTTAATCTTACACTGCAGAACTTTCTTGTGAACTTTGAAAAAACCCAACAAAACACACCTTTTACTTAAATAAATGTTTTTATTTTCTTTTGCTTCACAAAGCAACAAAATTAAGAATCTTTAATTTGTGTAATAGTGATAGAGAAGATAGCTAAAGTCCAATATTGAGATTACTGAAATGGAGAAAAATCATGCTGGATTTTTTTCTAATACTTCACAATGAAGGGGTAGTTATGAAGTGTTTTATCAGTATCTCCAAATTTAATTGGAATTTATATTGAGTAAATAATCATGTGAGGAGGGTCATTGATCTAGGTGGTTTTTATGATCCAACTATTAAGGTTCTTTGGAAGTACCTCTGCCTGAATTAAGGTGCAAAGGAGACCATATGCCAGTCGATAGTATGGGTTTTATTTGATAGTAAATATGAGAGAGAGAGAGAGAGAAGAAAAGAGAGAAAAAGAGAAGTAAGACAAGAGGTGGGGGGGACAGAAAGGGAGGAAGAAAATATCACCATTCGTAGATCCCAACAATGTTGTATTGATCCTCTCCAGCTGCTCTTCTTGGTGGTGATGATCCCCCAAAAAGCACAGGATGCCATGAGTTAATATACACTCAGGCCAGGGGCAATGTCCAGGCACGTCCCCCCGGGGGAGTGGGCAGCCTCTAGCAGCAGACTCTGCTTGCATCACCTGCAGTCCTGTGGTGCAAAGCCTCTGGGGAGCACTTTGGGGGGGTCTGATGGATTGTGACTCCCCCTCAGCTGCCTCTCATGTCAAAGTCCCGTGGATGTGGTCTGTGGGGTTGGGGGTTCCACAGCTGGGCCAGTCTGTGTAACAGAGGATGGATGGGTGTTCAGTGCCTCTGAGCAGAGGTTACACCATGGGCCCAAAACCTCCTCCTCCCCCCTTGGCTGGGGGGGAAGTCTGTGCAAACCTGGCGTCTGTGAGCTGTGCTCTTCCCCACCCCAAACTCAGCCAGGGATGATGCTCAGTGCAGTTGGTGGCTTTGGCCTTTATGGATGCATACCTTTCCCTCAGCCTGAGATGGTTGAACAATAGGTTTCCCTTTATCTAATCTCAGCAGTTTGACTCAGTCCAAAGTCCCAGTCAGGCATCTTCAGGGAGGCTTCTTTGATTGTAGCTTCTTTATACACTTTTTGTTATAATTAGCAAAACTTTATATCATTGTTTGAGGCATGAACTATTTCCGTCTGTGACAGCGGTTCAACTTGCTCTGTAATGTAATGAAACGTATGGTTACTGGTGGGGTTTCTGTATTCAAAGCAAATTTAGAAGTCACACAGATTTTAAGCAAAAGGAAGGTAAAATAGCCACAGCCATCCCCACCAATATGCGTGCTTGTCATTTAGCTGCCTGTAGGTGACCTGTTTTTTACAAAGGATTTGTGATTACTGGTTGTGTTCTTAACCATGCCTGAAGTATCTTTTAAGGCTCCCACATGTTTATTCTGCTTTCTGTTTTTCCTTGCTGAGTTACGGGGGGTTGTCTACATGTACCCAATCACTGTGGAACCAGTACATAAAAGGAGTACCCGAGAGCAACGTATTCGACAGTGTTGGACTAGATCCTTGAATGCCTCTGACTGCTCATTTAGAAATAATGACCAAATATTTTTAACAGGTGTGTAATTTAAAAGATGTAGCTATCTTCTAGCTGGCCACAGCATTATCATTATTTTGAGGTATTTGCTACCTATCTCCACGTGCCTGTGCACTTATACAGGAGCTGTTGGTGAAATAAAGTTTGGCTAGACAAGGCTGACTGCTTGAAAACAATCCCTTTGGACTTCAAATTCTATGGCATTTTTCTACTGGCCTTCTATTGAGGTCAATCAGATTTCTGACATTGACCTCTGTGAGAGAGAGATCTGGCCTTTCATAAATCATTCAAGCCTCTGCTGAGATAGTCGTATTTGTGATAAAAAGCTACCATATTCTTAGGCTCAAAAGGCACATGCTAATTTTGAGTAGAGGAGTTCAAACTAAAATAGGAATACAGAGATCTTTAGACTGGAAAGGGCAAGCCCAGAGGCAAATGAGAAGGCATGATTGCTAAAATTGCAGTATCAGTTTAACTAGAAGGAATTTCCATTTATATTTATCTGAATGCCTGTGCTGTAATGTCTGGTATTACAAGGCATTTCATAAAAGGCTGCTGCTAAACTAAAAATTCTCTGTTAAAATTACTAGGAAGCAACATTTCTGTGATGAAGCACATGCTAAAAATATTGACAAGAATAAATCCACACCATTCTTTTGGAAAGTACCAAGCCCTTTTCTTGTAAATTAACATTCATTGAAGAAAAAGAGACACAAATGAAACTGTGAAAAATGTTTTCCAAATGTGTACCACTTAAACATAAAATTCCTCCTCTGTTGAAGCAGGTCTTGTTTTATTAACTTTGAAACAATGCTCAGCATAACTGTCAGTAATAAAATAGTAAGTATTTACAATCTTGGCTCTTTAACACTCAACAACTTTAATGATAAGCAAATTCCAGAATCTTCAAGTACTTTTTAAAGGGTTGCACAATTTGTGAAAGAGTTTTTTTTAATGCTTAAATTTTGCAAAATGGAAGAATTAATTGAAATAAATAGCCATTAATTTCTCAGATTTACAGTAATTTCTCTTTTTTCATTAATCAGAATTTTAGGCAGCATATTTTTTCTTGGTTTTTTGGTAACCCCTTCCACTGACAGAAAAGGCATAGGCCTACTTCTATAAGGCACACTTTGAAATCCATACCATTTAAGTGCCTTTTTTGAGCTACTTAGCTTCCTTCCCCCTTCTATTGATTTGCAAGCTGGCAGTGTTAAAAATCCTCAAAAAAACCAAAAACCAAAAAAAAAAAATACCCAAACCAAAACAAACAAAAAAACCCAACAAAACATAAAAACCCCTGAAAAGCTACATGTTTTAGTAACATTTCTGCCGTTCTGGTTCCTTTTGCAATTCTTAGGAGATATTTTTTCACTTCCTGCTCCAAGCCATTGTAGGCTGTTAACATTTGCCATGTTTACTTTGGAGATGGCTATGACTCAAACTAGGACAAGGTGTTTAATCTCTATGTTATCAGCAAAAGCTTGTAGAGTATTTTTAGGCACACTCTTTTTGGAAACCTTTTGGCAAATTTACTACCAAATATTTAGAGTACAGGTATTTTCTAAGCATTTTTAAAGGTGAGCCCACATGAAGAAGAATGCAAATTATGCACTTCCAGAAGCCACAATATATAAAAACTTCTCTAGCTGAAATTTAACTTTGTTGCTCCTTAGGTTGAGTTATTAGGCAACTGAGGGGAAATGGGGAGGGCCTTGTTAAGTTGTTTTCTTAAGGGAAGCTGATTATGGCAGCCAGATAAATTTATTTATTTTCTGTTTTCAGAGGGAATGCTTACAGTTTTGGCTCTCTTGAACAGTTTCCTTGTGAAGAAGTCCAGACTTGTTTTTCAGTCCATCCAGGGCCACAGGATCTCTGCCTGTACTTCCCCCAGCTGCTGGTAACCCCCTGGTTTTCCATCAATACTTGCATGAAGTCAATTTTACGTGGCTGCTGCTAACCTAAGTCAACTTATTATTACTCTCTGCTCTTCATCAAAGCATTCTCCAGACCTTTTGATTCTCCTTAATCCATCTCAGTGGAATGAATTTGAGCTAAAGAGCATTCAGAAAAACAGTTATGCAGGAGAATGGAGAGCAATAACTCCAGTGCTTGGAGATGGCCCACCAGTGTGAGCAGAAGAAGGAAACACTTAATCCAGATCAGTTTATTGCTGAGGAAAACATAAACTTTCTGTGTTTGTCAGACTCCAGAATTCATCTCAATCAATCTGTGAACCAATGAAGCATCTATTTTCTCTGGGTTAATTAGCATTTGTTCAGACCTTCCCATGTGGCCCAGTGGCTGAACAATGGATTCTTCTGTTCCAGCTCTCCTCTTTACAAAGAAAGTTTAATTACTACTCCCAGTTAGCCAACCTGACATTTAATTTTACACAAGTTTCCAGTTGCCCACAGATCAAGGATAATCTTGCTGGCAGATACCAAGCATCTTCAGCATAAGAATGCTAAAAAGACTGGAATATATTATAGCTGAAATAGTGATATTTTTAAAAACTGGTTATATGGTTCAGTCTCCTATGCCTGGTGATGTGTTAAATAGCTGGAGAGTAAGAAGGACTTTATTTATTTTTGACTTCATCTTAAAATACAGCTTCATGAAAAACTGTGCCAGGACTTCTGGAGTTCTATGTGTATTGAGAATAAAAATTATTGCTGTTGTGCGATGAGCTAGATTTTAATTTTTGTTGTAATGCAGTCATAAGCATTACATATTAAAGGCTAATTTTCAGCAATGCACTGAAAGAATGCTGTGTCTAGAATGAATTTTGTTTTTTTTAATCTTATAAATTAAAAAGAAGCAATAGTCCTAGGGTCAAAATTCTTGAGCTGTGTGCTTTGATAGAGTATGTCATCATTCCTCTTCAAAATGGCTGGAGATCATTTTCCGTGTCCTGGTTTCCTAAAATTGCTTTCATATTTTGCCAGGAGTGAAAGAAATGGATGAGACAACTGAAGTTCTGAAAGAGCAGTAATATTTTACAGCCTCTCGTCCTTGAGTAAAGTCTTAATATGACTGAGATAATGAGAACCATTTTGATCTTATGAATAATCTGAATACAAAAAGCATTCAGGGTTTTCATGGCTTTTATTAAATTATTTTGTATCCACAAGTATCAAAATAAGGAAGAATTAGACAAATATGCCTTTGAAAATAATGTCTTTAATAAAAACAGGTTCCCTCTGTAATATCATTGGCCTCCTGCAAATTTTTTCTGGTATTTGTAAAGGTACACAGATTTTAGAACTGAAAAGAAAAAGAAAATCCTTATTCATAACTGCAATTCTTCTCATTTGCCAGCAAAACTTAAAATAAGTGGAAATCAGGATTTGATGGGACAGAAAAAACAGATATCAGTTGGAAACATTTTGAAATGGTCATTATTTTTAAGTGCTTACCTCAAACTCCTGTTACAATACTACCAAGAGGAAAGAAGTGTGATAGCGCTGTTTCTATTGTAAATTAGTAACCAGCCTGCAGCTGTGTAGCTCATTAAAAACTGTGTCATTTAGGGATATTTTGAAAACACAGAGGTCCATTAAAAGGACTGGCAGTGTATGGTTGTCAAACAGGCATGCAATTATTGTCATAATATTGCCATCAATTGGATGGGAGAGATTACATGATGAACTGAGAAGCTGTTTTATATCCTTTTGAGATTTCCCAGCACAATTTTTCCTTTGTTCAGGCTATCCATAACCCATCTTTGAATCTTTGAATATGAGGACTCAGAGTGTTTACTGGGAACCTTTGTGAGTACTAATTGCAACTTCTTCACTCCAGTTTCTGAGGGCTACAGTATTTTCCTCCTGCTTTCATACTGCCAGTCTGCAGGCATTTACATTGTCCTGTCCCAGTGACAGAGATTCGCTTCTGGTTGTCCACTAAAAATCTGGCAACATCATTTCTTGGCATCCACATTATTGTCTGGAGATGTTCTCCTCTTGTCATGATGGAGTTGTTGGGGGACATCTGAAGGTGGGAATCTCGCTTCTTCCCTCCATGGCAGCAACAAAGCACCCACAGTATTTACCTCAAACAGTCAAACTCCATGGCTGTAGTTCAAGTTGTCCACATATTTTAGCTCTGCACTGACGTGATTATTTCCAAGAGTGAGTAAAGTCCAAGAGTGAGTAAATCACGTTAATTCTGCTCAGGTCCTGAATTTAGCTGCCTGAGCTGCTGTTACCCACTCGGCAGTGTGGCCGCAGTCTGTGTATGTGGCTTGAAGTCAAGAGCTCTTCTGCAGCTTGTCCAGGGCTCCTTTTGCTGTCCAGCTTCTGCTTCTGACCACTGAGGAACCCCAAGTGACGCCCAAACAAGTTCTGCTTTGTAAGGTTTAGGAAGTACCTGTATCCAAGGAGGCTGGGGTGGGTCAGGGCTAAGGACAAAAGCTGCTGCTCCTCACAAGTCTTTTTCTTTCCTTCACTACTTCACTATCCTTCTTTGGAAGAACTCCAGCATCTCCTTTTGCAGCAAGGAGCCCAGAACTGAACACGAGATTCAGTGTGTGGCCTCCTGATGCCATATTCAGGGGGATGATCACTGCCCTGGTCCTGCTGACCACACTATTGCTGATATTCCGTTCACCACCACCCTCTTGGCCCAAGCATCCAGCCAGCTTTTTACTCGATGAGCAATACACCCATGAAAGCCACAGGAAGCCAGTAACTCCAGAAGAAAGCAGTGGAAAACAGTGTCAAAGTCTTTACTAAAGTGAGAACTATAGATTAGATGTTCAAATTCTGTTTGTAGACTTTTTGACAACCTTAATGAGCAGCTATTTGTAGTGTTGATGTTGTAGATAAAACACTAAATAGTCTGGAAAGCCTCCTCTATTTTGGTTAAAATAATTTGTCACTTCTATGTATACAAATTGGCTAAGCTCTTATTAGCAAAATTACTAGCATTCCTTTCCTGCCGTCATACTTTTTTTCAGGTGATTTTAAGGTGCTTTATGGAACTGGTACCCGAGAGGAATACAAGTTATCCATTTTATAAAGTTCTGCTCATTTTAGTAACCCACTCCTTCCGACACTGTGCTGTGAATAGGCTTCTATTTTATTTTATTTTATTTTATTTTTTAATTATCACCTTTTTTTAAAATAAACCATCCAACCAAGTAGTAGTATATTTAGTGCTTCAGAAAAGCTAATTTCCACCACCCAAAGACATGTAAGATAAAAGTGTGAATACCAATAAAAATTACACAAAATATCCTGGGCCCAATTCACTCTCTTTATTTATTATTTTTAATGGGATCTTCTAGGAAGGTCACATAAGAAACACTCTAATGTAAACAATGTAATCATGGTGTAACAGCCTTTCTGGATCTAACCGTTCTTACTAAATGCAAAGAAATCCTATATACTACACACAATGACAAAATCTTCTGTGTTCTGGAGATTAATCCATTTAAGCTAACATCAGACTTGAAGATACAGTCTCACCTTCTCTGTTTTGATGGCATGTATGTTTCTAGCTCAGCATTTTGGGAAGGATCAATAGCTCAATGACACTACTCTTTGTGCTCAAACCCACTGGTATGGCTGAAGTTTGAACTCCAGGACTCTCTCCTACTTGCACTTTGTTTGTATAAAGTTGAATGATTTGGGGTCTATGAGGTCTGGTGATGCTCAGTGTGCCTAACTAAGGGTTTGGTTTACAAATGAAGTTGCTCTCCAAAATTATAGGAAGACTGAAAACCAGGTAAATTTAAGCAGAACTCAATAGTGTTGAGCAGTGACCATGCCTTGGTTAAGAACATTAAATATACACAAAAATATACCCACAAACGTCCAAAATTATGACTTGTGACACATTTGTCATTTGTCAGGCTCACAACATCAATCAAATCTTACAGCCAGTGACTGGAGTAATTATCTCATCCAGTGCTGTCCTATCTAATTATTTTAAGAGACATTTTCAGGGCACAAAAGATGTAAAATCTTTTAAATCACAACTATATGGAAAAAAAAGCATTCACTATACAATATCCTGAAGATGTTGTGCTTTCTGCTCATAACACATTGAATTACATCATCTCTTGTGCTATGGAGTCACTGCTTACTAATGACACACACTTGACTCTGTCATTACCACTTGGGCCAGAAGTCTTTCTCTCTTTCCCTCTACTTGTTCTTCCTCTTTCTGCCAGCTGTATGCATTGTGTGAACACAGATATTCAGTTTTCAGGAACTTCTGTTTTGTCTATTGACAGCTCCACTAATTTTTCCATCCTTGACTGGTCTCTATATTGTGACATTGGAGTGTAGTATTTTGTATTTGAGCAGAACTGCAGTGAACATTTGATGGCAAATAGGATTATAATGTCCCCTTGCACAAATGCTTCTAACACCTTTCAAAAGGAATAAAGTCAATCTGTCCTACACAGCAAGTAAAAATAGCAACTGTCTACAGTTCACTTCTATTTAGTAAACATCAGAGTACAAACTGTGTTTGGGTAAGGTGTGGATGAAATAAAATTAAAAAAAAAAGGGAAAGATTGCTGTAGTTGGGACAGCATGTTATTGGAAATGGTGGAATTTTCTATCTTGTGGAAGAGAAACCTTAAGAAGGAGGGAAATAAAAATCTGATTCAGTGTTTTTTTGCCAGAAAGAAGTGACACTGTTTTCAGAGTGCAGAAGCTCAATTGTTTTTTGCTCCCATCTCTTACTATATCAGTATCAATTGAAGAGATTAAAAGGGATCTAACTTTAACTTTTGAGAAGGAAAGGGGGAAATCCTGCTGACTTACACGTCCTGTCCTGTGGCTGGCATTTCTATTCCTATTGGGATCTGCTCCCACAATAATTATGTTGTTTCTTATTAAGATTACTTGGCTGCCACTGCAGTTAGTATTGACAATATTGAGCAAGTAGTTTATCTGCTTTCTCAGTACAGGGGCACACAGTGAGATCTGACGCAGCTGAAGTTCAGGTACAGCGACCAAACTCACAGAACAAACTTTGGTGATGACTGAACAAAAAATTACCTTTTGGAGAAAAAAAGGAAATTAAAAGAGGTTAGCTGCAGCAAAATTCTGACTTGACTCAAGAATGATCTTATTTGAATATGTCAGGGGAGGAGCTAAAATGTGCAGGGTTGGCTTGTTGTGGATTATCTACACAGAGACAAGCTCTTAGGCTGGGGTGTTTTTTCCCTTGAGCGAACACTAGCATTAATAAAGTGGGATTTAATAAGGCAGTGATAGCCTGTACTTATGATTCTCCCCATTCCTTACTCTTTTGGCTTTTTGTATTGATTTGTTATCTTATTTTTCTTCCCACTTATCCCAGTATGGGATAGAATTATTGGGATTTTACTCTTTTTCTACATCTTTTGCAGATTTTGTTCAGTTTACTTGGATAAAGGGAAATATACTAGTTTGGGTCTGCTATTATTTTAAGAGTACAGTTTAATTGCCTCTGTCCACTTATGCTAATTTTCTAAGCCTAATAACTATATAATCTCAGGGAGAATTATTTACATATCAGCTCTAGTACTCGGATACTATACTTGTTTTTACCTACCTTGAAACCATGAGCAGTGCAAATTTCATTTGATCATATCATTCTGATTTCTAATGACATTTGAGTACTTCCCGCAGTGACTGATTTCATCAGAGGATTAGGTAAGAACCTGGTTTAAACAGTACAGTTCCATTTTGTACTTACCTGCCAACTAATCATAAATTCTTTACGAATCATCGTGCTAGCATTTTAAGTACACAACTTATTTTACATAAGTCAGAGACTAGCTTGTCTGCTGAAAATTACATTTTCTTAATTGTTACGTTCCCATAAACTGGCCATTTGGAAACACAGATGTAACATAGAAAATATTTTGCAACTTTACAATAGTGACTAGTACCAGCAGGAATGCAATAAATGATGGCTTTTGGTTCCATTGTCCACCCTTGCTAGCATAAGGCTTCATAAAGCCTCTTCAGAAGAGTTGGTGGCTAAAAGCTAGCTGCTCTCTCATCCTGAATATTAGCTGCCAACATATGAACAAACAGGAGTTCTTGGCTTTCACTTCTGCAAGGCCAAACGAACCCCATGTTTGTGCACCTACCAAGGAAAACACATAACTGGCAGTGATAAGGACAACAGAAAGAAAGCATTAATTTCTTTGAGCAGCATTAAAGAAGAGGGCTCCTGCTGTGCTCACCAGTTACTTGTTCTTCACAACTGCCTTCTCAGCTGGGGGCTCTAAATCAGCCCTGTGACAACAGACAAAAATGACCGTAATGTATTTGTTTATGGTGACAATTTTCTTCGCAATGGTAGAAAGGTAGTGCTCATGTAATACTCCAGGCTTCTATTTTCTGATTGAGTAGCTCTTATTTTTCCCTATCACTGCATAAATTCAGTCAACTGAGCCTGTCTTGACTGTGTTAAAAGTCTGATCTTAGAATATCTTTATGGAAAATTATAAACGCACAGAGACACTCATTGCAAAACTGATGTGCTTTGTTTTTACTCAAAAGTGTTTTATACTTCTTGCTCAGCATGCGTTTAAATTATGCTTGGTCAAATTCTCAATGCCAGATGTAGGATGGGGGAGGGAAGCACCTCTGAAACTTACGTTAATGTAGTGCCAGATAGAAACTGTTTGGGCAGGCTAGATCCTAAGATCCTCTTCCCTGAGAGACCAAACAAGGACATGAGAGATGGAATTTAGTCTCAACAAATATTAAGTATTTCCCCAATAACTCCATCCATCTTAAGAAGTTACCTACATTTTTTTCAGTCAATGGAGAAAAAAAGAGTATTACTAGGACCTATTAATCTTTCTTTTGAACTTCAGCAATCTACCTTTTAATTAAATGAGTTATGCCTAATAAACTCTTCTTTTCTGTAACTGACTACAATAGAAGGAGAGTTAGTGGTGAGCTCAGATGGAAAGGTGTAGATTAGGTGGAAAAGGAACCTCTAGAAAAAGGTCTAGCCTCCTGAGGATCTGTTTACTTGGGTGTTCGTCCTTGACAGAGAAATCTTTATTATTTAAAAGTGGCATTTCTGCTCTTTACATAAGTAAGGTGTGGTGTACCTTCTGTTGTAAATTGATAGACATTAATCTGGAAATACAGCAGGACTTCCTCATAATGCCCTTCACATATGCTGCTGCTCTAAAAGTTAGTGAGGGACAGGATACTACTAAATAAAACCCCAAATTGTCCAACAAGTCTGTGGACAAAATATTCTAGGTCAGGCCAAGACATTTAAAAGGTTAGGAAAGACCTTTTGGCTTTATTTTAATGTCTTTAAGTGTAGGCTGATCACATTGAGTTTGGTGGTAAGGGTTGGTAGTATAGTCACAGGTTTTGATGGAGTATGAACATGTATCTTTAAATTGTACATACTTTAAATTAATTGATATTAAAGTTGTCTTTGTAAATGCATTATTTACAAATATATCACTATTTTCATTAGCTACCAGATGTTTTCCTCGTTTTCAACTTGTACTGGCTTCTTTCTTACATTCCTGGTGTTACATTGTAATGTGCACCTGAAATACATTTCAAAAGACTGCCTAATCAGATATCTACCTCAACATCCTTGGAAAACACTTTTTGTGTCATCAAGGTCTCCAATTTTGCCCAACATTGCTAGCAAAATACTTAACTAGCCAGTCTTTTAAATATAATTGAGCACCTCATTAACACTCTTTCTAAAAACTGTAGTGATGGTAACTCCTACAATCTGTAATCTGGAAGAACTTCCTATCAGCCTATGGCATGTTTTTCTGAGCTATTTAACCAATGATCCTGCCAGGAAAGGTCTTCATGGCTCTTCATTGTTAATAGTGAAAAAGGATGAAAAGTACAAAATGTGTGTATCAGCAACATGTAAAAGGCAGCAACAAGGGCATTAATCTGAGCCTCAGGAGACCTTTGCTCCAGGATGCATTTCCTATATGTTTCTGGGTGCATCGTTTAGACCCAGATCCACTCAATATGTTTACTTTGGTAAACACTGGAAAAAACAAGCAAAAATTGGTCCTGGTTTCACTTGGGATTTCCATTTCATTGCTTGACTGTCACACAGACTGGTTTCTGATTTCTAGCCAAATCTTATGTAACTCTCCACACCTCACTGAGATAGCTTGTCAGTGCAGCATAAACAGCTATTCTTATAGTTGTTGCAAATCATGCGGGGAAAAATAGTGTATCAGTGATCTTGTAAGGCACACCCTCTAGACACCAAACATGCCCAGAAAAAGAAAAACTAATCCCATGACACTTTCAAGCCTTTTATGGCTTTATCTTTTATGGTTTGTATGCCAGTATTTTCACTCTGATTTTTTTCCCTATGGGGCTTGAATATATCATTTTTTCTCATGCCTTGTTTTCCTTGTAGCCTGTTTGATCTTAGTATTTAGAGCTCTTCACTTTTAGCCTGATGTAGGTGAATGAGAGGTGCCTCACTGTGTAAAGGACTCATATAGCCTGGGATTAAAATACTCTGTTATGTGCCAGCAGTAAATTTCATCTGCTCAAGATGCAGGCAAAAAGGAGGAGAGAACTCTGACTGTGTTGAGCTTACCATGTCATGTAGGGATATACGCGTGGCTGGTGTGAGAGGGTAGTTCCCACAGCATTTCTGGCTGAGGCGCTGTGGTGGAGAAATAATACACTAACTGTATCTTTGCTAGTAGTTTTTGTCAGATGTCTCATAAATAGCTATATGGGAATACATTATTCCCATTATAAGGAAATTAAGAGTTATCCTTCACTGAAATAATACAGTGCTTCTGAAGCACAGTCTGTTGCCAGACACGCCAGTGCATAGGTACACTGTTGTGTATTGTAGATGTCAAATGGTGGGCTCAGAATTCCTGTTTTTCTCTGTGCTTGGCTAAAGTCAACCTGGAGACGCTGCGAAAGGAAATTATTTGAGATTATGTTTGTAAGAGCTAGAAGCTTGTGTGTGATCTGCACCCAAACTGATCCAAATGCTTGTGGTGTGGCTGAATCCTCACACAGCAGGGACTGAGGAGAACATGAAACGTTTTCAAATCTGTTGTATCTAAAAACTGTGGGGAAAAGGTGGAAGTTCACTTTAAATTACAGTCGAGGGCATGTAGAGAGAAAGCCTTGTGAAATGGTACAGAAAGTGTCAGGGAGTGAGAGCTCCAGCACCCTGCGGAATCAGGAGAGCAGCACAACAGATCACGCTATCACCAAGAGGGAGGTCATAAGCCCCGGTGAAGAGGGGAGGGCACTTATCCACACCCCTGTTCCAGCCTGTGCTTGCTGGGAGGAGTCCTTTCCCCCTCCCCGGAGCGGCTGCAGATCCGGCAGGACTGCGGGGAAGGAGCGCTGCTCCCTCCCACCCTGCCTCGCCTCCTCTGCTGCTGCGGCATCTCCACTACTTCGGGGGTCTTGCCGGGCTGAGCGACCCAGATGCTGTTTATTTTGCAAAACGTGGAAGATAATTGCATTCACGTATAAGTACACAGAGAAGTTTTGTGTATGCATTCGTGTGCGTGTGTGTGTGTGTGTGTGTGTGTGTGTGTGTGTGTGTAATATTTTAAGCTGTCTGGCACATTACTTTAGCCACCTGTCCTAGCCCCTTTCTGCTGCACAAATTAGATTGTCTCAAGGGAGCCTGTGCAGCTGATTGGGTCTGCCTCGTTACTAAGGCAACCCTTCTCCTCTCCGCTATATGCTTTATAGCTCAGATTCACCAGGCAAAAAAATGGAAGGGAAAAAAAAGTGCTTCAGACCCTGGGGATACCAGTACTTAATAGATGCTCTTAGCAGACTTATTTATTCAGACAAGAACACAGTTTCTAAATGTGGAAGAGTGGTGAAGCAAGTACAGTCAAATATAATGGTACTGTATGAAGGGGATGATAAGGACCAAATTAAAGGCTTTTACAAATGCTGTATGAATCTTAAATTAGCTATGCTCTGTGTAGTTGATGCAAAGGTATCATGACAGGATATATCAGCAGCTGTCCCTTTGAAGGTCATTCCTGATTAGGAAGAACAACAGAAACTCTTTATGCCAAAAAACCCACAAATGTAGGAAGGGGTCCTTATGTCAGACTGGCTACAGCCCAAATGATGTTTTATTGTCATTTTTCAGAACAAAATTTCTAGTTTGTTCCTGCTTCCTGCTTTTAGATGATTTGTATTGACTGAATGCACTGCAGATATGGTGTGCATTTTATGCTGAAACAAGGCATGATTTCGTCTCTGAAGAAGGGCTTCTTGATCTCATTATTTCTTCAGCAACAAATACAGGAACATGATAAGCAAAATAAACATGATTATACTCAAGGATGGATAACTGAGTAAGGTAATTATATATGCAAATGAGAAGCAGGGATGGGTTTTTGAGCTGTAAGTCCTAACCTTTCCCATGATGACTTGTGTTCTGAAGCATAAATTTGTATTTGCTTTGGCACAAGCAATGTGCAGTTATAGTCTATGAGGTACCCGTTTATGTCTTCACCTTGCGGCCAGTCCATTAATTGTAGATAATATCCTCTTTAATGTTATGCCAAGGGGATCAGGAAAAGTGTTATTTGGACATTCAAAACTCTGTGTGTAGATAGGGTTGCAGTGAAGATTTTCCAAGGGTATAGGTTTGCCTATAGTTATATTTAGATGCTTATATCTCAAGGAAAGGTTAATACATACAGCTGTTCACAAAAACTAACAAAGGAAATGCAGGAAGTTTGGAGCTAAGGGCTTGTTTTATGCATCTTATTAAACAGAAAAAATAATGGAATCATAGAATGGCTTGGAAGAGACCTTAAAGATCATCTATCTCCAATCCCCCTGCCAAGGGTGTTGGAAGGGACACCTTCCACTAGACCAGGTTGCTCAGAACTCCATCCAACCTGGTCTTGAACAAATGTAGGGATGGGACATCCAGAACTTCTCCAGACAAACTGTTCCTCCTCCTCACCACCCTCACAGTAAAGAATTTCTTCCTAATATCCAATCTAAACCATTCCTGCTTGTCCAATAGGGACATGAGTTGTACATGCCCTTGTAAAAAGTTAATTTCCATCTTTCTTGTAGACTTCCTTCAGGTACTGGAAGACCACATTTAGGTAACTTCTGAACTCTTTTTTCAAGGCTGAACAATCCCAATTTTCTTTGCCTTTCCAGAGAATCCTTAGCCTTTCAAATTCCACCCTCTGTTGCCAGGCATGCTAGCATCACAGGCAACATCCAGCTCAAAGTAGAAGACCTGACAAACCACCGCATTTCACTTGGTGAGGAGGAATGAAATTTCAGGAGTCGATATCCGATAAGACACATGATATGTACCTCCTCATGATTCCTTGAGAAGCAAACTAATATTTTTATTTAATTTGCAGTAATAAAAGTGGTACTGATCATATAAAACTCAAATCTTGTTAAAAGTTAATTACAGAATTTGATAGCTTTTCCATGCTAGGCTGCACAGAGAAAGGTCATTTCACTATTTTGGAAGACCTTTCATTTCCAATGCAAGTCAAAGTAAATAAACTGTTAGTGGTTTCAAACTACTCCAATATTAATCTCTTAGTTTTCCACACATAGAAGTTTGACTTCTGCTTCTCACTTCTGCTTTTACTTCTTTCAGTTTGAAGTTTAAACTTTAAGTTTTTGTTTTAAAGCACTAAGAAAAAACCAGTTTTATTGTCAGTGACAGTCTGCAATCAGCATATTTTTTCCTGAAATTATCACAGTGTTAGCTTTAGTATTTTCTTTATCTTTGGCTCTAGCTCTGCAAGTTAGAGTGATTTGAACCTTGAACTCAGAAATTGAAAGTGTGTTGTCTTTTGGCAGTTTTTATCATCTTGAATCAGCCTGCTCATTCTCTTTTTAAGAAGTTCATTTTTATATGGAAGAAGTATCTTCATTCAGGCAACTAAATATCAGTGCCAACAGGTGAGGGAAAATAAATCTGAAAGTTAATTTTAAAATGCCACTGCTCTATGTGAAGGATTATGATCCTATACCACTTAATATTTTACAAGAATAGATTGAAATTTAATGTTTTAATTTTCATTATAAAATACTTACACTTTGTTGATTAAAATTTATTAAAATGTTAGATAGTTTTAATAGTTTAATAGTTTCACCGGTTGGTTACATCAGGACAGAAGAGACTTTCTAATATAACTGTCTTGTGACATTGGCTTCCTTTGCACCTGAGAAGTCATTCTAGAAGATCCAATTGTTATGCACTGTAATTAAAAGATTAAGGCCACCCTCGAGGCATTATGAAATTTCATTTCTAAATGTTATTCAGCATGAATATCATAATGCTGTTCTCCTCCATTGATTCATACACACTTTCAAATATCTAGGAAGACATTATTTTTGATGGCTTTGTATTTCACAGTTGGCATACATACCTCCAATGTTTCACATATTCTATAAAATACAGGATTTTTCTGCATTAGGAGAACATGGGTTAGAGATAATTTGGGCAAACTTGACACCTTCTTGATGGAATGACTCTGGCTAGATGAGAAGAGAGCAGCAAGGCTTTTGACACTGTCTTCCGTAACCTCCTCATAAGTAGGCTCAGGAAGTCAGGGTTAGATAGATGGACAGTGAAGTGGATTGATAGGTGGCTGAATGATAGATCCCAGAGGGTTGTAATCAGCAGCACAGGGTGTAGCTGGAGGCCTGAAGCTAGTAGTGTTCCACAGGAGTTGGTGCTGGTTCCAGTCGTCTTCAAATTACTCATCGGTGACATGGATGAAGGAACAACACTCACAGTTAGTGAATTTGCTGATGATAAAAAACTAGGACAAGTGGTTGATACGCATGAGAGCTGTGCTGCCATTCAGTAAGACCTGGGCAGGGTGGAGAATTTGGTGGAGAGGAGCCTAATGAAGTTCAATAAAGGCAGATGTAGGGTTCTGCAGCTGGGGAGGAATAACTGCTTGTCCCAGTGCAGGATGGGGATTGACCTGCCTGGAGAAGAGAGGACTGAGAGAGGATCTTATCATTGCAGAAAAATATCTTAGTGGACAGTGTCAAGAGGATGGGATAAAATTATTTTCAGTGATGCCCAGTGACAGGACAAGGGATAAGGGGCACAAACTGAAATAGAGGAAGTTCCATCTGAATATGAGGAAATATGTTTTTGCTGTGAGGGTAACAGAGCACTGGAACAGGTTGTCCAGAGAGGTTGTAGAGTCTCTGTTTCTGGAGACATTCAAAACCCATCTGGATGTGATCCTGTGCAACCTGCTCTAGGTGAACCTGCTTTAGCAGGACTAGGTGATCTCTGGAAGTCCCTTTCAACCCCAGCTATTCTGTGATTCTGTGATATGCATTGATGAAAAGTGTAGGTGACCTCTGAAAGCAGAGCAAAAACAAACAAAAAAACTTCAGAAATTTACAGGTGACTGAAGGTCACAGTGGGCTAGAAATGAGAGTCGTATGGAAACACACTACCAATATATAATTTATAGCCTGAAATCTTCATTAGAAGAAAAAGTTGACAACTACTTTCAGGAAAGTATTGGAAGTGGACCACTGCCAGTTATTTTGGGAGACAAAGCAGTAAATTATGACTGTTACGACTTTCCTCTGTATATTCAGTATGGGGGAATTATCCACAACGCTAATGAAGTTTGTAAAAGGGATGTCTGTTGCACAAATATATGTGTTTTACACTGTCTGGTAAACTGTCAATGCCAGAAGAGGCTGCAAATCTAATTGTCTTCTTTGCCAACTACATTTAATTCTGAAGAAATATTCTGATTATTTTGCAAAGTGCAGATTGATAGCATCTGAAGGATAAGTAGAACTGTTGAGTGAGAGATGTGCAGTGTTTATGAAGGTGATTCAGCAGAGCAGTGTAGAAGACCTCGCAATGGTATGTGCGGCTACACAGAGCTGGGGAGAAGCAAGACAAGCAATTCAAAGAGCAAAACCATTAGTCATGAGAAGATGTGAATGTTTAATGTTAGGTTAAAAAAGCTGTGATGTAACTTGGAGATTCAGCTCCGAAAGAAATATGTATGTGGAAACTGAAAAAATGTGTTAAGATGAGCACAACTAGGTAACAGCGTGATTGATTTCCACTTGGAACAACTATCTCTAAATTTTATCAAGGAATGGCTTTGAACTTGCACTTTGGTAATTTTCAACTTATTTGGCTCAGTGTAGTACAAAGCATTGTGTGCTGGCCTGCTAAGTTAGACATATTGTTCCTTTCAGACATTCCATTCAATGAATATAAATTCCCTTCCATTAGGATAAACCAAAATTCTTCATTTTCTGTGGACATGAAGATAGAAATTATGCAAGTTCAATTTCCAGTGATCTTAAATGGAATCCAGTTTATCATCAGCAAGTCTGTGATTTTTATCAGAGAATTAATGAGTCACCTCACAAAAATCACTCTTTTTCAGGAAGTACTTGGATTGGATTGGTATGGCAGGGTTTTGATAGTGATGGAAGGGGTGCTACAGTCTGACTTGTGTGAGAACCTGCTAGAAGTTTCTCCTATGTCCAACAGAGCCAATGCCAGCTGACTCCAAGATAGACCCACAGTGGAACAGCCTGTTCCTGAAGGACTCCACCTTGTGGAACGGACTCTATGCTGGAGAACTTTGTGAAGAACTGCAGCCCATGGGAAGAACATACACTGGAGAAGTTAGTAGGGAACTCTCTCCTGTGGGAAACACCCGATGCTGAAGCAGGGGAAGAGTTTGAGGAGTTCTCCTCTTGAGGAGGAAGGAGCAGCAGAGATGACGTGTGATGAACTCACTGCAGCCCCCATTCCCTGTCTCCCTGTATTACTGTGGGTAGAAGACAGAGAAATCAGGAGTGAAATTGAGACCAGAAAGGAGGGAGCAGTGAGGGGAAAGTGCTTTTGAGACTTGTTTTTATTTCTCAATATCAATATTTCTCAATGATTGGCAATATATTAAACTAATTTCCCAGCATTGAGAATGCTTTGTGACTGATGGTAACTGGCGAGTGAGCTCTCCCTGTCCTTATCTTGACCCATGAGCCTTTGTTATATGTTCTCTCCCCTGCCCAGCTGAGCAGGAGTGTGATAGAGCAGTGTTGGTGGGTACCTGGCACCCAGTCAGCATGAACCCCTCACAGTACTCTGTGCCCCAAGGAATTAAAAGATGCCTCAAGTATCAGAAGTAATTTTCTTTGTTCACTCTGTATTTATGTAGCAGTTTAATGAAGTTCTGTCTTATGTAAAATGTCTATTTTTTATCAGAGGCATTTACTGTTTAGCAATATGGAAGTGTAAAGACACAAGGGCAGAGTCCTAGCTCAGGGTCCTGGTACTTGCTCTGATATCTTTCCCATAATGTGATTAAACACTAGTTTGAAAGACTATTTGTTAAATTTCTCACCCCTTCCACCTACTCTAGTCCTATTGGGAAACTGTTGTACATGTTTGTTGCTCTGCTGTCTAGAAACCATCTAATTCCCAGTCAGTTTGCAACCATTTCTTTTGTGTTGACACAGTCTTTTAACTTCTTTTTTCCTCTTGCTTAATTACTTGGTGTGTGGCGTGCAGGGTGGCTCCCGCGGAGCCCACCGGCACCAGTCACGGTCTGGGAGTTCTTGTACGGTGGGATCTCCTCCACCACAGTCCCTACCGAAGCTCACGCAGGCACTGTCAGCACAGTCCGATTGCAAAGGAAGAGCTGTAGACTCTTGCTTCAGGGTAAAGGATTTATTGGTAGGAATCCGGAGGGCAGGGTGACGAGGGGTCAGGAGCAGTCGAGGAAGGGAGAGGCAAGAGCGGGGGAGAGGCAAGAGCCTCGAGCACTGCTGTGCAGTGGGTTAAAAGGGGGAAAGGTTTGGGGAGGAGTTTGGGGTACGGAACCAATGGGGGTACAATTCAAGGGGATTGACAATAAGGGGTACAAATCTTATTATCTAAGGGGAGGAATAACTAAACTCAATAACCAATCAGCAATACTTAATAGCTCAAACAAAGGCGAACTTTCTAGAATAAAACCATATAAGTAACGCAGGGGAGGGGAGAGCGCAGCCCAATCTGGTAGCTGGGATTTTAATATCAGCCTCAGCCCAGTGGGCTGCCACATTGGTGCCTCTATAGAGACCAGTCAAAGCCCTCACATCCTTTAGGCCTTGCCTGTAAAATAGTTAATCCCCTCTCATAAAGGTATTCTTTTCCTTTTCCTGAATAAATACATATTCAGGTTCATGAGCAATCAGAATCACATAAAACAGCTGGGTCTTAGTAAAGTCTAGTATACTTATATATATATATCTTTGTCTAAATCTCCTGGGAAATACCTTGTCTACTTTGTGCTATGGTGCTGAAGTCACATTTTCCTCTCTATCATCTACATTACAGTTACCATTGAATTTATGTTCTTGAGATCTTGTTATCTGCTGAATTCCATCTGACAAATTCCTATAGCCACTGTGTGACGTGGCATTTGGCATAATTAAGTGTATCCTGCTTCCTCTGTCACTCTTCCTAAGGTAAGCTCTTTTTATTTTGTCATCTACTCATTACTGTAGCAAAATCTTACTTTAAAATCTAGGTGAAGAGTGAAACTGTTAATGAATTTTGGGTTGTGGCACTGTACAAAAACATGGAGATCTTTGTGGACAGGACTGAGCTGTGTGCTGAAGCCACTCAGAGAGACATTCTACCATCTTTGCTGCCTGCATTGACTGTGAAGACCCTTCTTGGTAAAACTTAAATGTGTTTGTTGGTAAACCTAGCTCCAATAAGCTTCCTTCAGAAGCGACTGCTGTGGCTTCTCCCTTCACACAGGTCTCTGTCTACCTTATAAATCTTATCTGTCTCATAATCCAGGGTTACAAGATGATCCTCTCCACTGAAGTGTTAAAAGCCTTAATGAAGTTTGAATGAACTCCTTCCTTTTATCTAAATATTGGTTATTTTATTAGACTAGCCTGCTTCATCATATGCCAAAAATTACTAGTTTTCTACAAGAATTTCTTTAGACCTTACATACTAGGGAATCAGCTTTAGCTGCCTTGTGGTTGCAAATTTGTTATGTATAATACTTTGAGGGGGCTTTACAAACATTTAGGAAACTTTCCTTAACCTGTATCTTATAGTGCTGCTTCCCCTTCCCCATTAAATGGGTCATTAAAATTCTGATTTCCCCAAAATTTCCAGGAATATGTACCAGTTCTTTCAAGAATTCTAGAAATGTTATTTTCATGTCCGTTTCCATCTTAGCACAAAAAACTTCTGAGCTTTGTTTCAGCATCAACTTTGATAATTCCCATGCTGAGACACATATTCTTAAAAACCATTTTATTTGTGCCCCAGGTTCAAAATTGCACTTGTTTAAAAGATGAGGTAAAATGCTCACTTACAGTCATTCATATATTGTCTTTATGTTCATTGTCACTACATAATGGCCTGTCTTCCCTTCCACCTTCTTAATTCATGTAAATTATGGACATTTTACAATTGCTTTTAATATTAGCATGGTTTTGTTCAGCCTAACTTCTACTGAATCATACTTTTCTCCTATACTTTTTGATCTCAATAATACTAATACTACTACTACTACTAATAATAATAATAATAATAATAATAATTAGTAGTAGTAATAGTAATTTCTCTATATTTTTGCCTGCATTTTGCATGGTAGTTATTCATCATATGTTCAGCTCCTCCTTGAATAGTTTTTCATATTTTTAGGCAGCTTTCAGAAAAATGTTTGACCTTGCTATTTGAAACCTGAAGTTTAAATCTTTCAACTTTTCAGTCTAATTAATTTCTCAGCATGTTTTTTCCCAATGAAGTAAATTGAATTATAGGTAATGGTTATTTTTTTCATTATTAATTTAAGGCAAAGAGAGTCTGGCTCATGATCATTGGGTCCATACATATTTTTCAATGCCTGGTTCTTTTAAAACATATTGCTTAGTTAATTTATTTTTTTAAATTTAAAATAGCTTCATCATTTGGGATTTTTTTTTTTTTACTATTACCACAGTGATGCTACTTGACTTCTCTTGACTTTGCAATATCATTTTCTTAACCTCATGCAGTTCTTGCTACTATTTACATTGTCAGTTCTACCCTTTCTCCATTTGACCACAGATTCTAGACCAAATATCATCTATCATTCCAGAAGGATAGATCCATGGTATTGCTATTTATTACCTTAATTTAAAAAATCATTCTCACAATCCCATTTCATTTACACCACTTTTTATAAACATTTTTTCCTGAATTCCATGTAGCATTCACCAGTTTGAGTCTTGTCTCATATACTATCCTGACACATCTCTTTCAGTCCTGCAGTAATGCATAATTATGGGACATGTATGTTTTTCTAGTAATTTGCTTTTATGGTTTAATCTTCCTGCACTGGTATATTAACAGCATAATTTGAGGTTGCATCATCCAAGTTTTTAAGTGGAATAAGCCCAGTATTTCATTGCCTATACAACTGACTACAGACACTTTAAAATGCTTTTCATAGAAATATAAATGCATTCAGGGAAAGTGGTCTTGCTTTGCCAAAACTAGCTGTTGGAGTAACATCAAATTAATCTTTATCATCTGATTATCAAGAAAAGGTGGAAATATTCTCTTTACGGTATAATATATATGTACTTTATCTATTAGAGTACAGTTCAATGTCTCAGATATAGTCAGGAATATGGTTTCTAGCAAACAAGGAAACACCTCTCTCCAAGTCTTTCAGATTACAGGACCAAAATCAGATAGTGACCTGTTCATCATGATGATAAATGGTCTCACTTACTCCCTCAAGTTTTTCTTTGGCTACAGAACTCTTGTCTATAGAATGTATGAGCAGACCTAGATCTTGGATGAGAAATAAACACGAAGACCGTTGTTGACTGGACTATCTCTACATTTCTGTCTTCTCTAAATCTTCTATTTTTCTGTCTATTTGTCAAATATATTTAAACACTACTTTGGTGGGTTTTTTTTTGAATCAGAGTACCGTTTGGATGCTGTTCAGTATAAACACCAAGAGACAAAGCAATGGACACAGGCAGTAATTTAATATTGATACACTCTAAGTTAGGCAGAGTGATTTAATTAAATTCTAGTGGAAAGGTACTTAACCTTTTCTATTAACCAGAAATTTATGCACAAAATGCAAAGACAAAGGCAGTTTGCATTAAACACTGACTTCTTTTAACTAAAGAGCTGTGGAGAGATTGATTGCATTTGCTTAAGAGGAAGCAGTGCTGCAAATTTCTTAATTCAAGTGGCTTCCATTTAATTGTCGAGTGGCTCCAGAGAAGGAACAACTAGCTGAGAATAAATGAGGTTCTTTTGTTTCTGCTTCTTCCCAAGGACCCATGTTTGTAATTGAAACATGCAGAAGATTCACATATTTGAAAGGGTCTTGAGTTTAACAGTTTGGTGTCTAAATATGCATATTGAGAGAGAAGGAGAGAGAGAGGAAGAGAGAGAGGGAGAAAGGGACACAGAGAGATTTATAACCATATCCCTACCACAGAGGGAGAATATTTCAGCTGTGGGAGATGCCTGTCTTTCTCAGAAGCCCAACATAGGCTTCCTGTCAGGCACATTTTCTTTCACTGGCCACAGTTACTAAGGAAACCACCTCTTCTGTGTGAAGGCATGGTAGGTGCCTCTTTTGGGGGTCTGATTCTGGGACTCCAGCCAGCCACAACTTTGCAAATTGAAGCTGTACTTCAGCATACTTAACCTTTGACGTGACCATAGATACTTTGCGTAACATAGTGAGCTTCTGCACAAGGGAAGTGGCTGAAAGATGAGTTCTTCAGGGAGAGAGAGCCAAGAAAAGCTCCCTCCTTCCTTGCTCTGAAAGAGTGGTCAGCAACACAAGCTGCTGACACAGCTATGGGACACAGGGGAGACACTGATTTAAGTCCTCTTGGAAAACCTGATACCAAATCTACAAAGTTGTGCAAAGAACATAATATATTAATCATAAAAGGTATCAGGACAGAAATTGTAACAAAAATCCTCATCCTCATGAAGTTATATGTATGATGAGATGAGCTGACAAGCTCAGGAATATTTGAGCTTGAACTGTCTCTGATTTCATTGTTCAAATTGCGCTGCTGACATAAAAGCTCCAGTGATTCAAAACGAAGTTACTTAAGAGGTCACTATTGTTGCTGTACATAGCTATTGATATAAAATCCCTTTGTCCTCACATGAGCAGAAGAGACACTCATGATTCCAGTGAAATGCATCCTTTAAACAATACAAAGTATCTACTGATATGTAGACTCTTAATACAAATACAGTATTAAGTATTTCTAGTACACTCAATAAAAATATACTGAATAACAAATATGAAAATTTGCATCTGTGAATACCTGGAACACTGACACCACTGTCTGAAAGGTTCTGAAATTACAATATTAATGAATTAATTGATGGGTAGTTCTGAATACCATGTAGCAGAACTCAGACTTTGCCTTAATTAGCTCCATGGGGATGAATAACACAGTCTGTGGGCTGCAAATATTATTGGTACAGATAAAGAATATTGGCTCAGAGTGTAGTAATCTGAGATCCTTCTCAGGCATGCCAGTTAGTTCCCTTGCTATATGACTTTGGGGACAAAGTCCACAAACATTTTTGTACTCCAACTCCCATAAAGGTATGGAGCTTCTCACACATTTCTGTGGAAGTTTTGTTTCCACAGTCAAATGGGACTTAGACCTTAGCAAGTCAAAGCTTTCCATGATCAGCACATGTGCAGTCTCTTTGAGGAGCCTGCAACCTCTGTTTACATGTATGAGTAAAAATAAATATACATGGGATCACTTTCTCTTACCTTCTCTCTAATTAGATGGTAACATTTGAGTTGACTCTTCTGTGTGCTCATACAGTAACTACCACAATAGGTCGTTGATTTCAGCTATGGCCTCTGTCTTTGCCACAGTGTGGTGGTAGCCTTCATGAAAATGTGTACTTCAAGCTGTCCTGTGAGCATAAATAGAAAAGAATCTTAATGACTGTAAACTGATGATGCATATACATTTGCCTCTTTTCTGCATTTAAAGTTTGCAGTATTTAACACATCAGCTCTGCTGAAACAAATTGTATGGCGTGCATTTAGGGAGCAGCAGACAGAGCACAGCAGTGGGCTTCTGGACTGAAATCCTCTTTGGGTTCTGATTTTTCCTACCACTTTCAAATATAAAGTCCAGTTGCAGTAGTCTCATCAAGAGAGAGGATAGCTGAATGAGTTGTACAGCCAGATGGTCATAATTTCCTTAGGTCTTTTCTTCATTCTCCATGGCTAAACATTTATAAACATAAATAATGAAATCAATTTAATTTGAATTTTGCTATTCATAGAAATTGCATTCAGAACTCAATATATTCCAATAGATAAAAGTAATTATAATCCCTTCTAGCCTTTCCCTTTGTGTTTGCTGTCTTGCTTGTTCTGTGGATATGTTCTTTACCCACAGAGCTAAATGGAGCTAAATGTACAAGAAAGCAGTTGCGTTAATGGGTGTATAATGGAGGAAGGGAAGGGTGGTGCAGTCGCAGCAGATCCTCAGCTTTTAGAAACAGATGATTTGCTGCAAATACTTCTGATGCCTGCAATATGTGTTCAGTGTAAACAAGGGGTTCTGTGAGCAGCTAATGAACTAATGAAGCCAGATTTCCTACAAATTTCTGTCTCTTGATTGACTTTTTAACTGAGACACAGTTTCACATCATGCCTAAAACATTCTAACTGCAGAGTGTGCCAAAAGAGGCAGCCCTGGTTCTTTCCACTCACTTTCTACTGTGTATTACCACCCCAACAGATCTAGCAATTATAGGGCCTCAACATGAATTTGAAACCTTCATTTGTGTGCATGTGTGGTGTTATTCCAACTGGATCAATGAGCTGATAATCTCTAAGATCAGTACCCCTCTGCCAAGTTTGAAATTTAGTCACTAAGCTCTAAAGATTGTAGACAAGCGAATGTGTCTGCAGGCATATGCATGGGTTGGAGGTTTAAGTATAATGACTGTGTGCTGCAGTCTGATTTTAAAGTAGAGTTAAATGAATAGTTAATATAGTAAATGTGTCCTTGAAATGTCTCTATAGCCTGTGCCAATTCATGCTAGAGAAGTACATGTAAAACTTCAGGAAAGTAAAGACGCAGCTAACTGTGTTACAATTCAGGATGCTGATAAGCAGCACATCAAACCTTCTGGCTAGATTCCCTATGATTTTCAGGGGAGTAAGTGGTATGCATTCAATGCACTGTGATGAAATGAATATGCAAATTTCACTTGTAGGATATGGCAAGATATTATTTCACATGTGTAACAGGCACTGCTGAAAAGAGTTTGTATTTATTGTCATGCCCAGAGTAAAATCAGTATCAGCATCTATGTAGACTAGTAAGATGCAAACAACTAGCCAAAACATCTTCAGGAGAATAATAGCAGAAGAATAATCAGCAACTCTGAGGGTGATAAATGACCTTTGAATCATGTATGGTGGTATCCACTAAGCATAAGAGCAGACACGTGTCTAAACTTTGATGGATTTGTTTGAATTATCTGCCTGTGGATCAACAAGCTATCCAAGTGGTTTCAGCAACTGCCCTCTGAAATGTTGCTGTGTATGTGATACTTGATGTCGACCTAAGGAAATTTGGGAGACATTGCTTTAAGTGCATTTTCTTTGCATTTGGAGCTGAAGCAGAAAGGGTGTCTGGACTATATGCAAATGTGCACACTGATGTGTTAACATCTGACACTTCATGAGTCCTGGTCCTTAGTGCCTGCCCACTTCCTATGTTCTCACCACATTTGTGCCACACTTATCACTTGCTCTGATAACCATTAGGCCAGCTCAGTGTTGTGCTGATTATCCTGCATAAGTGTTCATCTGGAGGGCTGCTGCCTTGTTACTTCTTTAGCTCCAGCTGTGGATGTGCTTGGCTCAGCCTTTGCACAAACTCTGTGCCTCCCCTCTCCAGCTCCACTTGCCCTGGCAGGTGGCCCATCTGTGTGCTGCCGTGCGTGTTTCGGTCTGATGCACAGCAGCGGCTTTGGCGAGCTGAATGCAAAGCCATCATTCAATGTTGGAATTTTCAAGGCCTGGCTGAAGGTCCAGATTCCACCTTGTCAGCCAGGTGACAGCCTGAGCACTTGTGACCCCCAGGACTCTGGTGCTGGACTGATGCAGTGAACGTTAGGGATCTAATCGCTGCCTAACTGGTGAACTGCTTCACGGTGTGACGAGAATCACATCGCCTCTCTTTCAGCATCTGCAAAATGCATGAAGTTGAACTCAATATTCTTCTTAAAGTCCTTTGATCTGTGCATTATGTGGGTGGTAAAAGAGCTGAAACAAACTACCGTGACAACTACACTAGTTCTGATCTACCCTTCAACTTTTCTGGCATAGCTAGAGTAGGGAAGCAGGTATGCTGGCTGGAGTAATAGCACAGAGACATTTGCCATCTTACTAATTCAGTTTAATTTGGTGAACTGATATAAGCAGTGGCACAAAAGTAGTATTTTTGTTAGCATCAATCATAGCCACACTAAAAGTATTTGGCAGAGTTATGCAAGACATAACTTTATGCAAGACAAGACTTTCTAAACTACATACAGATAACAGGCATGTTATACATTTGATCCTTTTCAATTTCCACACCACNCTTGTGGAGGTGCAACCTCCACACTTGGTACTCATTACTGGTGCAGGTTACTATTTTAGAACCATATTTGGGCCTGTATTTTACTCCCCTTTTCTTCTTGGGAAGCAGAGCTGTCCCCTTCCAATAGCCCTTCACCTCCCCCCTCTCCTGCAAGATCAAACAAGAGACCTCTAAGTACTGGAATGGATTTTGGGAGGGCTGGAGGCTGGGGAGGGGTATTGCCTGCTGGAGTTACCTACCACCCTCTTACTTTTATATCCTTATAAAGGTGTACCATGCAGTAACATTAAGTAACATTTTAATTCTGGACTGCTCACATTTTGTCACTTGTGGTCATAATATAAAAGAAAGTTCTTAGGTATTATTTTACACAATACATTTGCTTTACCTTCTTTGTGAGGAACCTGGGGGTGTCTGGTTTGGATTGTCTTGCAAGTTTGGGAAATAAAAGCACACATATCTAAGCTGGCTTATTTGTCCTGCTGAGAAAAATGCACTTCAGATCTACCCAGAGGAATATTGAACGATAGCCAGGTTTCCAAACTTTTATTCATATAAGCAATTACATTTAAAATAAAAATGTTATTTTATTTAGCTAGGTAATATCTAAATAAAGGACATTAATTTCAATGATTCTTGCTTTCCCAGTCAAGAGATTTAGACAATACAACTTGGGGATTTTTTCTTATTAATACTAATTTTTAATTTTAGTTTAAAATGGCATTTGTTTGTAGGAGCTATAACTGATACCATGATAGCTGACGCTGTAAGGATACTGTTTAAAATGGAAACAGAAAACTGGGCATTAAACTATAGGTGACTGAGAGTAATGTTTTTCATATCTCCTAGTCCACAAAAAATATCAAACCCAAATCACCCACATGTGTAGGGTCTCTTTTTAGAAACTGTTATCATACATTACTGCTTATGTGCCCAAGGGTGCCAGGGTAGCATTTAAATCAGAAAACAACAAAAAGCCCCAAACATTTGTGTAACCTCACCAAAAGAGCACTCAGCCCTCTCCCAGTATTTGTAAACCAAATATTAGTTGTAGTGTTAATATAAATACAGTTGAATAAACCTTCTACCCTTCTAAAATACAAATTCCAGCCCAGCTCTGTCCCAGGCACATGTTCTAGACTACTGACAACTTTAACAAATAAACTTTTACATGTTCATATTGAAAGGCAACCAGTGGACATTTCTATGTTAGCTGGTTTTGATGGCAGCATTTCTCTGAGCAGCTCTGACACTATGTGCGGTTAACTTTCTTTTGCTTCAACAGAGATCCTTAGAGTCTTATTTTTGTTTTAATTGAAAGATACTAATTTTTACAGACACCAATACATCTGTTGGGGCTTAACCCCAGCCAGCACTCACTCCCCTCTTGTGGGATGGGGGAGAAAATAGGAAGTGTAAAAGTGAGAACATTCATGGGTTAAAATAAAGACAGTTTAGAGGAGCAGAAAAGTGAGGGGAACATTGCAATAATAATGATGATAAAAGAATTAGAGGTGCACATTAGAGATAAAACAAGAGATGCACAATCAAATGCTCACTGCTTGCTGATTACATCCAGCCAGTTCCTAGCAGTGGCTGCTGGCCAGCTTTCCCCTCAGTTTATATGCTGAGTGGGATGCCATGGAGTATGGAATATACCTTTGGTCAGCTGGGGTCAGCTGTCCTGGCTGTCACATTGCAACTCCTTGTGCCTCCTTGATGGTGGGATGGGGTGTGAGAAGCAGAAATGTCTTTGGGTCTGTGCAAGCACTGCACAGCAATAATGAAAACATCTCTGAGTTATCAACACTTTTTCCAGCACAAATCCAAAATGTGGCCCCATACCAGCTACAATGAAGAGAGCTAACTATTCCAGCCAAAAACAGCACAACATCATTTTACTGGTTATGGTTAGTTCTGACAGAGAGATGCCCTACTTTAGTCTTAGAGGTCCAGATAAGTAGGCTTACGCAGGCTTTGTAAATGCAAAGTCCATATACAAAAGGAAAATGCCTTGGGGTCATCTTCTGTCAGGTGAAAACCAGCTGTCTGACATCACACAGCAGCTCTACACGGCAGTTTGGGACAGGAAGTTGCTGAGCTGGAGTTAATGGGGAGGAGACAGATTGATTCTTTGTGTATTAACAGCCCAGAAAGGTAATAATGAGAAAAAAAGAGAGAAGTTTACATGCTTTGCTGGCTGTAACAAGTGTGGAATTCTAAAACCTCATCTGATGTTGCTTTTAAAAATAAAATTCAGAACAATTTGCCACATGGTGAATAAAAGTGCATTTGCTGTTAGCACATGTTTTAAATCACTGGATGTGGGATATGAATACTATGCTATTGAGAATTTAGTTGCCAAAAAGATATGCTTTGGAAGGTTAAAAATGCCTAAGGTTACTTACTCCAACTAAGTTTAAGGACGTTTTGAGGAAGCCATGTGTCACATTTAGTAGTATTCTTCAATCTGTGTATGTCCGAAAACTGCCTAGTGAACTCAGCAAGTGCATTTATACAATGAGAATTGTGTTAGCATTTGAAATTCTAATTTTCAGTCGTTATCATCTATTTCAAACATATATTTAATTTATTGCACTCATCCTGAAAGCACCACCTACAGAAGCCAAACAAAATATCCATGCCATGAACTGGAAAGCTGGATTCTTGGGGGCATTATCTTAACTTGGGATTTAAATGAAACATTCAGGACACTGGGTAAGGCTGCAAATAAAATACCTTAAAGGCACCTTAAAACTGAAATCCTGCCTAGCTGAATCAGCATATGTAATTCCTATTTTCCCATTTCAGGCTATTAACAACATAATATCCTCGTAAAACGGAATCCTGGATTTCTCTCATTTCCATTTTCATTGTCTAACTGAATTTGCCCAGCATTTAACATTCTTTTGAATTTTGCTATCAAAGTTTTCAGATTTTTAAGCATTGACAGCAGCACAATGGTGTATCAACCACTTCTGGCAACAGCAAAAAGTTCAAGAGCTGATGGAAGATTCATTATGCCCTTTGCTGAGTCTCAAACAGAGGAGACTAGAGACTGTGCAGAAAATTAACAGTATGACAAGGAAGAGTACACAAAATATCTGTGCCCTCACGCTGTGCTGGTTTTACCATTTGATGAGCAAACTCCTCAAGTGAAATGGTTTCAACAATACTGTAGTTCATAGCTGAGGTGATGATTCAGTTCTCCCTTACAGCCTCCATTATAGATGGTTTCCCTAAAATTTCCTTTAGTGTGAAAATTTCTTTAATTGCTTAATTATGCCAAGTGGAATATCTTGAAAAGCGTAAAATAAATGTATTCCACCATTTTGGAGCCAGGGAAGTATTTGAAATGAGTACTGTTTAGCATTTGTCTTTTTTCAAGTTCCTTCTTTGCTCTTTATCCTTGAGCAATCAATGTGATTTTAATTTAGTCTTGTATCTTCAGACAAGGCATTGGTGGAAATGAGGAACATCTGATACATCTGTGTAAATAATTGAATGATGTGCATGATCTGCTTGGTTGCTGTCTGAAGTAGTGCATGATACATTACAAAGTAGTCCTAGTGTGACATTTGTGTATGTAGTTTTACTTTTAACACGATTTAAGAGCTGATTAAAAAGCCCTGCCAGACTTTTAATTGAGTGTTGGCACTTTCACATACAAAATCTAGTGCTTAACAGTTGTATCAGAACAAGTGCTCAAAGGTAAACTCATGTTAAGCTTTGACAAATAGAAGTAATGATAGTCTATATGTGCCAATAGTGAGAGAATCAAGATTAATTAATAAATTGCAATTTGCAGCTACATATGTTCATAGTGTTCTGATCTCCAAGTCAGACACTAGATATTATTTCTGTACACATGACAGGGCTCATCAGTCTCTGTTGCTTGTGATATTTTATTTCATAGCACTAGAGGGTTAAACTTTTTCAGATCTCATGAGAGGCCAGAACAAGTGTGCAGCATAGCCATATTCACAAACAAGTGGCTTCAGTCATGAGGAATATTGCAGTTGTTACAGATTTCAGCAAGGATGCTGAAATGCCATCAAACAGCTTTGAATTTGTACTGACTTTGGCTTAATTTAAATTAATTAAAAACTTATGGGACGTAGCAACAAGATCTGCTCAGACTTAACAATATTTTCTCGTTCTTACGATTGCTTTCAATTAAAAGAAAAGTATATTTTCCATATTTGGGTTAATAATTTTCTGAGAATCATCCAACAGTTATGTTCCTTGATAAGCATAAGATTTCACTTGTCTGGTAAAATATAGAAGTAGAAATTTTTACTATTCTTTCACATGTGGCATGAAGTTTGGCTTCCGTAAATTTAGGCATATAAATTGAAGGAAACTTCTCAAAGGCAAAAACTTTCAGACTGAAAACGAGGTGATTTGGCTTCCTTTTTTTATGCTTCAAAATACTGATTTTGGGGAAAGGAAAAATGCATATTTTTCCCATTTAAATGTATGTTTAAGTGGCCTATCTCAACAATAATGTTACAATTTGAAAAATCCAATCTGCATATATATTTTGGATATATAATTATAGTTAAAATCTGTTGAATATTAATTTTACTCCTACTGAGCTTTTCACAACCATGTAAATATGCAAACAACAATTAAACAAGGTTTTGACAGTCCTAGTAATTTATTCTTTTCATTTCCTGCAGCTAACATATGAATTATCAGCCCCTGGACATCAGAATGAAGCGTAATTGATACCTTCTTGCCACTATTTCTCATCTCACCCTCCTCCCACCCGGGGAGCAACACTTCACATCAGTCAATAACTTTAAAGTACATATCTTTTGTAGCAAAAATCTAGCTGATCTAGATCCAGTTTTATTTAATGCTTTCAGTCTTGAACAAGCTCTACAAAGAATTTTGAAGTGTAAAATTAAGATGAAAATATTACCTGGTTTATGCCAGGCTCTCTGAAATGGGAATTATGAGGACAGATTCCCGCATATATCACCAATCAGATGCAACATGATGAGAGTTTTATAAACCAAATGAAGCCCAAAAGAATAAGTTCCTAGAAAGATTCAAGAGGCTTTGACATATGAAGAACCAGACCTGGAAGAGACTCAATATTTTTAATTGATTGCACCAATGGAGAAACGAGGCATTAAGCAGTCAAAGAGGGTTTTAAAAAAAGTTACTGGCTTTAATCACACTTAGTATTTCAATTTTTGTTTGATCCTTTAAAGCAGATTCAGTATGTGTTTGGGGTTTTTTTTCAGATTAGTGTGAGTTTTGCATTCCTGTATGAAGGCTCTCAAGAGGAGGTGTGATGTATGAGCAGTGCTGTGTACACAGAATGAGATCATGGTCATTTAAAAATCACTATATTCAAGAGCAGAGCTTCCATGTGACTGGCCTTGAAGACAGCATGCTGGGAAGAAAGACACAGATGAGAAAATAAAAAGTGCTAGGAAAAGGGAACCCACACAAATAACCTATAGGTTTATGCCATGGGAAGAATGGGTAAAAATGCCTGCAGGGAAGTTATAGTACTGATCCTAAATTCATATATTCAAGCAAATCCATCTTTAACTACTCACCACAGTCAAAAGCTGTGGTACGAGGTCGCTAAGTAAAATTACGCTGGAACAAATCTGCTTTGACTATTTAACTTGCCTTTTAGGTTATTTAACTTTATCGCTTTATGTGTGGTTACAGGAAATTATTATGATGGGAGCATTTGTTGATGCTCATAAAGTGATCATTAAGGAAGGAGGAAAGAAATGTTTTACAATTAAGACTCTAAAATGGTAATTTTAGAATAATAATGTATTTCAGTCTATCCCAATACAATATGTTCATCAGCACAGTAAGCTATTTTGTCTGAAATATTTATCATTCTATTCCCAGCTGTAATTATCTTTTTAGGGCTAATTCTTGTGACCATGAAAATTTCAAATGTGGATATTAAATACAGCTAAGGCTTATGGTTACTTCAATATTCTGGGGTAAGTTCCTACTGAATGTGTGTGAATGCTCCAGTCAGTTTATGCAGAAGGAACAGAAAAGTGCCTCATACCAGTGAATGAAGCAGTGTAGGTGTCAAATATTGAATGTTTCTGAAAAACTGCCTTGAAGAGGACATTAACTGGAATTTACATGGGTAAATTGGCTGCTGGGTAGCTCAGCCTGTGGAGGTGTGGGGGCATAGAAAATTCCATGTCCAGTCACCCAGACTGAGCTCTCAAGGGACAACTTAAATCTGGAGACTACACTATAGTAAAATGGAAAAAGTAATGGAACTAATAAGCTTTGTTTGTAATTCTGCATAAACATACTATGAAAATTCTAATTATGTAGAAGCAAGTTTTTTATGAAATTATTCACTGGTTCCTACATAAATTATAGGCAATACTGACACAGTAATTTAATATTACCTAACATGGATAATCTTTTTTTCCTCTAAGTATATCGGAATATCTAGAGCCACAATGACTCTTCCTTGGTGAGTTTTTTGAGTCACTGCCATTAAATTGACATTAAAACATCATTTATTGATGTGTCATTTAATGAAATGAGGGAAGATTTATTGAAATATAGATTTCTCTGAGTGCTGAAAAAGTCTGTAATGAATCAAAATCAGAAGTACCAAATCCGTTAGTTTTAATATAAAATATGGAAGTTTTTGCCCTAGGTGAACTTAAATTTACTGTTATGAGTGTTAGATTAAAAAAAACTTATTTGAATACAGAGTTTTTTCTCTTCCCATATGAATGAATAGTAATTATATATTACTGTGTTAACATGCAAGATCAAAAAGTTCTAGTAACATACCAAATCAATCAAGCAACCTTCTAGGGAACTAAAATAGAATAAGTTCCCCTGGTATGTTAGAGAAAATGAATTCCCCTATAGTTTCCATCTCCAAGTGAAAGAAACTGCATGTGAGGGCAATAAGGAGATGTGAAATTTATAACCAAGGACTGGAGCAAAGCTACATGGCCTAGTAAATAGGAAAAATCAAGTCCTGAGTGGTTCCTTTGTTAAATGGGGGTGGTTTTAATTGACCCTAAATCCCTAGATGTGATAGTTCTGGTTGTCATATTTGAAATGTCTGTTCCATTACTACATTGGCTGGTGAGTCAATATGTTTCTCTACAGTGCAGTCATGTCAGGATTCATCCCTTTCTGCAGAATTTATTTTATTCTTTTATTTTATTTTTGAACTTTTGCTGAAACTATCTGAAAATGCAGTTGTTTTTGTGCTTTCTGAAACTACTGTCCATACTGTAGACAACAGTTATCCTTCTCCCACAATCTGCTCTCAGAAAAGTGCTACCAAAAATTATGAAAATCACTGACAAAATGTCAGTGTGTTTCTGTAATGGACTTGAACACAGAAATATAGAAGTAAACTTTTTAGATTGTATGTTGTGACTAAATGATTAGAGTATTCTTTTGTCACTCCCTCAGCTGCCCAGCAAATTTGACTTCCTGAACTTGTGGTTTTCGTCAGTGAGGATGCTCAGGAGTGTGTCTATTGTTTAATTATGTAACATATTAATTTCGCCTCTACCTACGTTAATATATTTAAAGTGGTAAGAAGAGGCAGTAATTCTGTCATAATATTCAGATAGAAAGTCTTCAATTGTTTTGGTTTGGTTTGGGTTTTTTGGTGGTCCCCCCCCCCCCCCCCCCCCCCTTTTTTTTTTTTTTTTTTGTTTTGTGTTGTTTGGAGTTTTTGTTGGTTTAGTTTGTTTTTTTTGGGTCTTNTTTTTTTGTTTTTTTTTTGTAGTTTTTTTTTTCTTGCGTTTTTGTTTTGGGTTTTTTTTTTTTTTTTTTTTGTTAAAGAGCATGCAGAAAGGCCATTTTCTCATATTTATCAGCCAGGTAAAAATGGGAAATACCCTCTAAATCTTAGGTATACTGGTATTTTCATCTGCTGAAGTTTGACAATACTCAATAGCAACAGAAATAGTTTACGCGTAAAGCCTCGGAGCACAAGCTGGTGGTCTCAACACTTACGGAGCAAAACTTGTAAGACAATCAGAGACTGATGTTTATAAAAGTGGATATTGACTTCTGATCTCTTTTTTGTAATGAAGTTTGATTTTCTTTTTAAGGAACTTCTCTATTTACTGGCTGGCAGAAAATGGAGATAGCACACCAGAATGTTGTCAAATCAGTTAAAACGTGAATCCTTGAATTCAGATGGACTTTTAAAAGTTGTAACAAGACATAAAATCACTGAAATAGTAGCAGCTGGACTGATAGTTCCTCTAAAAACATATTTGCAGCATCAGTTTTGACACAGGTATGTGACATTGATAACCAAAAGAAAAAATTTGACCATCCTGGCAAAACATTGAAGGACTTCATTGGAACAGAGAGGTGTTTGGAAAAGAGACCAAAATAATACATAATACATAAGGAAAACTATGCAGCAAAATGGCCAGACTGTGGTGACACCTCCCAGTAATATCCTGTTTCTCTATAAAATGCTAGTATAAGCATTTAAAGCAAAGGATACCAGAAAAACATCACAGAATGGGTCAGGTTGGAAGGGACCACAGAGGGTCATCTGGTCCAACCTCCCAGCTCATACAAGGTCATCCTAGAGCTCATGGAGCAGGATTGATCTTGAATATCTCCAGTTTTTGAATATCTCCAGTTTTTGGATATCTCCGGTGAGGAAGACTCCACAAGCTCTCTGGGCAATCTGCTCCAGTGCTTTCTGTAGGAATGAAATCAAAAGAAAGTAAAAACAACAAAAACTTTTTTTTTCCCCATCTGTGTCCATTTTTTCTGCATATATTCCTCTTTTTGTTTCTGGTGTACAGATGTTTTCAAAATACATCCTATCCTGTCTTTGTCCTCAGTACCCAAAAATCAGTTTTGTGTCCAAGGTAAGCTTTTGAATCTATGCTAATGTATTCCATATCGGGATCTACCATCCTTTCTGTTAAGCTTTGCTTTTCCTCCCTTTTAAAACTTGTGCTGTAGGTAAAGGACTATCCTCTCTGTATATCCTGTTGAAATCTGAGGAAACAGCAGTTTTCTATTACTCTCGAAATTCAGACTGTACTTTAATGTGTATCACACAGCTTTATGAGTCTTACTGTAGGCAATCATGTTTTAACAATAAAAAATTTGGCTGCAGAAGTGACTGACTGTATTGTATTTTCCCCCTCCCACATTGATTGGATCATTTGATGTTGGAACAGCTATACTAGAATTAGAGTGATGTCCCTTTAAACATTTCAGTTGAATCACATAAATAAGCTCAACTGGTGAAAAACGGGCAAATGATGGGCAAAATTGGTCTGTATTAGACAAAGAGCTGCATACATTTCAGAAGGAACTGTTATTTGATTGATCACAATTTGAAGATAAGTGTTTGAGGTTTAAAATTTCATGATTATACATAGAATCTAAATTGGATAACTTCTTGTATAAATTGACTTCAGGTCCTCACTATTGATCTCTTACTGCATTTTCATGATTACACCCTTTGCAATACTTTGGAGGAGACTGACAGAGACTTTTGTTCCAACTCCAGCAGCGATAGCTCAAACCAGATTTAGTCCTTCACTTGTCTTTTTGTTTCTTTTCTGTCTCAGCCAGAAGATGAATTTAAATTCCTCTTGGACACTTAACCTTCCAAATCAGAATGTTCCCTGTTACACAAACATTGCAGAGGAATGTTGACTGAGGGATTTACACACACTACTTTCATTAGCTACATTAGTTTAGTGATTTGCCTGCCTTGCAGTATCTCCCCTACTCATATAAATATATTTTGAATACACACACATTAAGTATATTACTGTGTGTGTAATACCATAATAAACAGTATGTTTTCACTATGTAAAAATGTATTATTATCAAAATTAATATTATAAGTATCAGTATAAAAAAGATTTTTGTTATCTCCTTATGAACAAAATAGTTTTTAAGCTTGTAAGGGTTGAACATACAGATGTATCTGTCTCCTTATAACTTTCAAAATATGTAACATGAAACTTCTAATTTACAGAAAAATAAACTGATGAATATGGTTATCATACTTTTTTATTGAAGTGGAACTCGCTAGAATAAGACATTGTTTAAACAATTGTATTCACTGAGTGAGGTATCACACAGCTGTCTGTTTTTGAAGGTTCACTAAGTGTCATTTAAGATGCTGTATTTTGTTTTTGTGAACACAGCATAACAGAGAGAATTCCTTAAAATAACTGATGTTTAAAGATATATCTCAAGGTATTTAACTAAGAAACCAAGTTGAAACTAACCATTTACTTCTGCTTTGTTAAATACTTTCAAAAGAGTTTAATTACAAGCACAGAAGTAATTGTATGTATTACTTGTCATTTGCAGTTCACTGGAACAGCTTACAGTTTATCCTATGTATCATGGTCTGCTAAATCACAGCCTCTGTGTGCTTCCTATCACCAGAATGTAACATTGAAAAATAAAAGTAAATCCCAAATGGCATATTGGCAATAGTAAATCCAAATTGAGAAAAGAGATCCACTTTTGATCAGCATTGTAGAGTCTGAACAGCAACTTTTATGAACACACAAATGTCTCCAAAACATAATTTCTTTTGGCAATAGCAATACTTAGTTACATATAAATAAATATATTTTAATAATGAATAGAACTGTATGACTTCTGGAAAGCTCTTTTTTTATTTTAAATTTTAAATTTTTTTTCTTTTTTAGACAAGTGTTGTTTGGTATGGTTGCTTTTTTTTTTTTGGTGGTGATGGTGATGGTGATGTTTTTTCTGTCTAAGAATAAGTTTGGACTAAACCCATGAGTATCATAAAGAATTAAACGTGTGCCCAGCTCACATTTACATGAGATGGATAAAACTTAAACATGCTTAAGGTTTGAAGGAAGTAGAATGTGAAAGCGTGTGGTAGAGAGGAGAAAAATATAAGTTTCTCTGTGCACAGGACTGTCAGGACAAAATGTAGGGAACTGAAATGGCATTAAAGCAAACATGAAGACAAGCATTTTGATCATAAGGATAGCAAGGCACTGAAGAGATGCAGAGTCTTCCAGTTTTTTGTTTTTGATTTGGTGTAATGTTAAATGTGGTGCTTTTAACATTGATATTAAACAAACAATCAACATTTGTTAACACAGCATTGAGATCAAAGTAGTACATATATTTGAAAATATGTTAGTACATATAAACTGCAACGAGATCTTTATCCCCTTGTGCTGTATACCAAGCAAAATCTTATCCAGATCTCTCAAACTTGCATTTGCATAATGTTATAGATGTTTACACTTCCAAAACACTCAGGAAAATTATCCAAACTGCAAGTTAAACATGTGAACAACTGAACCATACATGTCTAGCCCAGAGACACACAATGCAACATTACATATAAAGGCTGTGGCAGAACTAGAAACTGAATCAAGATCTTTTAAACCATTGTTGAGTTACTCAACCACAAAGTTATCTTTGCTACTGCAGCATTATCTTGTAAGTAGGAGGCTTATGTTCCAGTGCGTGGTGAAGTTAATTTCTGTTGTCCAAATCAATATCATAATGAAATAGAAGTAGCAATCTAAACGCTTTGCCAAATGAAAATTTGAGCTAGGCACCACAGTGGAAAAATGAGGCTACAGAGAGGAGACATAAACTGTCTATCTGACAGCTCAATCTTCAAGGGAAGGGGGAAAAAAAAGAAAGAATGCAGATTTATAATATTTTTTCTTTCAAATTGTATGTTTTTCTAAACGAAAAGCAAAATTTTAACTTCACTGAACATATCCACCTGGTGTGCCTACAACTGTGATGGGTTTCAGCCTTACTCTAAATGTGTGAGTGGGACATGAGTCCTGTATGTTCTGCACGCAGCACCTCAAAGATGGTGTGAGCTGCTCTACGTCTCTGATAAATCTAGATCCAATTAGATGTGTCTTATCATTTCTATGGTGCTTGCACAGGGACAATTATTTAAGCTGGACTCTGCTGATATTTTGTGGAGACTTGTTTATGAAACATCTACAAAGGTAAAACAGTAGGGCATCGCTGAAGTAGGGGAATATGCTTTTCTCAGGAACATGGAAGCCAACATCTGGGCTAGAAAGTGGATTCTAAAAGTGTTGGAAGGGACTGAGCCATGCTAAATGAAAAAGAGTTTACCGATAAATTGGGAACTAAGAAAAAACTATTGTTTAAACTTATTTTTGCTGCTTTTGTTTTTCACTTCTCCATAGTTCTGAGTTTAATGAAAACATGAAATTTTCTCACTGTCTGAAGACCACAAACACCTGAACATAGAGAAGGAGATAGCTACATCCATTACCCAAGAAGATAAACCAGTGTGGTGAAAATTTCTATGTTCATTTCAAACCTGAAATAAACTTGGTTTGAAAAAAGCTTTCAATCAGAGCTTGAAACAAGCACCTTATAACACCTCCTAGTGTGAAAATTCTCCCTAAAATATTTTCTGTTATGTTTGTTCCCTTTGATATGTAAGGATTAAGCCTGAAGGCAGCTTACTTTGAAAGAAAGAGGGAAAAAACCCAACATACTCAGGCTACAACATTATCTTTTGGATCATATTCAGTTTGGACATCTTTGTTGCTCATGTCTTCTGATCTTTCATATTTTTCTTCAGGCTGCAGGTACACCTAGAAAAAATGAATATGCTGAGTATTTTTCTGAATCTTCACATTGGACATGTTTTACTGAGAAAGGATAATTTTCATTTAGATGACCTTGACTGAGGCTGTCACAACTGTGATTCCTGCACAAAAGTGCAGGATCAGTGAGATAGCTCTTAATATCACACTTTCTCTCCAGCTCAAGGAAGCTCTTAGTGATAAAGCAGAAAGAAGGAATATCAGGAGGTACCTTTTCCTTGCTGCTTCTTGAAAATTGCTACATTCTCAATTTTTTGTATGCATCTGAATACAATATGCATATATGCATATCAGCAGAATTCTATGCAACACTAATTGTATCTATCTCCTTTAAACTCTTGGATCAAGTTGTCTCACCGTCCACATGTGTGCTCTTGGGATTCACATTGTCTGCCTGGCTTAAATAGAGTTAATTTTCATCATAGCAACCCATGCAGTTCCATTCTTCACATTTGTGCCTGGAATGGTGGTAATAATACAGTGTTTGGCTACTGCTGAGCAGTGATTGCACAGTGTCAAGGCTTTTTGTCAACCCCTTTCCACCCAGAGTCCAGTGGGTTGGGGGTGGGCAAGAGGCTGGGAGGGGACACAGCTGGCACATCTGGCAGACACTGAACAAAAGAACATTCCCTACATTCCCATGATCTTGTGCTTAGCACAGAAAGCTGAGGGAAAGAAAGAGAAAGTGGGGCTTTGGTCATCACCTTGTGTTCCCTGGCATGTGCACATAACGTGTGCTGAGGTCCTGCTTTCCTGGAAATGGCAGAACATCTGTGTGCTGGTGGAAAGTAGTGAACAAATTCATCTTTTTACTTTGCTTCTGTGAGTAACTTTTGCTTTTCTTGGCAAATTATATTTATCTCAACACAAGTTTTTCCATCTTTTTTTCTTCCCCTGTTCTGTTAAGAGGTGGGGAATGAGAGAGTAGCCGGGTCTTGCAGCCAGCCAAGGTCAACACTCTACCTGGTCTTTAAAACTATGCTTCTCAGATTAGTAGGTAAGTAAATTGTCACTTCTGATGCTGTCCTGTGCAACACTTCTCTGAATTATGAATTATTCGTGTCATTTGAATTATACAACCTTTTAGTATAATTTCTATTGATGGTGGTCTGAACATAGGCCATGTGTACACCATAAAAATCTGTATAAAAATTTTACTCTGGCATTTTTGTTTTGTGTGTGATTTTTAAGATTTCTAAATTAAGAAATATTACATATGTATCTAAAATTATACACAATTAGATGTGTTCCTCTGTTAAGTATATATTTGTTTATGCCATGAATACAGCCCACTTTCTCCTTTATGATTGTTTTTTTGAGGTCACAAAAGTATATTGATGTTTCTTTATAATGAATTCTTTTTCATCATGTCTCTAGTGAAATGTTTCTGCCTTGAGTATTGGCAAGCAATGAAGAAGGAGCTGATGTCTTAATTCAAATTCTGCAATGAATAAAAGAAACAAGAGTGAAAGGGCTGAATACATTTAATCCAAGTACAGAATTGCCAAGTAGAATACTAAAAAAAAAAAGATATGTTCTTGAAGTCACTTGTGGATGGGCTGTTCATTTTGCTCTGCTATGTTGCAGTTATATCCTGCTGAGCACAGGAAAAGTTAGCCAGCTCTCAGCCTCCCAAGAACAAAAATCAGCATATTTCCAGTTTCTTCTCTACCAAGATGTTGTTGTCAACTGAACTTCCTGCTTGGTTCTTGGTCCTTTTTTGCTTCATCTGATTCTTTGCATCATCCAGAGACAAACTGCACTTAAATCCTTTCTTATCTTTTGCACAGAATGGGAAAGTGTGGTGTGTGTTCTGAACTTTCATGGTGTCTCTAGGGACACGAGCAAAAGTAAATGAGCTATTTTGCAGTCAATATTTGCTCTAATACACAGATTTTATGGAACTGTACAATCTTATAACAAAAATAGAATGCTCTATGCCATATGTGTTGTCTTTCTATGTGGCTTCTGGTTGTATGGATGGCTTATGGCTTGGGACAAAAAAAAATTGTGAAATGTGGGAATGTACTATCATTACATATGTATTAAAGGAAGTGTTAGATAAGTACTTTGGAGGTGAAATAAAAAGTAGCAAAAATTGGGAGATTGGTGGGTTTTAGTTGGCTCTGTTTGGGGTTTCTTTTTGCTTTAGGAATACAGTAAGTTTATACTAGCCAGAGCTTAGTGTGCTGTCATAGAGGGAAATACAAGCACATTGCAGAATAGGATTTCAAAATGCCTTCTACTGATGTTAAGTAGTTTACAAATGTGTTATTATTGTGACATTTGATTTAGATAAAATAGTGTCAGGGAAACACCAATATTTTCCTCCATTTTAATATTAGTTGTAGTCAGAAATTACCATATATGTTAAAATTATGTCTTCAAGTGCATTTTATCTCATATCTTTAAGGTGTTCCTACTACTTAAATAGGGAAACATGAGTTTGACCTTGCAATCACTGAAGAATGCATTAACTGTATGCTAAATGCTTGTTATTGATCTCCAACTGAGCACTCACATCAAGTTCTGCAGGTGCTTAAGTGTGTGCAGGGTTGGGGTTGATTTCCTTCCTTCTAATTCCTTTAAGAATAGATCTCTCCTTCAAGGTTTGTTCAGCTTTGGAGGAGTGTTGCTATAAAGGTCTGAACTTGCTATCAGCTGCTGCCACTGGGTGCACTCACATGTATTTAAAGAAAAATGCATGTAAGTATTAATAGTGCAGGAAGCATATGCAGAATCATGAAAGAATCACATGTCTCTATGTGTTAGGGGAAAATTCAGACCATGGGTAAGGTTTTCTACACTTAAAAAATAACAATTGCACATGAGATATTACTACCTTTCCCAGGTTGAGGTAAATATGTAATCTATACCACTAAATTAACTGTGTTGAATGAGTTAAACAAATTGCCACGTAGAGTAAGCAGCATTGCCAAAAGATTTCTTTGCCAGCATATTTGTTTTAGCTAGGGTATGATTTTTCTCAAGTTCTACATTGTACAAAACCTTCAAATGTAGAACAAGACTGGGAAATTCATCTTTCTTTTTTGAAGGAAATAAGAGTGCAAAACCGAAAAACAGGAATCTACCGTTCGTAGAAAATAAGTAAGAATTATTTTGCTTATCCTTTCATGAATTGCTCTTTAATTCAAATAAAAAAATATCAATAACATATTACACAGGTGATCTTCCCAGGACAATAAATAACACATGGATGACAGATCTGGGGGAAGACAAGGGGAAATTCAAGCCTCCAAATTTTATCAACTTTTTTTTTTTTTATCTGCTCAGTGCACCTTTTAAAAGTTACTGGAATATTTTTTGCATATCTGTATTGTGGTTTGCCACTAACCTCACCATCCTCAAATGTGAGGTGTGAGAAACATCCTGTGCATTTCTAATTAATTCATCAGTAAACCAGGAATTTTTATTTTGTCTCAGATATTATCTTAAGGTTTAAGTTATTACAATTTTTAAAGATTTGTGTAATATGCTGAGTCCCTCCTGAACACTTGAGAAGATGTTTCCCCCACTCATGTCAGCTTTTCTTTCCCAATAGGACTTCATGATTACTTTCAGAATTGATTAACTTCCACTTTATAATAACACATCTAGCAGTTGTGAAATAACTGAAATCAGCACTTCTTCCAATGTTGCATCTCTGTGAGCTGATTCAATCCAATTTACAGTTATTGAGTTGGACATTTCCTCATTACTCAGGAGCTGCCAACCAAGGATTCTTAAAGGACTACACCCTTCAAAAAAGCCTATTCTTTTTCCTTATTGCTATTTTTGTGGGTAATTATCTGTCATCTGTATCTGCACCTACATATTATCTTTGCCTTTCTGAGGTTTGCCATTGCAGGTCATGAAGTGAAATTTAGGAGAGTACTCCAGAGTACAAACTCCTACCAGCAGTAAAATCAATTCTGCTCGAAAAAGGCTAAATGAGCTAGGTAGAGGACTTAGCTAGATTCTGCACAGATTTCTTTGAGCGGTGTGGAAAGGTGAGGATGTTTATTTTTCTTGAAATTTTTCCAGAGCAGAAGTTGACCGTATGAACCAAATGTACCACATCTTAAGGAAGGATCATTACATATTTGTTTTACATTGTAAAGGCTAGCAGAAAAACGTCATGCTAAAAGTTATGTACAATTTAATTTCTTTTCAAACATGTTATAGATTTCATTCCTTTACTGTTTCACTTTTTTTGTTATGCGTATGTAATCCTAGCTCCCTGTGGAGTCTTGAGTGTCATGGCTCATTATTTAGAAGAACCAGAGTCAGATGAAAGGATTAATCACTTGAGGAGACAATAAACTTGTAGATACTGTTACAAGAATACCTGAGCAGAGTAACTTCACTGAAAACCATTTGCTCATATTGAGTTACTTTGAATCTATGCAAATTTTATTAGACTAAGAATGGACCCTGGCCTTACTGTCTTTCTGCCTTCTAGGCTACAGAAAGAATAAACAAATGCAAAAAATCATTAATAAGTATTTTTAGCAGAATTTGTTTAGGAGTTCCTGTGAAACCAGTCTGGAAACGAAAAACAAAAAACAAGCAAACAAACAAGAAAAACCCCACATACAAAAATTAAAAAAAAACCAACAAACAAACAAAACGTGATAACGATTTCTATATAAAGTTGGGGTTTTTTTGGTCCAAATATCTTGAATCAGGTGGAATTCAACACATTATGAATTTTTTTAAAGAAATAAATTTTTAAATGCTCTAAAAGAGACAATTTAAGTTTTCTTTTCTTCAAATTTGGCTTCTATAAAAATAACCATCAATCTTCTAAAAATGGTAGAAAATTAAGATTTTTTTTTGTGTAAAATCAACTGGAGTGAATTAATTTAAAAAATATCTGTAGGGTCAGAAAAACATTTTTTTTTCTCAGCTGTCATAAGACTTAGAGAAGTAGCAGTTTAATGGTATAAACTCTGGTAATACTCTTCTTACTTGACTGACCATGCATGCTGGGACCTTCCACAGGAGGCGCAAATTCTGCTGAAGGTAAACAGCAAGCAAAGGACTTCAGAAATAAATCCTGCCTTACTGCATAATTATTCACAATATTTTATCATGAAACTACTTTCAGCCAGAGCTAAAAATAATCCCTGGTAGAAATCACACAAATTATTTTAATGAAATTCTTCCTCTGAAAGGCAATTTTTTTTTTCTGTTTTCTTCTTTTCAAATGGTGATGAACATCATGTTCTCTTTGCAACAGAATTATGTTCAGAAAGCAGCAGATGAACAAGTGTCATGCTGTAGATTCTGGAATTTCCATATGAGAGAGCTAGCACGATTGAAAGTTCCAACAGAATTCACTAGACTTGAGCTAAAATATAATCCTTGGTCCCTTCTGAATATCCAGAGAGTTCAAAAATTATGGCACTAGTGTTATAACAATTTGGATTGCTATTAATATGAGCTTCATCAGTTCCTTTAAAGTCTGGTTAAAGATACTTATGTCCAACAAAGATTGAGCTAAAATAAATATCATGAAATCAAGAACAACAGCACCATTAGCTTACCAGTAGCTACTGGTCAACAACAATTACTTTAGAAATGAACTATCTGTGGATTCTGTGGACTGACCGTTTACCTGCAAGGCTAATGAACGTTTTGGTTTTTTGTTTTTTTATTTGCACTTTTTTTTTGTTTGGTTTGCTTTGCTTTGCTTTGGTTTACTTTGCTTTGGTTTTATTTGTTTGTTAGAGTATGTTTTGGGTTTTTTTGACTTTAGATTTCAAAGTATTGTGCCTTCCTGTGAATGACTGCTGAAGAATAATGCACAATAAACAAGTCTTAAGACTTCAGTGGAGCTCACTGGTAAACACATAGATCAATAGACCTAATAGCTTCTTCTTTTCAGCTTTCTGTGTCTTTGCGTTGCGTAGACAGATGCAGAAACATGCACACATAGGCACAGCTATATGTTTAAATCTAAGTTCATGTGCACCTGTTTTCTTTCGGTTTTCTTGACCTGTTGCATATATTTCAAGTAGCTATAATCACACTTTTAAACAAACAGTTTTCTTCAAAACCGTATTTAATATTTTCTTCTTTTTCAGCTTTTCCTTTAAAAAGACACAGGACGTTATTCTCTTGAAAGAAGTCTAATGGACAGGAGCAGAAAATGGGAATTTTTCATACAACATCAGTATTTTGACAAGTGGCAACATGTACATAATACCAATGTCTCTGCCAGCCAAACCACAATGACAAATGTAAATGTTTAAGTACAGAAAAACAAATGACCTTTTCAATAAAGACAAATATTTTAAAATTAAAGAAGTATTTATTAGAAAAAAAATTATGTTGGATGAACACATGCAGTATTCCCAGTGAAACACAAACTGAATTTTTAGAGAAGCTGAACAAAGGCTGCTAGATTATTTTCTTATGCTCTGTGGATCTAGTCTAATAAAGATGCAAAGTTGTGAGTATTAGAGGGTGGCCACAGATTCAAAATATGAAATTTTGCATTCAATACCTTTTCTATGTTTTTGCTTTGCAAATAAACTTTCATAGTTTCTGATAATGATTAAGCCACTTTAAATCTGGATTTTTAAAGGATTAAGGGGATGGAAATTCGTGTGTTCTCCGTTGTGCTGAAGACCAAGAAATGTGCTTTAGGCAGAAAGTTTCAGGTAATAATAAAATATTATTAGTCTGGATTTTGTTGATCCTAGCTGTTTTTTTTATTAATCTGTAGATATGTGTTTCCTTTGCATACAAAATCTGTCTTCTGCCTTACTGATTATTGACAATTGACTTTGAAATATAAAATAAAATGCAAATTAAAAATTTCTTATTAAAAAACAGTTATTGAATTAGGATACACATTAATTACACAGTAAAATTTGATTATTAATTCTCATCCATTTTCATCATATTTAATTGAATGCCATAACACAATCAATATTAATCTTAAAATTATTGTAACCTAATCTCTCATTCTAACGGTAAAGAATATTCTTCCCTCAGAATAATTCACATTTTCCTAGAAGTAGACTGGGCTGTCTCATCCATCAAAAGTATTTTTCTAATTGAATGATAGTATTTCAATATGGTCCCAAATGTGGGGCTTTTTCAGTTTGTGTTCTTCTGCAATCATTCTTGTTCAGTTTGCTCATCTATCAACGTATTTAAATGTGTTGTCCAAACTTGTGTGTAGAAATGTGAGTAACAAGCCAAAAAAGTTGTGCTGCAGAGATGGTGGAAATATAAGAATTTATTAAAACCAGAAAATCCAAATCCAAATTATTTTAGGTATAATGTACTATTCTCTGTCAAACAGGCCTCCAATGACAATAGTATTTTAGCCCTGATCACCCCTTGATTCTGTTTGTAGTTTCAAGTTGAAGAAATATTTATGGCAAAGGTATTTTAATTTTGATTCTGATTTTAAAACTCTCTATTAGGATACCTATAAGGAAGTATTTACTTCAGAAAGAAACTGATAATGAAAAGAAATGTAAAATTTTACTTAATCAAATTAAGCATTTTCAGTTTTAAACTTTACATCAAGACCGAGGGAAATCTGTAGCATTTCCATAACTCTGGGTCATTCTAAGGAATCCAAAGAAGTAAAATGAGATTTGTGGATCCAAACCATTATCTTCCAGTCTCAACAATAGTATTCTATATACAAAAAGCTGATTCACACTGCTCCATTTAACATGCACTAGTGTCAATGTGAATAAATAACATCCTAAGAGTTGGTCCCTCTATTAATAGAAAACACATGAATTTCAAATGCAGCATCTGCAGTAATCAAACACTGCCATATATGGCTTTTAATATGTTCCTTTTTTTAATGCTGTTAAATCATCATTCTAACCTGTCAAATTCTGTTTACAACGACCATACACACTTAGTGAAGATTAAAGTTCATGTAGGTAACCTCGGCTGATTTTTAAGCTCATCTCATAGGCCATCATACATACATTACATATAAGTGAGTAGAAATAAAGGTCAAAGATTGTCTGGCTGCACACAGCCCAAGAAAATCGATGAGGGAAAGCCATACCAAGTACTGCACTTGTAACAAAACCCTCTTGTTTGTGTGCTTAAAATAAAACAGGTCTTATTTTATACAAAACTGACCAAAAATGGTGTAACAGCCTCTGGCCTGTGCTGTCCTCAAACCATAGTTGGAAGTCTGAGATAATGCTGGGGGCATGATCCTGAATCATGCCAGAAACAGTGCCAACAAAGGAACGTTGCACGGTTGTATTGCATTTATGTGTATTCATAAACAATTTCTTTGCCTGAACTCATATCCTGCCATTGCTTACACTAGCAGAAAGGGTTGGGACATGAGGGCCAGGAACATATGCGAGATGAAATTACTATTGTTTATTATCATACTCGGTGTGCAGCCCACTAATAAATCTTCTTGACATTATTTTATCATTGCAAGGTACATCAGGCACTCTTCTGCAGCATCTGTCTGTTGTTGCCCTTGTCACTAGTCCTTGAGATCTGTGCTGATTTGTTCTTTGATTTTGTTTGCTCTACTCTGTCTGTGCAGCACTTCTGAGTATATAATTATAGCAGAGGCAATTGAGATGGAATTCCTGATTTTAAAGGTGAATTATCCCATCAAATTGCCAACTGACTTCAAGGTATGCTGCAAACTTCAGTCATTACACAGGCTGTGTTGGGAGTTTTAATTTTTTTAAAGAGAGCCAGTCTTTATAAGGATGGAGCTTTTACAAAGCTGTCTGATTTTTTAATAGGATGTCTGTTTGAAGCCTTCTCATTCTTCACTCTATATTCATGAAGACCAAACAGAAAGCTAGTTGCAGCTACAAAAGTGCACAGGCTCAGAGGTTTTACAGGCTCCAAAACTGTTTGGAATCAGCACTTGCAAGTGGAACAGGTCAAACAAGATTCTAACTTGCCTATCTCTACAATTATTATGGTATTCCAAATATGAAACTCAAAGAGAGTTTTTACAGGTATAAAATTTACAGGAAGAGTTTCATAAGTGAGAGCAAGGAAAATGGAAATTTTTCATTAACACATGGCAGTGCCAAGAAATAAATGGCATTTTGTGTTTCTTTGCACTCCCTTATCTTAAGTTGTTTACGTTCTGCTAAGAGAATAGTCTTCTTAGATGTCAAATCTCTAATTTCTTTGTGTGGATAGATAGGGGAAATTCCTGCCTTACCTTTATGATAAGCAGCTGACATGATACAAAATTGCATGGGACAAAAAAAAGATTTTGTGTAGTAAATGTCATTGATACCAAAATTATCCAATTATTTATAATCCTTACAAATCCCATTTTTATTTTCTGTTGACATGTTGTGACTTGACTAACTGTGACATAGCATGTGACAGATGGTGGAGGGAAAAGATATTGAGATTCATATGTAATTAATATAAGAGTAATTAATTTATTTATTACGCATTCTCTCAGGACCTGCTCTCTAAAGAACTGGTAAAGAGATCACTGCAGTTAACACCAGACTCCATTGGACTTCTGATCAAGATAATTATTAAAATGTGTTCCAAAATATTGTGGAAATATGTATTTAACATTCCAGAGATTACATGGCACATTTTATAATCTCAGCTGGCAGATATTAGAGATTCAGCATATATATTGTTAAGCAAAATTTGACGTTAAAACTTGATATCATTATTTAGTCCCTCTAATTAACTGGAAGAAAGAAATAAAATTAAACTACATTTTCTCTATTTCTTTTTGATAAAGTGAAGTAGTTTAAAGATCAGAAATTTTCTCAAAGTACTATATAGTAAATCTACAATTTATAATAGTATAAAAGAGGGTTGTACTGCAACTTAAGCAACAAAATTGTACATTATCCTATTTTGGATTCATGTGGGAAAGGATAGCCAATAATTTGAATGCTTGCTGTTGCTTTCTAAGGATTTTTTTTTCCCTCATATTCTTCTAATGATCTAGGGATATACAGTGCAGTTATATCTTAATTTATCAATAGCAACTAATGGAAATATGGTATTTTAAATTAAAGAGGACATTGATCTGCAAAGGCTGGATTTTGTCCAGTCCTCAATGTTTAATTTTTCAGAAATATGGGAAAACTGTATAAAAGAAGTTACTTTCCATCATCCTGCCTTCATTTCTTTCCTTCAGTAGTTGCATGAGACTAAGCTCTCCCAGATGATACAATGGAAGATCAAATAAAGGCACATGCTCTACCAGTTTGCACTGACGAAAACCTCCAAAACTGTGACCCTCAAGTAAAGCTTAACAGGAGTTATGCAAGAAGAAGAGTTTTCACTTCTTTCTTTCACCATCACAAGCTTCTCTTATTTTGCTAGGTGCGGCTCCTTGCAGCAGCTAAAGGAAGAACCTAAAACAATTCAAAACTGAGTTGTCTTTTTCAAATTAGTTGAAACTATTTTAGTATAAAATATTTTCATTATATTTGTTCTGGGCTAGGCAAAATATGCCTACAACTACAAAATGGAGTCTGTATTTTTAACCTGGTTTGCAGATGACTAATATAAACATTATTAAAGTAGTGAAAGTAATAATCCTCACAGGCTGTAATGCAGCAGTGGAGACACCATGTAGCTGAAGAAATATCTCGTGATCCCTCAGTAACCTGAATTTCTTGCATGAACTTTTCCAGTGGAGAGACATAACTGAAAAAAAGTAATGGCTCTGAAGGGGACAGAATTTTCTCCTTTAGTTGCATTGAAAAATTTTGTACGTGCTTGAAAGAGGCAAACATTTTGCTTACTAATACTTTTTTTTCTTTTTCTTATCTAAAATTCCTTTTAATGCATCCTTAAAAAAACCCCATGAACGTTGTCTTTTAAAAGTAGCATCATCGCTGCCTACTGCACCATGTCTTAGTCTTTATTTTTCTAGTTTGTCTTTCAGATTTGTCTTTGCAAAAAAAAAAGGGGGGAGATAGCCAAGTTGGTTATCTAGAGGTGCTTTTCTTCATGTTTCCTTTTCTTTTCTTAAAAGTATTTGTGAACAAATTCTTTTATTTGAGATGAGATCTTATCCATTGCAGCTGAATTTGACCTTTTGTTCTTTTCAAGCTTCATAGGAAGAGCCTGAACACCTGTTCTGAAAAGTCAGGCTCCACCCTTTGTACAAAACAAAGAACATGTCCTTCCTAAAAGAATGAGGAATGAAAGGGAAACTTTCTAGGGGGCAGGCAGATCACTATGATTAGATAGATATGATTAGATAGACATCTATGATTAGATAGATAGCAAAAGATTCTCAGGGAAAAGGAAATATTATGGTTTCTAAAACAGTTAAATGGAAAATGGTAGGATAAGTGTTTGGAGGTGGGGGAGAAGCAGGAAAAAATCTGTAAGATAAAGTAGGAATAAGTTATATGCAAATGTAGTAGGAATAATACAGATGAGAGACAAAAGTTATATGTAAAGCAGAAGTATATAACCGTATTAATGTTACTGAGTAGTGGTAAAGCATCCATGGAATCAGAGAACTGAAAATGAAAAAGCACATTCCTGATAGTCTGCTGTAGCACATTAACCCAGTTATGGAGAGAAATGTGAGAGGATATAGCTTATAAGGTATGGACAACATGGAAAAACTGTCACTGTCATAATAGTTTAGGTAAAGAAATGACATTTGTACAAAGGACCAAAATTTGGGACTGGGGTTGGCTACAGACCTTAGAGTAATCTTTAGAAGAATGTAAATCAGATGGAAAGGAAAGGTACCATATTGTTGATGAAAATGAGAATACGTGAAAACTTCTATGGTTTGAGGACAAGTACAGTTGATACTTTCCTGAGATACATTTAAGCATATTCACATGCAACAATCACAAATTGAGGTTTTAAGTTATGTTCTCCTTGAAGTCTTGCATCAAGGAAAGAAAAAGGAGTTTTAATGATCACTTAAAAAATTTTAATCACCCTCAAACGAAACATGTCATTACATTTCTACATTGGTTTTGGTCTTTATATATATAAATAATTTCAGGACATCGCTGATTCTGCACCAAAGTGTTTAGTTTGCCTCATGCTTTCACCTTGACATAAATGGTGATATAAAATGGACAGATTTCTAAAAAGGAACCTTATTTATATGTGCAAGTTGATGCATATTGCTGAGACAAGCACTCTAAGAGATCAGTTCAAATGTCATTGCCACTGTGTGTCACAGACTAGAAACTACAGCAGTACTGAACAACTGCTTGCAGAAGGTAAGACAGTTCTGGAAAAAAAGACCAAAAAAATTCAAACCAAGTTTTAACATGCAAAAAACCCCACCCCAGATAAGGACGTGGTTCAGTGTTGTAGGCTAATGATTTGTATAGAGAAATAATGCATAAATATACACACACATACATGTCTTTATATGTAATTATATAAATTAGTACAGACTTTTGGAGAAGCAGCTTTAAAGAAACAAATTTAAAATAAATGCCAATTGACTTGAAATAACATGGGAGCAAAATAGATTCAGACTTCAGATATAACAAAACCAGACTGGGCTATTCTGAAAGTTGGCTCCAGATTCCCCTTGGTGACAGACTATCTCTGTCTGCATATATTTGTAAGGTTCACATTAGAAGCCAGGACTTTTCATCCCTGAACATGACTTCTTATGAACTGAAAACCAGAAAAGAGTTACCATTTATTATTGTCACAGGTCTGCATTAAAATAAATTATTCCTTTCTGCATTCCTACAGAACTCCCTGCCTCAGACATCATCATCCAGGATTGAATATTCACTTGGAAATAATATTTTTTTATATATACCTGTCTCACTACAGTCTATGCATAAGTAAACAGAGATACAGATATTATTTTTTTCTTCAATCAGAGCCGTGGAAATAAACCTGTCCTCTTTCCTAGAAAAAGGAAAAAGCCTTCATGGTTCCCATGGATAGGAAGCTTCAGAACAGCATGCTGATAAAAGTGAATGTAATAAATTAATCCTTTATTCATTTCTTGTGAGAGAAAATCTCTCCAGACATTCACATGTGGTTGTGTGCATCTTTAGTCACATACTTATGTACTTTGCTGGATTACAAAGGAAAGCGCTGATATTTGTTGCTAAAGACACAGGGAATTCCGTAAGAAAGGAGAAGCGTTTTCTGGGCTTCATTCAAATGCACTCCTTTTCAGCCTTGAATATTTTGTTATAAACATTTGTTCCAGGATTTCTGCTGGAGAGAAGGCGGGAGCCAGATGAAGGTCTAAAACGATGTAAAGCAGGAGGATATACGTTCCAGGTATAATTATTTAAGAAGTGCTTTACAGTCAGTTTGGCTGTCTGGCACAGGGCACAGCTTGTAGTGTCTTCTCACTCAAGTCACTCCTGAAGTCCTGCCCTGGCCTGGCCTGGCTTGGCTTCCAAAACCTTGCCTCATAAACACAACACAGGGTTTCTGACAATGAGCAATGTTTTCCTGACTCCTGAATCACATTGTTTCTGATCCTGTTTTTCCTCTGGGCAAGCTCACCTTCTCTACAGGAGTATCCCTTATTCTTTGACAAGTGTCATTGCATCCAGTCTTCAAAGAGAAACAAAATATATTATTCCCAAAAATAAAATAAAGAAGGACAGAAATGCCTCAGTTGCAGGACATTAAGTCTTGTGATTCTTATAAATCTCGGTTAGTCCTCGAGGAAACTTAATCTGAGCTACTAAAAACAAAGAGACAAAAGCTAGTAGAAAATGACTGGACAAAGACTACCGAATGAATAGCATTAAATGAACTTTCTTTAAATGCTTTAAAAAACAAAAGAAACAAAAAGGTGCGTTTACACTTTGACGTCGTGATGTTGGCAAAGCAAAGATCCAGTTCAAAGGCTGAGGAAATGCACTCTGCAGATGGCAAAGGCAAACCTTAGTCCCAGTTCATACTCTAGCAGCTGGTATCCTAAGTTTTGTTTCCCTCATTGGTCTCGCTTCCTTTCATTAACAGCCAGATTGTTACTTATTTTCCCTATTAACAAGTGGGGCTTTTGTTCATGTCCTTCCTTCATGCAGCCCCTTCAGCAATCTTTGTTCCTGAGTTTAGGACCAGGTTGCTGAAACACCGTTGGCATAAAACACGAGGATAATGTACGTGAAGCAGAGTCCTGAGCAGAGTATGCTACTGCTAATCCACTTGCATTTGCTCCTGAGAGGAAAACTCATCTTGCTAATGTTATGCAAGGCAGCAGAGCACCGTGAGAGGAATTGTACCAGAGCCTGCATTACAAATATATGGGTACCATAAAGTTACTTGCTGTGATCCTTTGTGGGCACGATCAGAGTTGGAAGGTGGGTGTTCTTTCCAATATCTCATGTTAGCTCTTGGAAAAGGGAGCAGCTGCCTCTTCTGCTGCAGAGCAGCCTGGTGACAGCACACGGGAACAGATGGCGGAGCAAGTGCCTCTTTCTTCACATTTAGGCAGTCTCCTTTTCTCCTCCTGCTTCTCACAAACAGCCTCACTGAATTTTTTTCATGGTATAAAGATACTAAATCTTTTCACTCCTGGAAACAATTACCCTTGCTCTTTGCAGAGCAAAAAGAAGAAAGGGGGGAAATCTAAAGCATTAATTCCACACCCCTCCACATCCCCCATCCTTCTTTCACAGGTCAGTCAACTGGAAAAAACAGAGGTGAGCTTTAAGGCTTTCTTTTTCTCTTATTGTGGGTTGATATACAGACAATATTAACAGCATTTGGTAGTTTGCTGTATGGAGAAGCAATGGGATTGTATAATTCAAAGAAGGGAAAAACTAATGTATCCATTCCCAGATTTATGCATCAGTACCAGAGTGTTTTCCTTTTATATCAATAATCTGCAAACATAAATTCTAAGTTTTTAGACAGTTTATACAGCCATTGACAAACATAAATGGATCGTTTATGCAGCTATGAGCAAAACTTTTGCACAGCACATATTATCTAGTGACTATTGTCTGTCTAGTACTGCTAGATGACGAAAAACTGTTAGAATAAGAAGCAGATTTCAAATATTACATGTTTTCCTTCTCATTTAAATGAACAAAACAAGCTATTGACTTGTTTTATTCAAGCAAGCAATGACTTGCAGCTGCCCTAATGCAAATTAATTTGGAGGTCATATGGACACTTTGAAAGTCACTGTTGTGGCTGAACTCCACTGGGACCAAATTAACACGGCTAGGTGCTCTGTTCTTTTCCAAGAGGAGTCCACCCAGCCGTTCAGAGTCTGCTGCTGACAGGAGCGCCCGGAGCAACCAGCCTTGGATGGGAGATGCTGCTGGTAGGTCACCACGCCGAGACTGATTGATTCAGACTGTCTGCAGGCTCACTTAGTGCCACGGAGTTGGCTGCACTCTCTTTACCTTTTCAGTGGCGAAGTCTAGAGATGCATGTATCTTTTAAAAGGCAATTTGAGATTCTGACATAATTCCAAGGCCCCTGGGACCTGAGATGCTCTGAAGTCACTGCAATGCCTAGACTTTGATATATGCTTGCTATCAGAACCCTATTCCTATAAATATATTTGTTCCTGTAACTCTTACTACCCCACATTTTGAAAGAATTAAACAGCAATCTAAAGCAAAACTCAAAATCTGAAGTAAACAAGAGGGTTATTAATTTTTGTACCTGGTGAATATTACATTTCCTGAAAAGAAAATATTAATCACAATTCTCAACATGCCATGTGTTAATTGAATATAAAAGAATTTCAATGCCCTAAAAGCTCAGAATATGAGCCAGATATTTTCATGGAGAAGCACTTGAATAGATTGGTTGACTAAATACTCCTATGAGTGGAGTTTTGTCTCTTTATTTCAATGTCTTTAGAAACTCTCTCCTGGTCACCTCTTCCTGTAAATAAGCACTCTTTACATACTCCATTAATAGGTGCTTTTTATTGCTGCAGATGAATATGATGAAACTAGACCCTGGGAGACACTTTTTGTTACGTGCTGGTCTCTTCAGGGCTTTTTGGAATGTCACTTTGAAAATGTAACATGACGGAAATTGGTGAGCTGTGCTCTCTCATGCAAAAAAGTTTACATAAACACTGAAGTGTTTCTTCTGGTTGATATAGCCCGTAACTTCTATGAGCAATGTCCTCAAAGCTACTATTTTTTAAGTGAGAGAAAGAACAAAATATGTTGCCTGTATGGTCTGTGTTGGGAAACAATACATAGATTTTAACTCAATTTTAAATTATTTAACTTGCCATTGAAGTGGCAAAACAAAATTAAAACCACCAAGCCAAGACAGGTAACATTGCAAGTACCAATAAAATGCTATAGTTCTGTCACTGTGGAACATGCAGCCATGTTTGGATTTGGGTTTTTTTGGTTATTTTTTAAGTAGGAAAGTTTTCTAGATGTCAAAAAACCATAGTATTTAGCTAAGTAAACTGGCAGTCCAGGGGATTTAGATAGAAGTGTACCTGCACAAAATACCTGATGGCTTTCACTGAAACCATACTGAGTCTGAATTGAGGTAGATAGATAAATTGAATACAGATTTTCTGAAAACCCGAAAAGTTATTAGATCTGTGTTCTTTTATAACTTGTTCTTCAAAGAGGTGCAACTGCTCCTGATGCAGGCTAAAACTCTGTAAACTTTTGTGTAACTTCACTGGCTTCTTGGACTCTGGCTTATATTAAAGAACAGAAATAATTACACTGAGGGTCCTGTCCTACATTCCTAACATAAGCAGAATGCTTATTGGATTTGCAGTGTAGGTCTGTCTTTTGTTTAGGAAAAGCTTTGAAGCCTTTTGAACAAGGACCAAGTCAAGGTCTTTGAATGGGACTCAAGAAATGCTCTACATAAATAAGATTACACTCCACATACATGAAGCATAATTATTTACATTTTATGAGGATTTTTTGTTATCTGTATTTTTTGTCATGCATTGATTTCATACATGTGAACTGGATTTTGAAATGGCAAGAAACACACCACTTCATACTGAGAAGTTCCTTCATGTATGAAATATGAGTAATGGGCTTGCTGGTGTTTGTATTCACCACTGTCCTCTACTGGTTGAATATAGAAATGTGCAGATCTGTGTCGAGCAATATTGGGCAAACAGGAAAAAGATTTGCTGTACCATTCATTCAAATTTAAGAACTAGTCCCGAATCAATCATGCTTACGGCTGTTTTGAGTTCAACCTCCCATAATGTTAGAATAATTTAAAAAAAAAGTATTTATAACCAATTGCCAGGTTTATCAGACTGAGAGAACACCTTTTTCTAGGCTAGATGATACAATTAGAAAAAATGGATGACATTTCAGCACAGAAGCCTACATCGTGTCCAGCAGACAAGCCAAAATATATAAGTAAAGCAAAGGTTTAAAGCAATTGACTGAAGTTTAACACAACTGCGAATTGTTTCGATTAATCATAGAAAAGACAGAGCTGATACGCTCAAGTTAATGGAACTGCAGTGGCAGTCGTGAGTTCCTAGATACCTGGGAAACTGAGAAACACTTCCTGTTGCTCTCAAATGCTCTCCAGAGCACAAAAGGAGCACTAAAATTTGAGATCGGGCCATTTAGATGTGGAGTTTTGTGGCTTGGATCAATATATAGCACTTTGGGGGCATTATGCTTTGGTTTAGTTTTGGTTGTCCACTTGGTTAGTTCTGTGTTAGCCAGCAGGAATATGCAAAGCTCTTTCCCTTATAGCCTTTTCCTCCAATGAGTATTAGTGTACCTGTTGCCATATTATACTTACCTTAATTATAGAATGTGATAAAGATTTTTCATTCATTGCAGCTTAAGAATTTTATATGGGTCAGTGTCTTGATGACTTTTCTAGAGATCATATTTGAAGAGAAAAAAAATGCATTTTCTTTTTTGTTGATCTTTAAGCACTTTAAGCTTTAAGCACTTCTGTATCGCAAGGAGCTCATTTTGTGTCCCTAGCAAAAAAAGAAAGATGAAAAGAAAAAGAAAAGAGAAAAAAAATTCCTTTAGTTTGGGAGCACAAAGTTCAGTTATTGCAGCAGTATTTGCTTTAATTGTGTTCAGGAGGGTAATATGTGTATGCAGCAGCATTTGGAAAAATGGCTGCTTAAAGACATAAATCTGAGAGATCCCCTGAGATCAGTGGCAGTGTAGCTTTGATTTCTTTCATAATACAATAAAATATTGTGGGTTTTAATACTGCTTCAAGTCCAAGTAGCTTCCTATTTTATTTTATTTTTCCAGGGTGGCAGGCAGAAGAGGGAAGAAATATATTTAGGAAGGATGTTGCTTCAGAATTATAATCCTGATTATCTGACACATTTACAGATTCATTTCAGTGGCAGAGCTGGAGCAAATTAAGGACCACTGGCCAGAGGGTAGCAGCGTCAGGGCCACCCAGCCTGGCAGGGACATCCTGCATCTGAGCTGCTTCAGTGTGGCAAAATGGAGGCATATCTTCCTAGCAGTGTGCAGAAACCTCAGCAGAGAAGCAGTCTGGTTCTCATGGCAACCAGGATTTCCATATACTGCAGGGGTACACATAGTCTGACATCACTTTGCTGCAGGGAGGATTTCTGTGCATACTCAAGGACTAAATTAAGCCCTTTGTAAAAGGAGAATGTGTGTCCATTTTCGTTGTATGTAACTGTACGTCTTTCCTCCTTTGAAAGGGTGAAAAATAGGGAAAGAAAAGAGGATGCAAAATTATATTTCTCTATGTCAAAATAGAAATAACCCTGACACACCCAGCTTCTCATTTTCAGCTTGCATCCCATTTTAGAAAGCAATGATATCTTGCACAGCTGGGAAGAAAAAAAAGGATGGTAGCAGTTCCTTTAGATGTTAGAAAAAAATTTCTTTGCTAATCAGAACATAGGGAAATGGATTTACTGAATGTTAAATGTTGCTTTTTGCTGCAACACTGTATATACCGATTTTATCAGGGCAAGTCTGTAATGAAGATGTGATATTCATCATGCATGATACAGTGACATCTGGTGTAAGACATCCTGTGCTGTATGCTGCATTTCCTAGCGAGGATGATAATTCATGTGCTTTGGCTTTATCAGACTCTGCCATGGAGCCCAGTGAGAGGTTTCCTTACCCCTCATTTGAGATGAGTCATACTTATTGTAATATCTTACAGGGCCCTATGTTATTCAATTCTGTATATATATTGTGTCCTGGGGAATTATAATACAAGAAAAACCTGACATGAAGCCTCTATTGTTCTATTAAGGAGATTGGAGTTCCCTGAGTGTTAAAGGCCTACACTTCCTTGTAGATAATCTATAATATGACTGGGTATGGACATAAAAAAGTTTAAATTTGGCGTCAGTTGATTGAAGACATTTAGCATACCGAGGGATCTTTCCCTGTTTTTCTTTCAGCAAATGCTGAACTGAAAAGGCTTCTCATACAGCTTTTTTTTTTTGCTTGTATTGATTGGAATAATTTTGAACCCTTCCACTTGCAAAGCTGTAGTATAGGCTTGTGTGAATTCTGGTATATAGAGATCTCGTAAGGCTAAGGCAGATATCAGTGATTTAATGCAAAGCTGTGGTTTTACCCTTTTCCCCACTACAAACTCTCACTTTTCAAAATGAGTAACAGTAGAGCTCTGCATAGGCAGGATATCCACACAACCATCTCAACTGCATAATTAAAAGGCTTTAGATTTGTTTAATTTTTGAGCAGGGATTTACTTTGCAATGTGCTTTTTGAAGTGCCAAATATATTTCCAACTGATACAAACTAAATGACAATATTAAATAAACATCGTTATATTTCTTGTGAATCTGGTATATGCTTAAGTGCTTTTGCATGTTTTAATCAACAAGTTTCAATCTGCTTCTGAATTATGGTTCTCTTCTTTTCCTTGGTCATGAATCACAATTTTATTACATTTCAATACTTGAAGTTAAATTTGAGACATATAATCACAAATTTAATGATAAATGTCCTTTCCTGGTCACCTACATATAGGGAAGGTAAGAAAGAGAAGAGACAAAAATGAGAAATAAAAGCCAGACCTTGGTATTTTACCTGCTCTATCCTCCAATGATTTGTTTCCATGTGGGCAGCTTCTGGAGTGGAAAACAAAACTGGTGGTTATGTAATGACTTCCGAGGAAAGAGAGCCTGCTTTGAACTGACAACAGCCTTGACAGCTTGAATGTTGAAGCTAGAAATATCCTGTCAGAAATATTGTCTCTAACACGGCAGAACCACACTGGAGCCCTTCACTCCTGGAAGGAAAGGCAGGTGGCACCTCTGCATGTGATTCTGCTGCAGCAGCGCAGGGCCACTGGAAATGGCTACTGATAAATACCTGAGCCCTGCATCCTGGGTGCTCCCTGCCCCTTCTGTACCCCAGAGGGATCTGGTTTTTCCTGGCCTTCATGTTGGAATATGGTGCCACCACAGCGACAATGAAATCAAACAGATGGCTCCTTTAAGAAGCCGATCTATGTTACTTGGCACCAGAAGTCCTTTGCTTCCCCCACCCCCCCCAGTGAATCCAGAAATGCATTTAGAATTAGTTACAATTTTGTGTTTGACTGTATTTCTATAATGGAAAATATTTATCACACAACTAGGAGGAGACTTGCCTAGGCTGACTGTGACATAAGTGAACTAATGCATTTTTGTCCGCCCCTTCCCATATGAATTTTAATCACAATAGGCCAGATTTTTGTATTTTTTATTTATTTGTGTGTACTAGTGCAGTACACAAATGCATGCTATTTATTCTGCTGTAATCATAAATGAATTTCTAGGTCACACACATTGAACTCGCAGGGATGTGCAGAATCCGCCGGCATCAGCAGTGACCTGTAGATGGCATTGTGCTGTGGACGTGGAGAGCAGATGTGCCATCTGAAATTACTGACTTGGAGAGACAGCAAGAGAGAAACGCTGGGAAAAGAGATTAATATTAGAAGAGTGTGGTGGTGGATAATACCACCTCAGGAACTGCTGGGGAGCCAAATGGTCCCAGCACAGCAGTATCTCGCTGGTGGGAAACACCCTAGTCAGTACACCCCCTGGAGAGCAAAATGGTCTTTTCCCCAAACTGTAAGTCCCCCTCACTGTAACCTAACCCCTGAGTCCATCCCTTCCTTCTCCCCATTGGCTGTGGTATTCCCCCTGCCTCCTCTCCCCTGACCCCAGGTGATCCCTATATCTGGAGACACCTGGGGCTGATCGCCCTCTTTCACCTTGGACCCCTTCGGATTAAACATCTGGAACATCCAGCTGACTGAGCCTCTGAGTTCTTTGTCTCTGGTAATGCCTGAGCTATCCAGCTCTCTGGGTGAGTGAGAATCTGTGCCTTACACCGGCCTGGGTGTGAGAAGGGCTTTTCTGTACAGCACCAGAGCAGTGCTGGCTGAGGTGATCTCTCAATAGCCTTAGAGACACTTTCGGTAAACGCAGAGGCCTATTCCACCCCTCCTCGGCCCATGGCGTTAGAAGAGAAAGTCTCATTACTTAATTAAAAGAGGAAATATGTGACAAGTGACCATCAAAGTGCTCCCTTCTGCTTAGTTTCATTTTTAATCTCTTTTGTACTTAAACAGCCCAGAATGGCCAAAGCCCTTGGCTGGGCACACTACACAGTCCCTGATATCCTCTCAGGGATGTTGTAGCACCCAGGTAACACATCCGTGACAGTTCTGCAGAAGCAGCCCATACTGGCTGTTCACTGTGTGGTGCTCTGTCATGCTCCATATGAGATGGTGCTTCCATTTTGTACACCTGGGGTATCAAATCCCATTTAGTCACATCCTGATCACTTATGTGCTTGTCTTCATAGGCACCATGGCCCCTGCAGGGTCCCCTTTCTATGGCTGAGAATAGAAATAGAGATCTCCAGCTCTGGGAGGTTGAGATAAATAAAAATATGCAACATGTGCAGTGCGTGTGACAATGAGCCTCTTGTCACCACAGGCAGAAAACCAGCCTGTTAATAACTTCTACTACTCAAAGCCATGTCACCAATCCAGCTACAAATATTGTCAAACAGCAGCCCAGGGGTCAGCCCATCAGCTTTCTACTTGACCCTACCCAATTTTCTTCTGCGGGCATGGCAGAGAGTGTTGGGAGCTTGGCAGGATTCTACCAACAATGGTGAGAACAACAAAAAAATTATTTCCCTAAAGTATATGTATTTCTTTATATACAAAAATTACTTGGACTTAATTCCAGTTTAATAGAAATGAGATATAAAGTATCATGCAAATATGATGTATGAACTACCTATATGAATGTGAGTATATATATATATCTCTCTCTATATATATATCAATACAGTTGAGACCTACATGAAGTATACCTGCCTGTTGCCACTCTTTGTCAGTATAGTTCCAACATTATTTCAGTCTCTGGGTCTTTTCTGCAAAACTCAAGAAAAACTAGCTCTTGTCCTTCATCATTTTTTTTTTTTAAATCTCCTCTCCTGTTATAAATCAGGATGACAAATTTAAAAACTCCTACATATCAGAAAGCTCACTGTCTTTCTAATTAAATTCAGAGTAGTTTAACTGCTTGGTACAGTTTTCAACCAATTTTTTAATCTGGCATAAACTTTGAAATGTATCCTTCACAAGTCAAAAATGCAAATTTTCATTCCACCAATATTTTTTTAGTAATAGATAATATCATAGCTGAGTGCTGGCTAAAGTCAACACCCTGGCTAGCTGTGGTAAGGTAGATCAACTGGGAAAAAGCTCTGGGATCAGCATCATCTCAGTAAGGAAAATAGGCATTTTAAGTGTTGATAGTTGTATGCCTCTTACACAATCTTCTGTGAGTAGCATACACTATCACATCTCAGACTCCTCAGAAGCTCCTTAGGTGGTGCAGACATTGTGGACATAGCACTGCTCTCGCTTCCCGCACCTCCTTTTGGCAGATGATGGGACTGTTAATTGTCTAAATTTCCAGATCCTTATTGTTTGTTTTAGCAGATTATTTCATTCTCCAATCAAGTCCTTTCAATGGTGCTTCTTTGCTGTATTTTAAGAACTGGGCAAAGCTGTTAAATGGTCTTCTACCCTTCCTCCCTCCCATAACAGCTTGAGCTGTTCACTTTAAATTTGATTGCAACCATAATCTTGTGCTATTTGGCTTCACCAGGGGTTTGTTCTGCAAGATTTCTTGGCATTTCCTATAGGATGGGCTCTGTTCTGAGTAGTGTTCATCTCTCTTCCACCCCGACCATTCTATTTTATTTTGCAGCTGTAGTTTTTATTTGATCAAATCCTTGTTGTCAGAGTTCTAATGCTGCATCGTGTAGTGTGATCTGTAAAAATGGCCTCCTCCTTCTCCTTCTGCTATTTTCTTATCAAGTCTCTGACTCTTGATTGTTTCTTATTGATTGGATAATGTTTAGTGCATCTTACAGCCCAAGGCATGATGATGAGCCTAATACTTCAAATGCAGCTTTTACCTAGAAAACAGACTAAAATAAAAAATCAATCAGTCTTGCCTTGGAAAGCAACAAATACTCAGTAGCATTCAGAAACATCTCTTGAGTGGGATTTCCTAGAACGGTCAATTAGGTGACTTATGGATTGGAGTTTTCACTAATTTTTTTTATTTTAAATGTTTCCAATTTTATTGTATTTATTCAGGCAGTTTAAGGACCCATAGGATATGTTTGAAACAGAAACATGATACTATTCTTCAAAATTTTCTTAAGAATCACCAAACAAGGACTAAGAAAACCACATGAAACTTCAGGACAACTGGAGAGAACTGATTTTCAGAGTTTCTGAACTGGTGTGCTGATCATGTTGTGCTGTATGTCCAGGATGATATATCTCATGCCTATAATTATGGAGTCAAAACTTCTTTAAGTCTAGCAATTTGTTTGGGGTTTTTTTAAGTATTTCACCAATATTCTATGGATTCTATGATTGCAACATGACCTCAGCCAATCTCAGCTCTGCTTGAATCCTTTTCCTCCGCCCCTTCTCGGGTCTAGTGACAATTCATGCCTTTGAATAATTTTTTCTAGGACTTTGAAATATCTGTACCTAAAGGTTAAAGTATCATAACCTCAACATACAATTAACCTACAGAGTTTCAGTGGCATTTTTGAACCCTACACAGCTTACCAAATGTAGGATTCAGAGTAGTGTTCCAGGAGAAGCAGTTGCATGCTATGTTAGAAGGCTAATGAAAGCACCCACATTCACCATGTGATGCAGCTGATCCATGTCCAGTTCAAAAGGGCCTGCTGTGTTATGATTCTTGGTGATATTCAAATGAGTCCCATGCAGCTGGAAGCCCAGAAAAATGAGATAATTAAATCAGCAATCAGCGTGAGCATAATGAGTATTACAATGATGTTTGTAGGAACTGATAGAGTTTTTACTCTGTTTGTTATACATCACCCCAAAACAACAAAGCATCGTGTGAATTATACAACCATGAGATATAAGTGTCTGATTTTCACTCTTTTTCTTAATTTTAAATTTTTTTAATTACACTTTAAGCAGAATAAGGGCAAATATTCACGCTGGGCTCAGAGACAAAATGTGCCTCTCAGATCATTTAATATGAGACAGTGTGTGCAAAAGACAGGCCCAAATTACTGAACTTGTGAACATCTCGGCTGGTAGTGACAGAAAAGAGATCATTCTGTATGCAAGTAGCAAAGAAACAGCTTGTAAGATGAATCACTGGTCTAAACCACTTTGAGGTAAAAGGTGGTTATAGTAGTGTCAGAGGCTGGAAATATTGCTGATATTGCCCCTCTGTGTTCCACAGCTCATGTTCCCCATTGTCTGGCTCTGGATCCTCAGAAGCATCTGGCTAAGGAGGGCACACAGTACTGAAGGTGGCATGAAGTTCGGGCTATGTGAATTTGGGCTTGCATCCCAGGCCAGATAGGACTTAATATGCATAAATCTTGCATTTAGAAGGCAGATAGGACAGAGCTGTGTGCAGGGACCTCAGGATCTGCTGAACGGATAAGATGCAAAGTTCTCTCTGCCCTCCTGTTTCACTTAACAAGGAAACGTGTATTGATTACAGAGACTGATGCTTAAATTTGGTTGATAAACAATGGGAAGCAAGGACAGCTGGCCGTGAGCTTCATGTGTCTAAACCCATTTCTTGATCAAAAGAAGCACCTGCAGACTTGTTGATAAGCCCCAAAGCATAGCTCTTCAGGAAATATCAGGAAATATTGAATTCAGATACTGGCTGCCTGATAAACAGATGTCATGGGAAAGGACTCATTTGGCACAGCTTCCAGTAGAGCAAGGGCACCTGGAAACTAGTCCTAAAACATCAAAAGCAGAATGAGTTGTGAGACAATACCTGGGACAAGACTCTGGTCTTTCCTTTGACGTGTCCTGTAGCATGTGATGATTATGGCCAGTAAACAGAGAGGCAATGATGAAAAGTGAGCTCCTATAATATTGCTATCCTCCCTTGGAGAGCTCAGAACCACCCAGATTACATGTGTGGTTACCCCTGAAATTTCATCAGTCCTGTAATTTACAGTTGGGTAAGCTGCATTTCTATTGTGACGCTACAGGAAGGGTCTTCATTCCTTTACTGCTTTTGAGACTGTTAGCAGTTCCTCTCTTGTCCCTCCAGTTTAAGCGTTACAGAGTAATCCTACAGACAATCTGACAGATCACACGTAGGGATTGACCACTGCAAAGGGAACAGTCTCTTCTTTAGCCTCTTTCTTTAGAGATAAAGTATGCTGCACTCCTCATGATGCCTCATGAAAGACCACAAGGGTAAAATTATTTGTTCTGACTTTCCAGCTGAGTCTCTGCTCTTCATAAACCAGTTACATCTCTGTTCATTTTTTAAAACACAGAATAAATTTTTCCAGAAGCTATGCATTTAGATGTCATTACAGTTTCCTTAGACCATTAACATATCTCCTCAGCCCTATCCATAGCTGTAGGACGTTATAGAAAGCTAGAACATCTATATGTTTTAGTTAATCATCGTGTTGCCAAACAACATAACATGTGGGCAGCTCATTTGCAAACAGATAGATTAACACAAAACCTGTGTTTTCAGCAAGGTTAAGTGCCTTGTGGCACCACTCTGCTGGTGTTGAAATACTGCACCGAGTCTCAGTGTTAGTCCACTTGGTACAAGCACAAAGTCCCTGCAGTCTGGTTTGCTGTGTGATGTAGACAAACCCAAAATATTGCCCAAAATGATAGCAGGCCTCTATCTGCTGAGAAAGGAATGCAAGGGAAAAGAAGTGAAAAAATGCTTGTTTAATTCTTCTGTGGGGAGAGTTGGAACACTATGATCCTATGAGTGGCTGGGGGAAGGGGAGACCTGAGAGCTACATGGCAGTGTGTAGTTTGGAAAGGAGCTGGAAACAGTTTAGAAAACATTGCCTTCGGCTGTCAGCATAAAATGACCATGATGGAGTGAGAAAAGTTTTGAGATTTTGCTTCCCTAGGGCCAAACTAACGCTGCCTGTTTGCATGTGTGAATTTAGCCTTCTGCACTTAAGAGGGAGAATACTTCAGTGAGAATTTGCATAAACATGCCTTAATTTGCAAAAAGACGGCAAAAAGCAGTAAAAGCTGACTGCTACCTTACAGGCAGTAATTTTTTAGCCAGCTTTATTTGATTTCATACGATTTACATTCCTCTACCCTTACTGTGTGGTTAGTCTGCACTTAGTAGGACTTGCCCTCAAAATATTCCAAGCATCCATGAAGCCAAACTTAACTGTGACCATAAAAAACGAGTCATGAGGAACATTTTAGAAATGGAGGAAAGCCAGAATGATAGTTCTGAAATATCTTCTTGATACAGCGTGCCAGCAAGCTCACTGAAGCCTGAAAATATATGGAGCTTGCTTATTGTAGAACAAGATAACTAGTGACACACCTAATGTGTTACACTGATGTGATAAAGTACCGGTGGTTTATAATAAAGAAAAGAATCCTTTTTATCTCTGCGTTTTCTCAAAATAATGACTCATAATCACGTGCTAACAATGCTAACGATAGGATCTTGTGCTTTTGAGGAAAAGGGAATTATTTCTCATTAATTTTATTTTCAGTTAAACTGCTGTTCCATTTATTTCCCTTGGGATGCATGTATTAAAATTTGCAAACATTCACTGTAACTTTTACTAATTTAATACATTTATCAATTGATTTATTAATGTGTTCCCTGGTTATCCCTCATTGTTTATTTACTGTTGTTTAAAATTCTGGGGAAGGTGTTTTGTGTTGTGCTTTGTAATTGGAAGTTAACTGACCAGCTGTTGTTGACTATAACTTTAAAAAAATTAAATTATTTTAAATATTGAACTAGAGAAGACGCCTAAAATATATTTCTGTAAGAACAACTGAGAAAGGTGTACAGAGTTGAAGACTAGACACCTGTGCCTAAACCTCAGCTTGCTGCTGTACTGGGTGCTGTTTTAGCACTTTTCTACTGCTAGTCCTTTGCTTAACCAATCTTTGTCTGCTCAGGGATGTCAGTTAAACTGTTTTCCTTCCTGTTTGCTTCTCAGATGTGCTTCCACCTCTAATTTGGAGTCAGACAGGTAGCTTTTCCCTCTCCCTCTGGCCCAGAGGCACAGAGCAGGACTCTGCAGTGCTAGCAAGCTTCAGGGAGTGTACTAGATTTTTTTATGTTTACTTGAAGGAGGATCAGGTGGTCTGAGCAATCTTGTTGGCTTCTGTGCAACTGTCTTCCACAAACTATATCTGACCTACAGTGAATAGTCTCATGGTGCTCTAAAAAGAGGAGTTTTTTATAATGGAAGAGTTGAAAGATCAAAGTTTTGTATAGTTTGGCAGGTTAGATAATCAGTTTTGGCTGCAGAACCTCTCACGAGAATTTTATCAGTTTTTAGGCAGAAGGTGTTTTAAATATTGTAACTGCTCTTTGTAATAGATGCCCCATGAAAGGTCCATAAAAATTTGATATTGCTCAACAATAAACTTTAACAAGAATCTAAAGGCTTAAAACTTAACAGCATTGTGACACATGCAGGAAGAATTACCCAGCTGCCATAAGACTCCTATTACTGTCTGTGAAACAAATTTACAGTAAAATATCCACATGGTGTCTGTTATCTTTCTGAGATTAGCTTACAGTTCATCACAATGCTTACAGCTACTCTAAACCTGAGTTCTCTCTGACTTTTGAAACATTCTGGTGGGAATTCAAATACTGACAGTGACTGGTTTTACCTGAACAACAGCATACAGTTCCAGCTACTGGTCATGATCAGAGGTCCAAGAAGTCTGCTTTATCTTGTTACAGCTATGAAATACACTCTTTGATGCACTCTCCAGAAGTAGATTTAGCACTAATAATAGAAATTCCTTCTCAGTTTTTCTTGTTCACTTTACATGACAAGGCACTGAACTTGTCAAATGGCAAACTTACATTGTGTGAAACAGTTCTGGAGCACTCAAAAGTTTCCTTCTTAAGTCACTGTCACTTTCCATTTGGTTTTGGTCATTTCTTTCTCCACGAATTTCCCTCCTGTCCCAATTCAGTGCCTCTGATTTGTTATTAGTGGGGTACTGCACTGTCTCCTATCTGATTGCATAATTCAGCCTTCAATGTGGAGACATGAGGGGAAAGTGTGCAGTCTCTTCTCTCCTGCTGTGTGTGCCTTGTAGACCAGGATGGGTCAGACCAGTCAGGAGGGCTCTGTATTCCTTGTGTTTAGGAACAAAACTTCCCTGTGTTCTCTGCACAGTTTGTATAGCCATAAAGTGGTTATTACACAAAGGTGGCCCAAAGCTAGGCAGATATGTAATCTTCTCAAAGCAGTTTAAAAAGTTCTTCTCTAGTATTCTCCAACAAAACCTCATTTCAACAGCCTTTAAAAGAAAATGTTTTAACAAACAAAGCTTAATAAAAAAATTCCTACTGTAAAAATTGCCACGACATTTTAAATATTAAAAATAGCAAACAATACTTTTTAATGAAATGTGTTGTCAAATTTTGTCTAGGAATAAAGTTACATTGAAGTACATGAAAGAATAATGACATAAAATAAATAGCAACTCCTAACCAGTCCTTTTTAATAATTTTACTGATGATCTGGATGAGGAGTTCAAGTGAACCCTCAGTCATTTCACAGACAACTCCAAGCAGAGTGAGATCTGCTGGAGACTTGGAAGGGATCTGGATTTGGATATACTGGGTCAATGGACCAAAGCCAATCGTATGAGGTTCAATAAGGCCAGGTGCTGGGTCCTGTCACAACAACCCCATGAAATGCTGCAGGTTTGGAGAAGAGTGGCTGGAAAGCTGCCCAGCGGAAAAGGACTTGGTCGTGTTGGTCAACAGCAGCTGAACATGAAACAGCTGTGCCCAGGTTGCCAAGAAGGCCAATGGCATCCTGGCCTGGATCAGCAATAATGTGGCCAGCAGGACCAGGGCAGGGATTGACCCCCTGTACTTGGCACTGGGGAGGTCACACCTTGTATCCCCTCTTCAGTTCTGGGTCACTTACTGCAGGAAGGACACTGAGGTGCTGGAGCACGTTCAGAGAAGGACAATGAATCTGGTGAAGGGTCTGGAGCACAAGTTTTATGAGGAGAGGCTGAGGAATCTGGGGTTGTTTATCCTAGAGAAAAGGCTGCTCAGAAGGGTCCTTCTTACTCTAAACCTGCCTGAAATGAGGCTGGGAGCTGGTTTCTTCTCCCACTTAATAAATGATAGGAGAAGAGAAAATGACTGCAAGTTGTGACAGGGAAAGTTTAGATTGTATATTAGGAAAAAAGTTCTTCACCAGAAGGGTTGTCCAACATTGGAACAGGCTGCCCACACTGGTGGTAGAGACACCATTCCTGGAGGTGTTAAAAAGACATGTAGATGTGGCACTTAGGGACATGGTTTAGTGGGGAACTTGGTAGTGTTAGTTTAATGGTTAGACTTGATGATCTCAAAGCTTTTTCCAATCTAAATTATTCTATGATTTTATGATTCTATTCTAATGCCACAACCACTAAAAATAAGAACAATATTGCAAAGAAGAAAGCCCTAATTTCTTTTTGATTTGTACTCACCAAAAGGCAGACTTCCGTCATTCAGACACCTGGCTCAAATCACAGATGCTTTTCTTCAGTTCAATAGTTTGTTTTTCCTAATTGCCTAAAACAGCTGACAAGAGGAAGTTAAGTCTCAACATGGCTTCTATTTCTTTTCCTAGTTTCTTTTTTTTTTCAAGTTCCTATTGCTATTTCCTCCTGAAGACTCAAAGTTAAATATTATTCTTGCCTGGAGGGAATTTCATGTATAGTGTTGAGCAAAATTCCTAGGAGGAGAGACAAAATTCACTCAGGTTTTTTGTATGTATCCTTGTTTCAAGAGAAGGCCAGTGCTTGTTCAAATCTGAATCAGATATTAATGTTTGGGTCCTAGACAGAGGTTCTGACTTGGTAGTAAGAACTGATATTATTTGTGAAAATGCAAAGGTTGTAAGAACAGGGAACTGTAAAAAGATGCAGTGCTTTGCCACCACTTACTTAGGCACAGTCAGGTGTTTGATATACCCTGAGTGACAAACTCTTTTGAAAAAAGACAGTCTATGTGTACTCCATATCAGAAGGAGCACACTAAGCATGTGTGTCTGCTCTTGGATTGTCAGGGAAGAGAAGGTTAGTGTTTGAGATGAAAACTATAATGAATATTTTATGCAGAAAGTAGACTAACAAACTTTATAGGAAAGTACTTGTGAAGGACAAAAAGACTGACAAAAAGACCAAAAGAATTCTGTATGTAAGTCCATTGTTATTTCTGACAAAAACCGTCTGGATCACTCTAACCTAGAAGATACAACATTTCTTTCCAACTCTTTATATTAGACCTGTAACTACAAATGTAGTCTCTTACTATGAAGGACACTATATTTAACGATTCAAGACTTTAGGAAAAGAAAATAAAAAGTAATCATCTTAAATGTTTGGCATGCATATACCTGTTTACATCTTTATGAGAAACTCACAGTATAAACCTTAGGATAAACATTTTGAGGCCTTCAGGGCAAAGCTGGAAAGAAATTACATCTATATGGTTTTTGGCTTCCATGTTATATGTGGATGTTAGAATTACCAAGCTAGAGCAAGCACTCTTTACATTATTTTGGTGTTTGGAATTAGATTTCAGTGATTTTGTTTTAAAATATGGGGCAGGGGAAGGGAAGATGGGACAAAGGCTGGCAATGTGTTTGGCTTTGCTCTTGTGACAGTACCCAGAGAAGTGTGAGCAAGCACATGGTCTTGCAAACTGCCTCTAAAACTCATGTTTAATTTGAGCTCTAGCTCTAGGCTAAGTCAGCAGTTGCTTATGGCAGCGCCAGCAAGGAGACTGCTAAAGCCACACAACAAATCAACACTCTGGTATGTATAAATTCATCTTGCTGGTTAAAAATTGCACTGGAAACTTGAGTGGCTGAGGTAATGACTGTTTAAGCCAGTAACTTTATCCTGGACACAACATTGATTATCCTTCCTGAATCAACACAGTGTCTGCATGATGTACTCTATTTCATTATAAATGCAATAGTTTGTAGCAATACTGATGAAATTTGTCTTCTTAGACGGTCTAACATATACAAAAATAGTGCTAATGACAGTGACCCAGTAACTAGCAATTTCTACTTCCACCTTCCAGTACCATTCCCTAGAAACAGCTGGGTTAATTTTACTCCCTCCTTTCTCTTTACATGGTAGGAATAGCTGAGCCTTAGTCAGCTATCCAAAGTTTGCTGATGCAAGAACATTTTTGACTATGTTCTAGGGAAGCTGATACAGCGAATGCCAGCAGTATAAGTCTTACTATCTTGCTTATATGAAATTGGCATATAGGGAAGTCGGTTTCAGTGGTTTGAAATGCCAGGATTTCAGTCAGATAATATTTTACCCTCTCTGACCAAACAATATCTAGGAAATATGGAATTAGGTCATTTGATAGCTGACCTATAGCCGATTTGTTCTACACGGGCATTATGGTTAGCTTTGCTAATGTGTTGTGAAGCAAGTAGGTATAAACCAAGATAAACAGAATGAAGTAAAATGTCCTTTAAATGCACCTGTGGTAGATCGCAATCACAGAATGGGTGAGGTTGCAAGGGACCTTTGGAAGGTATCTAGTCTAAACACCATGTTCAAGCAGGGCCACCTAGACCTTGGTCAGGACTGTGTCCAGCCAGCCTTTTAATATTTCCATGGAGGGCAACCCCAGAACTTCCCTAAGAAAATCATAACTGTGATCAGTCCCCCTCAGAGTAAAAAATTCCTTCCTGATGTTCAGAGGCAACCTCATGTGTTTCAGTTTGTGTCCACTGTCTCCAGTCCTGTCATCAGGCATCACTGAGGAAAGCCTGGCTCCCTTTTCTTTTCTCCTTCTCTCCAAGTATTTCCATACACTGATGAGATTCCCCTGAGCCTTCTTTACTCTGGGCCGAACAGCCTTAGCTCTCTCAGCTTTTGCTTGTATGTAAGCCACTCCAATCCCTTCATCTCCTTTGCTGACCTTCTTTGGGCTCTCTCCAATATATCCATGTCTTGTTTTTTTTCTTCCAGGGAATCCAGAATTGGACACAGCACTCCATGTGTGTCCTTGCCATGTTGAGCAGAGGGAAAGGATTGCTTTCCTGTATCTACTGGAAATATTATGCCTAATGCAGCCCAGGATACCACTAGTCCTCTTTGTGACCAGGGCACATTGCTGGATCACATTCCACTTGGTGTCCTTTAGGACCCCAAGGTAGTGTTCTTCAAAGCATCTTTCCAGGTTGGCATCCCCCAGCATATATTGGTACCTAGGATTGTTCCTTCTGGTGCAGGACTTTGCACTTCCATGTGTTGAACTTCATGGGGTTCCTGTCAGCACATTTCTCCAGCCAGTTCAGACCCCTCTGGATGGCAGCAAAACCCTGCAGAGTGTCAGCCCCTCCTCCCAGTGGCTGGGAGGTGTGCTGAGGGTACACTCTGCCCCATCATCCAGAAATGGAACATGTTTTTCAGAAGAAATCCCATCTTATACTTTATCCTGAGAAAAAGCCAGGCAATGGTAGAAGTCACAATAGGTTTTAATGGGTTGGAGCTTAGGGAGAAACCTGTAGGTTAAAATTAGTTAGAGCACCTCAAAAATCTTGTTGTACTCTTGGAGGAAAGTAGCTTGGATGAAAGGACTAGCTAACTTCTCACTTATTCCATGCTGGTTTGTCCTTGTCAATTCCATGCTTACACCTTTTTCTTTAAAGAGGCAAAGCTAGAATCCCTCACCTTTTTGCTTATTTCCATACACAATGGAAGGAACATATCCCCGATGATTAATTATCTCTGCAATTTTCATTGGAAAAAAAGTGGCTGAAATGTTGATAGTTCTAATGATCTGCAAAGCAAATAGGTTTCACACTCCAGTTCTTTCACAGGTTCTGGTATACAAAAACAAATCATTAAATAGGAGTTGTGTGCAGAGCTGAAGGGAAACTGACTTCAAGGTTTGCTCAGATTTGTATAAGTGAAAGAAACTAGAGGCTTTACCAGCCCAGATTAAATAAATCCTGCTATTTTGGGGCATGGTGTCTCCCTGGCTTCATTTTCAACCTAATTACACTGAATGTTGTTGAAAATGATCATGTGGAAAATCTTCCGGCCAGTGAAAAGAAATAAGAACTAGTTAAATAATATTCAAAGAGAAAAGTGGTTATTTGAGATTCTGGACAGATTCTTGAGTGTACTCTAGACTGTCTCCTTTGCATAGCACAGGCCTGTGAGCCCAGGCTTGTTTTGTGGTTTTTTAGTGATTCAGTGCTGCAGGATTAAAATTCTCTGATTCTTGTTTTGTTTGTTTGCTTGCTTTGAATTTAATATTTTGTCTGAAAGCATTTTTTTTTTTTTTGTAGGAATTGGGCTTGATTTGTTGTAGGAGCAAAAAAAAAAAAAGAGAAAATTGAACCCAGCATATGTAAATGGGTTATGAACATGCAGGGTGGAAAAAACTAAATATACCATTTTCTAAAAAAATTATAAAAATGCTTTTGTTTAACTCAGCAGAAGTTAGGAAATCTCTTGTTCCTACTGTAAGCCAATACTTCTTTGGAAGCTCCCAGGAATTAGTTCCTGGCATCTCTCCTTCTACTTTTGGGAATGTAAGCTGCAATTCTAACTCTGGGCTAAGGAAGGGAGCACACAGGAAGCACACTAGTTAAAAATCAGGCAATTAGTTTATAACTGTGGGCTTTATTTTCTCTCAGTTGCTCTCTGCAATAAATTAATAACTGAACTCACCAGATCTATATTTCATAATTTTCTCTTTACTGTCTAATACTCTGAGAAATACCAGACTACATTTTCCTCTGAACATAGCTGAAATGCCCTTAGCAAGAAATTCTGCTGTGTAAATGAGGCCAAGTTGGAATTGCTGTGTGGGCAGGCAATGCCTAAAAGTTTAAAAAGTGGCTCATAAGTCAGAAATTTCATAACAGGATCATCTAGCCAATGGAACTCCTCTTGCCCTTGCTGTACACTTGAGTAAAATTGTTACCTAATCAGTGTACAACTTTCTCTGCAATTCTCTGCCAAAATACTCCTACATCTCAATTTTTGTGTGTTCCCTGTTAATCTTAGTGCTTACTACCTACCATATAAAGCTTGTGTGTAAATAAATGTGCATTGAGACCCACAGGAAAAATGCACTTAATTTTTTGGCAAAATACTTTCACTTTGAAACATTTCTATAGATGCTTTTATTAGAAACAATGTTGGGTGAGGAGATTCAATTTTTGCATTAATACAATGTCTTCCTTCTTGCTATTTCTTCCTGTCCTCCCTCCACATCCCCTCAGAAACCCTCCTCTTCCAAAACCCAAACATGGATGGAGTCCTGATCTTGACTGAGGAGGAGAAAATGGTTGAAGAGAGAAGACTAAAGGCAGAAAATGGTTTTATGAACAAAGGAATGTTATTTTGGATTCCTTTTACCCTTCTGCCATGATTACTCCTGTCAAAAAAAAAAAAAAACCAAAAAACAAACAATGAAAGAGTGAATCCAATTTTCAAGTGTTCTTTAAAGTCCATTTTTATAGCTAATGTAGACAAGGTGCATTTCAATCTATTATTTCTAATAATAATTTCCTGGTTTATCTGGTGCTTAGCGGTTAAAGGACCAAGGTGCAATAATTCATTGGCAGAATATGTTTGTGTTTTGTGTCTGGGCCAAAAAAACTCCTAAGTCATTCATTTTATATCTGGAAACCCATAGATGAATAAAATGGTGTAACTGTGTTAATTAAATTTCTTACAAATGCAGTACACTAAATAAGGGCTTTGGGACGTGCCAAGTCTCAGTGTTCCTGAATGTGGAAAGTCTGAATACTTGGAAATTCTCTAGCATGCGTTATGTTAAAAGTTAAGGCAGTGAACTGTATAATAAAGTATTTTTGGCATGTGGAATTTAATATGTTGCAAAACTATAAGGGTTTAACTTGCTACATGATAATAATGAACATTCTTTGTAATAAAAGAAATACAACTCTCCAGTGAGGTAAAAAAATGCACCAGACGGAATAGAAGTATTATTTGTGCTTCCTGTTACTATAAACTCAAGACTGAGCTGTGACAGTCAGAAGGAGCACTTCCATATGATTCTTCACAGTGAAAATTTTGCAGATAGGATTTTATTTTAATTTTTTCCTACTGTGATCTATGTACCACGACTTTCTTCTGGAGCTGTTTGAGGACGTTCCACTTGGCCATTGTGAGGCTTGTGAGCTACTGATGTAGGCAGAACTGCCTGGCACACTCCTCCTCCAGGCTCTACTCCCCCACTACTGAATTATATCCCATTGTTTAAGTGATGCAAGGAGCTTGTTTTTATTTCTGTCTGGAGAAAATTAACTTCCCAGGTGCATATTAAGATAAACAGCCTTTGTATGGAGGGGGTGTTGTGTTTGTGCACCTCCACTAATTTGTCTTTGCTTTTAAATGGCCACTGGGTATTTCAGTAAATCAGTTTTTCTTGGGGGTTGCTAAGCGATTGAACAGTATTGCTGAAGCATCTCCACAAATAGGGTGCAGGTCCTATATTTTGACTATTAACCAAAATTATATAATCCTATGCAATAAAACACACTACAAAACTATATGTCATATGTGGTATCAGTGAATAAAATTGCAGAATTTGTCTTTACTGTTCCCCTTTGTTTTTTGCATGCTTGCTACCATGAATATCACAATTTTTATCCCTTTTTCAGGATAAATTTTTGGTTTCTTACTAAGCCGTACTTCCTAAAATATTAAAGATGTTATTTTTACATGTATATAAAAAGCAAAGGATAAGAACTGTACTTTTTTCCTACACAGCTTAATTTCTAAGCAGTTAGTATAATTTTAAAGCACTTGGGACATATATATATATCTCCATAGATTCTTGCTTTGTCAAGCTAAAATTGTATTCTTGGTTTCCTGTTGAAAATTTTATTAAATGTTTCAGGTTAAATGCTTAGCCATTTACAGCTTCAAAAAGCTTAAAAGCAATGCTAAGTCTTCTTGAAGCCTTATGAAAGGATATGATGAAGTGATATTTCTAAAGCAATTTTTTTGGTCAAAGTGTTTTTGTTGGGATTTATGGAAAATACTAGGGAAGATAAATACTGCTTAAAAAGCAATATTCTATAATATTAGGCTGATTTATTGATTTAAAAAAAAACAAAAACAAAGAAATGGGAGAACTTGCTGTATACGCTGCATGAATACGCCTCAGTTCAGAGAACAATTCCTTTTTTTTTGTACAGTGGTAATTCTTTCAGCAGTTCTGGCCTATGCTGTTGAGGTACACATATGACTATCTTTGCTGTCTGAGACAATAATGTCAATTAAAGAAAAAAAAAGTTGGAAAAAATTATAGGTGGGGGCCCTGGCCTGGCCCCTGCCAGCACCAGTCCTGCTTTTTCTTTGTTTCTGTATCATGCAGAAAAAGCAGAGGACCAGAAAATAAGACTAGTGCACGCATGAAGTTGTATCACTTTTGTTCTTCTCAGGCTCACAGATTTATTAAAGGCAAAAAAATACCCCAAACACAACACTGAAGTGTCACATTAAGAAGAAAAATTGTGGTAATGACTAAATAATATTATTGTAGCAATCTGAATAAAAGGAAGCCAAATTTTTTGTGCTAAACAAATCAAACATAGATTTGAACTTTGGGATAGCCTTTACTCTTTTTTAAAAGTGAGCTCTGCATGATTTTATTCAGTAATTTCCCTTAACTTGCACATTAGTATCCCAGTTTTATGTTTCTCTTTTCAGTGTTGTTTGTGGAACAGTACATGTAAACAAAACAGCAGCAGTCCTTAGGAAGGCACCTTGCTCCAGATGAATTAGTAATTAGGCAGGATTAGCAAATTCAGACTATACTTAGCCACAAAAGACCATGTGAAATATTCACTTCATATACTGAAACATACAAAAATACTCTCAAAATTGTTATTTGTCTGTTCTCATTGACAAGATCCCTGGAAATCAAGCCACTACCTTTAATACTAACTAATTCAATAGGTATTAATAGGCTACCAAGTGGTTACTACATAATTTTTAAAAGTTCTGCTGGTTTTTTTCCTTTAAAGTCTATTTCAATAAAAAGAATTTTTGGGCAACCAAGAACTTTTGATAAAACATTACAAAACTGCATTCTACAAGTTTCAAGTACATTTGACAAGTCTCCATACATACAGAGTATGTTTTTTGCATCTCTTTGGAACATGTTGGGTCTACTCATAGGGCTGAAAGTGACCCGAGTAAACAACCTTTTTTTTCCTTGATTTGATTGGTAATAAATTAAGCCCCACCCAAGATGAGTCTGTTCTGCCCCGATGGTAATTGGTGAGTGATTGCTTCTTCATATCTCAAACCATAAGCCCTTTGCTATGTGTTCTGTCCTCTGTTTTTGGCTGCCTCAAGCAAGTATCCAATACACCTACATCATTCCTCATGGAATCTCTGTGCAATATGTTCTTGAGGACCTTCAGCAGCAGGAATTCTGTTCTTCTCAAAGAAATTCTAGCAGTGCTACTTGGTGTCCTTACATCAGTGATTCTATGTTGCTTTGTAGTCCAAGGAAGTTTTAGAGAGGTCACCATCATCATCTTTCTCTTTTGCTCTTTACACTTGCAAAAATACTCAATTCTACTGCTTGAAACAAGAGACAAATATTGTAATTAAAAAGGCTAGGCTGGAAAGATTAAAATCTGGAAATATTAACACCAGGGCTATGCCATTGTAAATATAAAAAGTTCTCACAATCCTAGGAAATATGTCAAATTTTGGTATAATCAGGTAAATTTTGGTAGTGTGGGGAGCTAGTATTGGAAATAAACTGACATCTCTGGATATTTTCTGCTCTTAGGGTGATGGTGAATTAACATCATACAGAAAATGCAAAAATGTTCTCTGTTGCTCTTGCTGTTCTCCAAGTGGGAAAACATAGATGGTTTTCAGTAATCAAGTATTTAAACTAAGTAAGATTAAAGCAGGATAGACTTCTACTAGTTATGAGTTAATTGTGGCAGGAAAACACTTGGACACCAACCCCTGAACAAATGTGTTAATGTTTAGTAGGGAAATAAAAATAATGTTTGAGGCTATAAATGTAGTGAACTTCATTAAAAGTAAGCCTAGCAAAACAAACGTTGTATTATGTGCTAATGGACATTCCATAACAACTCCTTTTTCACACCACAGGGCTGCCACTCCAGAGGAAACTTGGAAAAAACTTTAGATCCTGACTATATTAAAAAATCCTTCATTTGAGATGCTTGATTTGAAGGCATTGAGACTTTGGTTGTTACCAATACCTTTCAGCTTGTGATTTTTTCCTTATATGAGAATGTGGCCTGTCATATGCCAACAGACAGATTGCAAACTGAGACATCAATGAATTCATACCACATTTTAAAAACTTCTAACAGAAGGTTACTGACCCGGAAATTATGCAAATAATGTCCTGCTATGGTTCTATCTTAACTTCATCTACAGTATTGATTGAAAAACTTAGTTTTAAGACCTGAATTACAGCTGGCAGTCTTGTGCCAGGGAAGGTGAACACTTTTAGCTTAGCTGTGGGTACAGTTTTAGCTTAACTGTTGGTGAGGTACTGAGGTTCCATTTTCCTAATAATATTGCTTTCTCCTTTCTGAACATTTTGTCTGTATGCTACATCAAGTAAGGAAATGGATGAAGAGTGATATGGAAAGATTCAAAGACAGTTCAATTAGGAACTGACTTATCAAATGTAATGCTAATTTTTTACACTCAGTTGTCTCTTATGGGTCATTTTACAAGACATGTTTGTCTGTTATACTAAGTAAAATTCTGTTTGTTTCCAGCATTTTAAAAGTATGCATTTTTTTAATGTTAAAATTGTCATTAATGCTTTTGCTAGGAAGAATTTTTAATTCAGGTATAAGTAACAAGCAAATATTGAAATAAATCAAGGTATTTCTCCTTTTTTTTTTTTAGGAACATTTGATTTGAGATCTGCGTAAGAAAAAAACCAGCAATTATTTTTTCTAATAATTTTTTCACTTTTATAAGTTATCTAGTTATTTGAAGGTAAAGTAAAATGGAAAAGTACCTATGGTTTTAGTCTTCTTTAAGACATGGAGGACACTACAGAGGACTGAGATGTCCTTTGCACAGAGTCTCCTTTCAGTGTCCAAGAACTGTGTGACACCTCATCCTGAACGCAGGGTGATCCAATGTCATCGCAGAGCTCCTACCATGTACAGCAGCCACGTTGAGATTCCTACCCCTCAGAACAGTCACACACACTGGTAAACTTCTGCTTCTATTTCTGTACTTTGAATCCATTGCTATCAGTCAATCCAACATTACTGCAACAAATTTATATAATTTAAAAATTCAAATTTTTATTGGGCATTTATTCAAAAGAATTGAGTTATAAAAAAAAAAAAATCAACAAAACCCTGTTCATTCCCAGGAGGCAAACCAACCTTTTGTCTGCAGTTAATGCAACATTAGGCGCACATTCTTTCATAGAAAGCAGCTAATACCCTAGATAATTACATGCATCCAGGGCCATAAGAACAATCATATTTTGCTGAAAGAGTGCAATTTTTAGCAGTTCTACAATTCTGTATCAGGAATAATTTTGAGTATATAACAATCTGCTGTTCTAGCTGAGCTCCTCAGAGCTCCTCTTCTTAGGGTTTCCTAGAAATGCCTTAGATGTATGTTGATTTGGTGTAATAAAGTGCCCCAGGATGTATCTGATGCCTTGGTCATAAAGTGCTATATGATCCATTTTCTGGGGATTTTCATTTCTCAGTCCTTCGTTTCTTTTTTCTGACGGAACCTTTTCACAATGGTGTACTTTGGAATGTAGTTGATTTCAGGCCTGGGAACACAGAATCTGTCCTTGAGTGATAAGATGTTTCACTGCAATCATCTTTTTATATACATAGATATGTATGTGTTTTTAAAAAAAAAAATAGATATTGGAGACCAAAATTTCAAGAACTCTCAAAATTCAAAACCCCCATTTCCCCATTCCCCTGTGCCTCTGGGGGTGGAAGCAGTGAAATCAGGAATGAACTTGAACCTATGGAGAAGCAAGGGGTGCAGGGAAGATATTTTAAAATATTTTTTTCCTCATGATTTGATTGGTAATAAACTAAACTAAGTCCCCCAAGACAAATCGGTTCTGCCCCGATGGTAATTGGTGAGTGATTGCTTCCTCTTCTTATCTCAAATCATGAGCCTTTTGCTATATGTTCTGTCCCCTGTCCACTGAGGAGGGGAGTGACAGAGAAATTTTTATGGCCACCTGCTGTTGCACGACACAACCTGGACATAGGTAACTAAATTTCTACATAATACAGAATGGGTGATACCACACCTTACTTGTTGATATCAACCACATGAAGTCCAACAAGGGCAAGTGCCCCATTCTGCATGTGGGATTGGCCAGCCCTGGATGTACTGACAGATTGGGGAATGAGATACAGGAGAGCAGTGCCCAGACAGGGCCCTGAGGATCCTTGTTGATGGCAAGTTGAACGTGAGCCAGCAGTGCCCTGGCAGCCAGGAGGGCCGAATATGTCCTGGAGGGGATCAGGCACAGCATTGCCAGCTGGGCAAGGGAGGGGATTGTCCTGCTCGGCTCTGCACTGTAGCAGCCTCACCTCCAGTGCTGGGGGCAGTGCTGGGTGCTACGATGTACGAAAGACATTAACATATTAGAGAGCATCCAAAGGAGGCCAACAAAGATGGGGAAGGCCTTGAGGGGAAGCCATGTGAGGAGCAGCTGAGATCACTTGGGTTGTTCAGCCTGGAGAAGAGAAGACTGAGGAGAGACCTCAGTGCAGTTACAACTTCCGGATGAGGGGAAGAGGAGGTGCAGACACTGATCTCTTCTCTGGTGACCAGTGACAGGACCAGAGGGAATGGCCTGGAATTGTGTAAAGGAAAGTTTTGGTTAGGTTAGGAAAAGGTTCTTCTCCCAGAGGGTGTCTGGGCACTGGAACAGGCTCCCCAGGGAAGTGGTCACAGCACCAAGCTGACAGAGCTCCAGAAGTGTTTGCACAATGCTCTCAGGTACACAATGTCACTGTTGGGTGTCCTGTGCAGGGCCAGGAGTTGGACTTTGGTGATCCTAGTGAGTCCCTTCCAATTCAGAATATTCTGTGATTCTGCCTTGAAAAAACGTATTAGTAAGGAGAAATACCTGCTAAGAATTGTCATATTAAATATCCTACTAAAAATTATTCTTCAAAATACACTCAATTTTGTTTGTGTATAAATGACATTATTTTGCACCTTATGCTGATTTGTAGTGTGTTTATGATCATAACTGAATAGAAAATATTTTTTGAGTTTGAAAAATATTCTCTAAAGTTGTATTGACAATCATAGAGAAAGGATTTGAAATAATGCACAGAAATAAAAATAATTTATATTTGTTTATCTCTGAATTATTCTTCTTTCCTTTTACTGCTTTTATTAAATGTTAGCAGAATGTAAATAATGGGACCATACCCTCCCTTTCTGATTGAGTAATGAATTCTCTGCTGCATAGTGAATGTGGTTTTCCATTATAAAGAACATATAAAAATTAATAGCTGCTTTATGTGGCTGCACTAGCCAAGGTTACAAGTTGGGCAGCATGATATAATTTGAAAAGAACAGATGGATGAAGCTCTCAAGCCCTTTTTCAGGTCTGATACAGAGCAAACATTAAAGTAAGTGGGCAGTAATTGCTCTGGATGTCATTAAATTATATTAATAAGCTAGGAGATATTGAGAATGAGTGCGAGAAACTAGGAAGTACTAAAGGGAAAGTGCCTATCTGCATGCCCATTCTGAAAATGGCTGCTACTTCCAGCATGTTGAGCTATGACTAATAGGCAAAAATGGTGATGAATTTGAAGCATTTAAGACAGGAAGGAAGTTCTGGTGTGCTATCAAAACCACTCACAATTTAGGTCAGAATTGCACTTATCCTGTAATATTATACAAATTAGTAAGCAAAGTAAGTTCCTACAAGTTTAGTTTTGAGTTTTGGAAATATTTTTCCCCCTTAGCTGAATTGCAGCCAGAGTAATTCTTTCCAGTGTATGTTTGACTCATGTTAGACTTGAGAAAGGGCTTGTGTGCCCTAAAGCTTGATCTTTCCCTTTTTCTGACTGCACTATTTGGTCTAATAAAAACTATTATCTCTTTCTAGATGTTGATTTTAAGGAGTGATGGACTGAAAAAGAGATGGTATTCATCTTTGTACCACAGAAATAAATTTTAAAATGGCCACTGATACCTGTAGAAGCCTGGTCAGATCAGAAAGACTGTATTCTTTTCTAATGTTAGATGCTGATGTTATTACTGCTCACCAGCATTTCCCATTTTCCAGACTAGTTCACAGTCATGTGGGGATGTACCATTAGGCTGCATACAATAGGGAAGATCAGCTGATGTGTAAAGCTTTTCCTAAGCCTAATTGGCTAGTTTTGCATTTGCAGATGTTAGATTTCCAAATCAATAATCCTGTAAATGCTCACAAGCAGCTGTGATGGGAGACAGAATTTGATTTGCTGCAGCTTTTGGAGACAAATCACATTTGCAATGGAAGATGTTGAACTTAAAGAGAATATGCCCTTGCAAATTCTCTTACCCAAGGGGAAATGACAAAATTGAATGTCAAGGTCATAATGACAGACAGCATGTGCCTTGCAGAAAATGAAATGGCAACTTCAGAGACTCCGGGTTTTAGCATTTTAATGAGGTCTGTGTTTTTGTTTTCCCTTTTTTTTTTCTTTTTTTTTTTTCTTTCTCTTTCCAGTGCACATGGCAACAGCAGCAGCTGAGGTGCACAGCTGCGTTGGGTGTGGGCAGGGACAGCATCCCAAGAGGATGCTGGGGCTGGACAGGGTGCTGGGCATGGTGGCAGTCACTTCCTTCGGGCTCCAGCAATGGAAAAGGGTGATGCCTGCAATTAAACACCAAGAAATACATTTAGTTTAACAATTTAATTATGTTTTCAGGCTGCTACTTGTCATGTAATTGAGCCAAACCAGACTGTAACAGCAGGAATATCAGCGAACAGGTTACCTGGAGCTTTTCAGGTTTACTTCTTAAGAGAACAGATATCAGTGTGCACACATTTCACACCATGCAATGTTATAATCTTTACACAAAACACTGTGAGTATGGAATTCAAGGGAAGTACATGGTACAATATGATGGCAGTTTAATGTAAGAAAATCCTGTTATTTGAACAATATCAGAGGATGAGCAAGATAGAGGGAAGCATGTGAAAATTAAGGGATGACATTGAACTAATCAGCTGTCTACCAATTATCGAGTAATGTTATTCTTTTGAAGCTATGCTTGTTCTTGGGGTACATCCTAGAATGCATTATTTTTCTTCTTTTCTATGTAACTATTCATTACAGTACTATACAAAATGGCTGGTAAATGTCTTTCATGTAGAAAAGAGAAGCATAAGAGTAAAATGGGATTTTGGAATTTTTACAAAGGATTGTACATGCAACCTACCGCTGGTTTAGTTATGTCCAGTGGAATTGCTGGAGTTTCTATTCAGAGATGTAATCCCATTCAAAAAACTAGACTGGTATGTAATTGGCAACAGTAGCTCAGCTACTTCATAACACCATATCATTCTTTGGTTATCCTATTCTTTTCACTCTTCCTTGTGAATCTATAATTTGCATAACAGTTTTACAGTGAATTCTTAATAATGTGTAGCATGTCAAATGGTACTATCGGATTATGGGTAATCTGATTTCTTCAAATCCATGAACAATTACTCTCAATGGCCTCAATATGAATGTACAGGATACTTTAACCTGATTGTCTCCTGGTCTGAGAATACTCAGGCAGGTTATCTGTGACAAATGTGCCCAGCTTTTCCTTGCTGTCTTCCACTGAAGTCTGCCTCAACCAGAATTTACAGGAATGAGAAAGAAAATTAAAACAATTCACCCTACCTATGCTACTCCACCATTCTGGTATTTACAATGCTGGAGAAAAGACATCTGGCTTTTCAAGAGGAGTCTGTGTATGCATGTTCTTGTGAGCATCATGTTTGTATTGGCGTGCAGAGGTTTATTTTTTTTTAACCTCTGAAGCCTTTTTCTTCTACATCTATGTAGCTGGGGAGGCAAAAGATGACCAGATCCCCACTTTCTGTTTGTGTCTTTAAAAAATAATTTTAGATCTACTAAAAAAGTGTTGCAACACTGTCCTAAGAAGAGAAAGCCATACTTGTCCTGTCTGCATCGGCACCCTCTGTCTGGAGGTGCTCCTGGCATGCCATGCCAGCTGTGCTCAAGTCACATATTTGAACATGACTGATCAGCTTAGTCCATATTATTCTGTCTCAGAAGAGACCTAGGAAGAGATCTAGAGGGTTTGCAATGATGTAAGGAGTTTAAGTTGCCTGTCTCAAACACTGTCAAAGCCACAGAAGGAGTTTGCCATGAGATAAGCACAGAAGGGAGTGACAGGATGACATGAACTCCAGGCTGGCAGACGTGAGCTCTGGTTAGTTCATCCTGGTTAATGAAAAAATTCCTAGTGTAACAAACTGTGTAAAGAAGCAACTGCTCATACTCATATCACTGGTTAAACAGAGACCATCCCAAGTTATGGGACAGATGGCATCTATGACCACCAATAAACACCAATGCCCCCCAAAACATCCCTGCACAGACACCCAGAACTTGAACTGTAAGAGAAGGACCCACATCAGGACCTTGATATAAGATAGGGGCTGCAATATTATCTGGGTTTTATTTCAGACCTAGGGAGAGAGAGGTTAACAAAGATGTGAGAGAACAATGTATCACTGAAAGTGGATAAGAAAAGCCAACTCAGCAACTGTGCTGAAACCAGCTTGGACTGGATAAAATGTAATTCCGGCAGGGGAAGGTCACAACCAACCAGCTCAAGAAACCCACTGGCTCAGAAGATGAGAAAGACTGAACATGAGACTATTAGTATTAAAAGTGAGGGAATCACTTAACCAATAGAATAAGAGAACTGTGTAGCCAGTGAGCATTAATTCCTTTGTTTGCCTAGATGCGTAAATAGTGAAAAGTTTTGAAGGGCCTCAGGACCCCCACCACAGAGAAGTTCAGGATGAAGAAGGACCAATGGGATGCTGCTGTATCCATGGGTGGTGACTATCTTCTACTTGATATCTCTCTCTCTCAAATACTCCCACCTTCTATTTCTTTCTATCTCTTTACATTCACATTAATTCTTAAATAAAATCTGTATTATTGACTTCAGGCATATGGTCTCATTTGCACCTTAATTTGGGCTGAGGAATCTCTCACTAATCAGGTCTTAACAAATGCAACCAGCAGACTGTGCACTTGCCTGAACTAGCCCATTACTTGAGCTTAATTGATAAAGTAAGCACATCCAACAAAATATAAAAAAAAACAAAACTAAATGATTTTGAGCAAATGATGCACTCAGCTGAAATACCACCATGATTTTTGCTAAAACTATTTGTTGTGAATACCCCACTTAAACTGGGGATCTCCATCTCTGATAACAGCAGAAGCCAAAGTCTGAATCTCTTTGTGGAACCAAGAGATACCCGCTCTTCATCACTGGGCAAGGTCTGAGATGTTCAATATCAAAGTCAGTCCAAGTATTTTGAATTGTGAATTGACACGTAATTACCACTTTGAGAAGAGAGGCATTAGGGACTCAGTTATGCTGAATGAAAGACATTTTATTCCAAGGTTATGACTTCTTGTTAACATCTTTGAAAACATGTATATGTTTTAGGGTATGGATAACATCTAAGCCCAAGAGTCTCTATTTATCCTGAGAGTAGCTCTAGTCTGATAAATGTCTGATAATATAATAAAGATATATGTAATTAATGTGTGACTGTGTGTTTACATGAGAAAACACAGATAAAATATTCTCCTGTTGCAAAAAAAAACACACTGTTTGTAAAAAGGTGGCTGATGAATAGAAAACAGACTCGTGTAATATCCAAGTCTTTGTTGGTAGTGAACAGATGCTACACCAGCAGTCCTGGGACTTTCATGGAACTGCTATGAACGTGTTCACAGCATGATAATACGGGCAACATGCTGTTAAAATGCTGCTTCCCAAATCCCAGGACTGCTATAGAGCTACTGTAGTCTGCCTTAATTCAAAGGCATGTTTAAAAAAAGGTCCTTTATGATGGAGCATTCTGAAATCATGTCAGTGATTTTATAGTTTATCCTGTTTATGGCTGAAGGGCTGGGAAGGAAAATATGCATCTTGCTATTTCTTGATGTCTAAGAATCCATCTTTGGGTTTGAGATACTTGGTTGACCTACTAATAAAGAGCCTTTTAAATAATCATGTAGCAATTTAGAGGAATGCTTTTTTTTACCTTGTGTTGCAAATACATGCATAAAGAAGCCATCACTGTGCAATATTACAAGGAATTTTCTGTTTTCATTAAACATATTTTAGAAAGGAAGAATGCTATTTGGCAAATAATCTTATAGAGGATCTATGCAAAATACATTGTAAAAGGAAAAGTTTTGTTTTCTTTTGTTTTTTAAAGTCATTCCAGGAACCTGTTTTTACTGCTTACTTCATGTTTGAATAAATTATGTGCTTGGAATGGTAAAGAGAACAGAAGAAAATAATCTTTATTTAAATAAAGGGTCTAAAAAAAGAGAAGGAATTACAGAGGACCATGATTATTTAGCAGAATATTAAACAAACTTTTCTTCTGATAATAGTATTTAATGATAGATACAATATCAGTGACAGAAAATACCTGCAAATTTAGGAAGAGGTAAGAAAGAGGTTATTAGAGCTCTGGACATGTTTTAGATTGGATTATGGATTATGTGGTTTTGAATCCTTAGTCCTCAGAGAGGCACAAATCTAATCCCTAGTCCTAACAGAGAAGACAAAAATACAAAGGAATAGTGAGAAAACTTGTATTTTCATTTTTACAGTAGCAAACTTTTACATTGCATTGCTGGTTTAATGGCAGAGAAAGTATGTCTGTATCAGTCTTTGCGCTGCCATGTTGAAGCTTCTTTGTACAAATTTGTGTTTTTTGTCTGTACTACGAGAGTACAAATTAGGCAATTTCAGTACACTATAATTACCTCTGAAGAGACTGCACCATGAACATCAAATTTGAAAAAGATGGTTTTGGCAGAGAAAGAGATATCCACTTATGCTTTTTTCAGCCCTGAAAAATAATAGCAGCTTCTCTTTGTATGGTGGGTCATAGCACTTTCTAGGTATAGTTGAAGGTACAAAGATAACTGCTCAATACACTACCAAAACTCTGTGAATAGGAACATTACGAGGCACTGGGCATTTCTGCAAAGCCTCATTTAGAAGTATTCACAACAAAATAATTTCTTTTTTTAACAAAGCCAGGACTGTTTGAATGATTGTTATTAGTTGGGATAGGACAGCATAGTTCAAGCACTTCCAAACTACGCTGCAACATGAACTGAAGTACACTAAAAGGAGATAATGAAATTTATTTTTAAAGAAAGACCTATAAAATACTAATGTAAACATGTCCTAATATATCTTATTACACTGATTAATATGACAGTCCCAGCCTATCATGATCAGATTTGTAGTGTCATTGTAGCCAGCTGTCATTTATGTCACGTACGTGCACTTCATAATAAAATATTTACTTTCCTTTGTTTACAAGCCTCAAACTATTCTGCAAGGCTAATTATTATTCTGGTTACAGAATTATATGATCTTCCTGGATAGCCATTATATATTTTGTGCATATGTTTAACATGAAAAGGCTTTGTGAAAGAGAATTGAAGAAAACTTTTACCTTGGCCTCTCAAATTAAAAGGTTTTCTCTGCTTTCTGTATTTACAAAATAGTTAAGAAAAAAATGGAAATATTACTATCAGTGGCAGGACCTCTTAGTGCCACATCTTTCCCTTTTTTTTTCTCCCTCCTCCCAGAATAGTGAAAAAACACATCAACCCCCTTTTAATTCATGGCAAAAATAACTGAAAATTTTTCACATACTTGATACTGCTTCTATAACTTACAGTATTGGACTGAATTCAAGTGTAAGTGGCATAAATAATTGTTAGCTTTTTGTTGTGTTTATTGAGCAGAGCCAGTGTGTAAATCTGTGTACACACACATGCACAATACTGTATGCATGCTTGTTGCTGGAAAATTGTTGTGGGTTATTCCATACAGTCTCTGAGGGAGAATGGGAACTGAAATTGCATTGCAGCAGCAGTTTTAAAGAGGAATGGATCTCACTGCCTGAGGCCAATTTCGAGGAAATGAAAAGCTGCTTTGCAAAGCAAGTTGTAGTCTATACAGAAGCTTATGATGCATTTCACAGGACTGTGGATGCCCATAACCTGAACTCAACTTTTGAGATTTTCTTGGTGTTTTTTTTAAAGCTTTGACTCTTAGCATCATGCTGGTTTGACTTTAAAGTGACTTTTATGCTATGCATGGTTGTACAACAAGAGATTTACAAGTCATTTGCCTACAACATAATTGTCAAAAGCCAAATGAGAAGTAAAAAAAGAACTTAATGTGTACTTGTTATTGAAAACAAATTTATGGGGGGACATGGCTTGATCTGCTGTATTTGATAAGCAAAACTCTTGCAGAAGAAGTTCCCATTTTTAAATCTGTTCTAGAAATACAGCAAAACAGTGGCTTGGTTCAGTGATGTTTGCTTGTTGCTTTATACCTACAGAAGCCTAGTTTAGATTTTTAAAGATCAGAAGATACACAAACTAAGACTCTCTACTCTTTAGATCTCTTCTAGGAAGGGTCCAGATGTCTTGGGGAGGGCTTCAAATGATCTTCCAATGATCAGGAAAACTGGTCTCACACAGCCAAACGGTAAGATGACCAAAGTAACTGTCTGTAAAATAGCAGCTATTCCTAGTTCTGAGGATTTCAGTCCAAATTTAGATATCATTACACCTAAAATTACTGGCTTATTTGGATGGTGGAAGTAGGCCTTTTTCAAAAACTGTATAAAATGCCTCAAAATACCTTGGTACGGTTTGTAGCAAAAGCAAAAAAAAAATATTTGTTAAATAAATTGATTTGGAAAGGAGAACCAGATAAGCATTTGAAGAAAGTAGCACATCTTCTGATCTGCTCCAGCAATACATAGCTGTTTAGATGTTACAACTCATATATCTCTGCTAATTAGCTATAATTTTTTCCTTTGTTGTGTAAAAACTGTGAACTGGAGGTTCTTTAGATGAATGAGGCCCAAATGAAACATTCTGAGGTTTTGATTTTAGAAGTCTGATACCTTGTTCTGATTTAGATAGAGATTACTGAGATTTCTAAGTCTCAGTTCGAAACCTGAGCCTTACAGACAATATCTCATTTTCTGACTGTCTGCTCTGTCATTTTCTCTTTGTTATTTTTTCTGCAGTAGCTTTTACTGTAAGTTTCTCTATAAATCTTATTATCTTGTCTACCAAAGAAGAATTTCCTATCATCATCCTCCTGGTTTCCCATTAGAGCTGTAGAAAGCCTGCATACTGTGACATCTATTTTTCAACATCTCCAAGCAAACAGCTTACTATGAACAAGCAAAAGTGTTGACTTTAAAATTCAGAACCAAAAAGACCACTAGTTTATATTTTCTATATATTAACGAAGCCATAACACTGATAGCCATCCTGTGTCAAGTATTCAATTTTTGTTCCCCACCCTACTCTTGACTGGGAAAGCAGATGCTTTTGTGTCAGCACTTTTGCACTTGACATAAAAGCAGTTACTACTGGCATCATATTGTGTAGATAAAAGTATTTGTAGGCGTAATTAGAATCACTGGATGAGCTGTCTTCTCATAGAAATGAGAAAAGTTATGTTTCTGCTTCAGGTTTTGAATAAAATTTGATTTTATATAGAAATCAATTGCAGAGAAAATAGATTTACATTATCAAGAGGATTTTTAAATTTCTGTGTACTCATTGGAGGAGGATAGATTTTGCTTTGTTCTTGATTAGTTGTTTAGGCTAGGTATTAAAATATACCAGAGGAAAAAAACTTGTGGAGATGATATATTTGTTTTCAAAGATTTTGAACAATTAATGTGTCCCAGACATAATTTGAGAACCATTTTAGTAGTGGTCCATGACACTCTTTTGTGTAGGAACTGTGTTGGTCAGAGTAGAAGCTGACCTGGTTCCCATAATTCTCCTCATAAATGCATGTGACAGAAGAGATGTTAATTGATTAAAGCAGGAGAACAGGACAATTTTACTACAAATGGTTTTATAACTTTTGGAGTTATTAGATGTGAAGGCTTGAACTTCAGGAAGCTCTTGGAATGTCTCAGTGAATATTACAAGCTCCATTTGAAGTCTTGCAGAAGTTACAAGGAAGGCAATAGTGTCTGTGGATTTTTCCTGTCTGAGAACAAAAATAAAAAACAATGTCATGACTACAGGCTTTTACAGTATAAGTAAAACTTTAACCCATTGCATTTTTCTGCACTGAAATACCTGATTATACTTTAAACTAGATGAGTGCAGAATTGTTGTGAGGTAGGAGATGTGTCCCTGGGTATTTAAGCACTGTCAGGAGAAGCACAGACTCCCATATCAGTAAAAAGTAACATATTCAGTATATTCTCCTAAATTCCCATATGCAAGAACAAGTGGTGTGCCTCAGATGTCTGTACTGGGAACAGTACCCTTCAATGTCTTTATTAGTGACATGTGAGACTAAGTGCAGCCTCCACAGGTTTGCAAATGGCTGAGTGGTACAGTTGATACATCTGAGGGATGGGATGCCATCCAGAGGCACCTTGACAGGCTGGAGAAGTGGCGCCATGCGAGCCTCATGAAGTCCAACAAAACCAAGTGCAAGGTCCTGCCTTTGGTTTGAGGCAATCACCACTGGTATCATTCCAGACTGGACTTTGAGTAGCTTTGCAGAGGACTCAGGGGCACTGGTGGATGAAACCCCAAATATGACCCAGCAATGTGGGCTCACAGCCCAGAAAGCCAATCACATCCTATGCTGCATGAAAAGAGGAGTGGCCAGCAGGTCAAGGGAGGTGATTCTGCCCCTCTGCTTTGGCCTTGTGAGACCTCACCTGGACTACTAAGTCCAGTTTTGGGGCCTCCAGTGCAGGACAGATAGGGACCCATTGAACAGGGTCCAAAGGAGGGACACAAAAATATTTTGAGGGCTGGAACACCTTCCTTATGAAGACAGTCTAAGAGCTGTGGTTATTCAGTCTGGAGAAAAGAAGGCTCTGGGGAGAGCTTATTATATGAACTCTCAGTATTTAAAAGGGGCTTGCAAAAAGATGTAAAAGTTTTCTTCTGGGACCAATAACGTTGAGACAAGGAGCAACACTTTTAACACTGACAGAGGGTAGATTTGGATTAGACGTAGGTAAGAGATTCTTTATTATGAAAGTGGTGAGACAATGGAGCAGGGTCCCAGAGACATTTGGATGCTCCTTCTCGGGCAGTGTCCAAGGCCAGGATGGAAGAGGTTTTGAGCAACCTGATCTAGTGGAAAGTGATCTACCCATCCATGGCTGGGGAGAGGTAAACTAAATGATCTGATTCTAAGAGTCTATCACATAATAGAACTGTGGAGTTAAGCAAGCTGTCCCATCTACGTCAGGGACAAGTATATCCCCCAGGAGGAAAAATGGATTCTAGATTTTATTTTAGTTTCTGGTTAATCAGAGTTCTTCTCAAAGTCAGGTTTAGAATTCGTGGGGATTATTTTGCTTTCTGGGAATTTTCTGTCATTTGCTTTCCCATAGTTCAAATCAACCTTAGGGTTGGCTAAAAGCTTTATTGTTCAAAACTTTTGAAAAAAGTTGATCTGACATTTGTGAAAACAGCAGAATTGTTTTTTTAAACATTGGTACTGAATTTTGGGATTAATAAATAAAAAATATTGATCTTTAATGAAAATTCCTGTGCATAGTTTAAAACATGAAGCAGAAATTTGAAGATATCAACAACATGCTTTTGTGCTGGATCATTTGAGTCTCATACTAAAATTTTACTAATTTTTCAAGAAACTAAAGGGTTTTGTCTTTACTTGTGCTGTCATAGTTTATAGATAAGAAATTTCCAACATCTGCTGGAAAAGTTATATGAATCACAAGTAACTTCTGTAAGAAATATGAGCATATACAAAAGAATTTCAACCAACATTCAGTCATGGTAATTTCTGTGAATATAACTTGCTGCTTTGCAAGTGGTAAGGTGCAGATTTTGGGTCCTTCCTCTAGTTCTGATGAGGTCTTTCTTCAGGAGTATATTAGCTGTACATTTTGGACCTCTATGAAGAGTTCATCTCACCTTTTCTCTCCCCCTCAGAAGTTGCTGCTGGAAATGTTATTTTTAGTGTTCAGGCTTTCAACTTTAGATTAAAACTCAGACATTTTATACTAGAAATCGAAAATCCTAACTGTACTTCTGTGTCCCATTAAAAACATTCCCTATTACATCTCATAAATCTATGACTCCATGACTTTTGAGACATTCATGATCCTAAAAATCCACTTTCACTATCCACATTGGTCTTGCATAATGAGCTAGAAGCCAGAGACATCAGGATATCATCACGGATATGCTGACTGTTTTCATGTTTGATAGAAGTTGGTCACAAAGTGCACTGCTTAATGCCAGCCAGTTCCACTGGGTTTGGAAGAATCTCCAGAATTATGCGTTATTTTAATCTTCCAGCTGTCTCACCTGTGTTTGAAAAAGTTTACTCTGCCATCCTGAGGATTAAAACTAGATTAACTTTACTGATTTTCATCAGCCAAAGCTTGAATCAGCATATGGCCTGAGCCTTAGGAGGACTCAAGCCTCTAGATTTGGTAGGGATCAGTTATTTTCCACCAAAGAAAAGAAGTGTCATTATGAATTGTATATGATTTTCATGAACAACAAATGGTTCCCAATATTATTTCTAAGTCTCCTGTAATCAATTTTATTTTTAACTAATTTTCATTGAATTGTGAGAGGGAAGAAGTTTACTTTGTTGTGGCCTTATTTTCACTGTCTGTCTAAATTTTCTTGGCTTTAGAAGTGCAGTGTATTTGCCTTTCTGTTTAATGGCTAATACACAACTTCAAAGATCTTTCCACAGTTAATCAGCTGTAGGGAGCTGCCTTTCACTATGCTCACTTAGCAAACTGGTCTGATTTCATCTGGTAGTCCCACTGTGGGGCAGATGGCAGAAAAGGCTGATATCTGTGCTGCTCAGGCATGGTGTCTTCAGATCCCTGCGTCAGAACTGCATAATGTAGAGGAAAGCAATTTTTTGGCTGCTCACTCAAGATAACTCCCTTGAGTGATGAGGCATGTAAGCCTCCAGGCTCAAACCACAGAACTGTTTTGTTTTCCTTGTCTCTGCTCCCTTCCTCTTTTCTCCTTCCATCTCCCGTTTTTGATGAATTAGGATATAAGCCTATTAATTCTGTTCTAAAACACTGCCAAATGTGAAATAATATCGACTTAGTGATTTCAGTCTGTTTCAACAATTGGAACAAAGCAGCATATGCTATTATGTAATGCAAATCTCAATGTATTATAAGTGGCAAATATTGACAAAAACGTACTGTGTTAAAAAAAATATGTAGGCTGCAATCTCTTTTTTAACTTTCATGAAACCTTAATATCTGTGTTTCACACAAAGCTGTAGCCATGATTCTAATGTAGAAAGAAATCTGTTATGAAATTTCTTTTCTTCATATTATTAATATTATTCTGCTTAGTCTTTTTAGCTTGTGTAGTGCCAATGCAATAGAGAACAGAGTTTGCTCTTATTTCCTCAAATATTCTTTCCATTCTGTGAACATCAGGGTCAAGGCAGGCCACAGCAAAAAGACTTCTAGATTTTCAGATAAATTTCCACTGTACAGTTCAAAACTTTAAAGGTCTTAAATGGGTCTTTAAACTAATTTGCATTGAATTTTAAGTCTGTGTGTTATTCCCTGAATTTCACTTTTAAAATTTAGTGTAAGGTAATAGCTTAATTAAAATACCATAAAATAGCGAAGCCCTTTACATGTTTCTTGAAGGACTGTGCAATCTGAAGTTTGACTCAGTTATGACTGTGTGTCAGCTTTGCCTTTAATATTTACAGATAGTGCATGATAAAGACAACAAAATACCTTTTATTTTCTGAGTCAGAAAGAAGATATTACATCCCTCGGCACTGAGTATGTAATCCTTCTGATGTGGAGAAAGGTGTTAAATTATTACTCTTTCAACTGAATGATTTTGTCATTGATGTGCTACTAACAGAGTTGCATCCAATTAAACGAAAAGCAAAGCAATTCAGCATGTGGTTTGGTGTGAAGGTTGTAACCCCATTTCAGAATGCCTGTGCCCCAGGTCTTTGAAATGCACATTTTTTTCTGCTGTAACTGGTTCACTGTCCTTCAAGCCACCCTCTCAAGGAGCTTACTGTTTTCAGCTTTAGGTGGCTAAAATAGCCTGCTGAAACTCCCGCAAAACTGCACATCTTGCCATGGTTTGCCTTGTTTCATTGTGGGAAGTGTAGGAAAGAAACCTAACTTCCTAATTCCAGAGCAAGTATTTTTCATTTATTCTGGGATGTCTTATAGCCCTTCATGAACTGAAAGATATAAGGGAACAAGAATGAAAATAGTGGAATCTTTCTGGTATTTTAGGAAGTGTTTGCACTGATTTAATCACAAGTGAATCTATAGAAATAAATAGATGACAAATGAATCTAGAGAAATCAATAGATGGTTCCACTCTCTTTCTGACTCTTACCTTTTCTGTTAATTTTCCCCAATCTTCATGATATATAAGCTAAGTTTCAGGTCATCTACTTTCATAAAGCTCATATATAGAGAGAAATCTGGCCTTTGTTTCTGTGTCTTCCTTACACATTACCATGGGCAGAACAGATCTGGTGGTGTCAGGGTATGGAAAAATTTTGAGTGCTGAGAGAAGGTACAGATATGGTTTGTAGGATTTGGAGTTTTGTCGTGGCTAGGTGAAGTTTCAAAGGAACCTACACAGACAGCTGAATATTTTTAAAGTTCAAATTCATATCCATGGAAATACTGCCAATCAATCTACTGTCCCAAATTTGACAATTTTCTGAAACTTTCATTGGTACTTTGAGAATTCATGAGAAATTAAAAGTCTCCATTGTAATAGGAGCTATTATAACTCAGATCCTGTTCTTTGGAGTTTCTCCAACAAGAAGAGAAACAAAACAAATCGTGTGATTGAAATAACTTACCAGGATTTATGGAACTTGATCAAGAAACTAGGTCTCACATTTCTTAATTTGGATTTCTGATCACTTTGCTGTGAAAGTCATAATTTTGTATCAGAAAGTCACATCTATGCCATGTAATACCTAGAGAACCTGTAAGTTATAAAAAGCTAATGCACAGTTGAAGTATAAGGTGATAATAGGAACAAACATGCTTTCTCCAGTCTGTAAGTATTCTAACAGCAGATTCATTCATTAAAGTATATGTACTTTAATGATTTTTAAATACTTGATTAGTACTTCTAACAAACACACAGACATCTGGCTTTGCATGACATTTATTCTTGCTCCTAAACTCTTTATTGAAGAGTCTTGAAGGTTTTGAATTGAATTCTGAAATGGAAGCTGTGTGTGAGACATTTGTCATTGGAAGCCCATGAAATGCTTGTGTACAGAAAGAAAAAGCATAGCATGTATGTATTTCAGATGTATAAACATAATGGAGATGGCTTGTAATTCACATAAACTTCTGAGCTAAGGGCAGAAATTATATAAGAGCAAGTTGAATTGTATTTTTAGCTGAGAAGAATTACAAATCTGTCTTAGGCATTGTCAAGGAAAAAAAAAGAAACTTCGATTTCCTTTTTAAAAACAAGATTAAACTTTGAAACAGGAAAAATGAAATNTTATACTTATTATTAATAAGTAATTTTACTTACTAGTAAATTAAGATATCAACACTAATTATATTATAGGATGGGAAGAAATTTTCTGATTTTGATCTACAGTCATCATTGTGCTGCTAGTTTTGTGCATGCTTAAGCTTTTCACCACCTGGTGAGATTTGAAAATACACATCAAAGTTATAAAAGATTTAATGGTATGTGTCTAATATATGGAAGTTATAGGGTTAGAAAGAAAATATAAACCAAACACCTCTACCCCCCAAAAAACCCCAAAACAAACCCAAAAAACCCCCACCATGCCTTCATCCTGGAGGTGAATATATTAAATATCCTTCAAGATTACAGTTTGAAAGTTTCCAATGAGTATGTTGGAATCAATTATCACAGCTGAGGTTACTTTTGGAAAAATATTGTACTTAGTATTTGTGACGATACCTGTACAGCAACTGCATAGAAAGTATATAGTGCAATAGGATAAGTCACAAAGAAGTGAAAAATAAATTTAATTACTTTGATCCCCAAACCAGATAAGTTATGTTCCAAATATACAGTGCTTAATACTAGTATAATAACAGAAATTAAATTACAGTAGTTTAAACAATCATAGATCAGTTTTCTTCTGATGACGGGATTAAGTTGGACTAAACTCAAAAAATACAATTATTATTAACTTCAAATTTTTATGAAATTAGAAGAATTGTATACTGCTGTTACCATTTTGACTTTTTCAGTGTGCTAAAAAAGAACATGGACTATCTCGACATTTTTGATTTTTCCCTTTTACATCCTTAGTACCATGAGAAATGAGGACAGGATGATGAAAATGTGGTAAGAATCAGTATAACAGTACAAAACACAGTATTAGAAACAGTTGTTCAGATTTGAAAAGAGACAAGGATAAATAGCAAGTAGATTAAGAAATTGTGCACAACTGATTGAAAATTAGTACCACATAACTTTTTAAAAATACTGCTTATTCTAATTTTTATCTCAATACTTAGTCTTTAATGAAGTCTAGGACAATAACAGAAATATCCATCTATCAAAAATATTCTAAGCTTCTGTTGAAGAGAACAATTGCTCAAAAAGGAGGGAAAAAATGGTATAAATCCTGGGCAGATTATGCATGCAAACCTTTTTTTCCCTACCACTTTCCTTGCTCTAAAAGACTTATTTGTGCATTTGACAGAAATAGGCTTCTTAGGTGGAACAAGCCAAAAGCAGCTGGCACCAATTTACATGAGACAGCTCCTACCTGTTTCTCTTCATGCTATGTTAATGCAGCTATTGTTTTGCAGTGCTCCGTCTGTAATTTTAAGATCTCATCTGCGTTTCAAGAAGTATAGAAGTCTTGAGATATTCTTACTGAGTTTGTATCCTCTGCAGTCTGAACAGATTTTTTTTTTTTTTTTTGCATTGATTGTGAGGGAAAGATTTCAGTTGGTGTTAAGTATTTTGTGTCTGAATTCTCTTTTTTCCCCTCAAATTTTTTTCTATATAATTTTCCAAATGTTCAAAGTTCTTGGTTATTGGTATGGTTGCTTATTTCCCCACTCTTCCACATTTCTTTTATTTTCTTGCAAGCTTTTTACTTCCTTTTTATGTCTTTACCTGCTTTACAAGTTGTTGGGACATACATTATAAGTGGATCTTCTGACCTCTGAGGTGCCTGGAGTGAAACATTAAGATGAACCATTCAAATCTAAATACCTAAAAGGGGATTGCTTGCTATGTGAAACCTGAAAGTATAGTTAGATCATAATTTTCTTCTTTTAGACTGAAACATGTAAGCGCAGGAAACCCAAAATACATAAAGTGCGTTGAAGTTTGTTTTATTTTAGGTCAAATTCTTTGCAATAACAACTGTAGAAATATTTGACATACCACTCAAATGCTGCCCTTCTCTTCAGCTAGATGAAGTACATAATCATGCCTTGTGCCGTATTTATGTCCTTAACCTCTAACGTGTTGTTGCATGCTGCTTCCAGAGCAGCATGGGCAGGATTTGAGCTTGGCATGGAAAGGGGGAAAATATTCACAGATCCGAATATATCTTTGTTTTTATTTCAGTTCGTTTCTGTGTTAATTAAATGTTTGGGGTTTTTTTATCCAAAAAAAAATCATGATATTTTTCTACATTTCTTCTGTCATTCACATTGCAAAACATATCTTTGTGGACTCATGCCTAAGGTTTACAGACTCAAAGAAATCGTCTCAAGGTTTCCATAGAAATGCCAATTAAAAGTTAAGGAGAATACTGTGACCTCTCTTACTTAAACAGATCTAGAAAAAAAGTGTATTTCACTATCCAGTGTACTGGTGTAGCTGTGGTCTTATATTTCTCTTCTTAAGTTTTGCCCATATTTTAGATTTTTTACTCTAAATCTTGACATTTATAAATTTAGAGTTCAGGTATCTCCAAGTACAATTTCCCATACTTAGGAAGTACTAAATTTTCAAAAAGTTATTTGTAAGAATTCCTAAAATGAAAGTGAATACAATAAACAAACCTCTTATCCTTATGCTGTGAAGCATAATAAAATGCTGTTATTTAGTGTTAACTTTAAGACAGCACTAAAATCTTTGTGGGTAATTGTGGGTGAAAACAAAGTAGGAGTAAGAAAGTAAAATATTATTGTAAAGGGAGTAGATGACTTTTTTAATATTCAAGGTGTGTGAGTTGTGAAGATTTTCTCACTTCCATCTCAGATAATGGGGCAAGTGAGCATGCATCACTGCACAATTTTGGGAAGATTAGAAACAGATTACTGTCCAGTTTGGTTATTACTTAATCTGGTTTACCAGGAAGCAGTTCTAACCATGTGCTACACAAAACCTCTCACACAGGACTGCAGCAGAACCCTGAGCGTTGTTCATTGGGGTATGGTGAGAAATATGTTCTTCATGAATGCCAAAGCAATAATGTGCCCAGGAAACTTGAAATCACTGAGCAAAATTTTCGTATAGTATGTAATTATAAATTTGATATGGGCATGTCTGGAGATGCAGATCTGAAATAACTTTTAATAATTGAGAATTACATATAGGTTTTGGGCTCTGCCATGCTTCATCAACCAGAGTAAAGCATTGCTCATTGCTGTATGGTATCTCATAAATTCCATTGTCTTTATTGGTAAAATACTTGAGACTTTCCAATAGTGCATTAAAAATGTGACTAATATGTTTAATGTATATGTTTCCCAGGAGAGGAAATGAGGCAGCATGTGTGCAGTACTATTTTCACTTTAATAGTAGAGTTAACTGATTTCTTTTCCAGAAGCCAGATGGGCCTACCCAGAGTGAAAATATTGACAGAAGAGAAAAAATTTTCAGGCAAGCTATTATGAAAATGTGATTCCTTTTTAAATATCCTTATTGTGCTGAAATATTCTAGATATCATGTAAATATTTGTCTGTTGTATAGTTACACTGAAGAATACCATAAAAAATGCAAAACACTGCAATATTCCAGATTTTGACTATTACATTTTATTATCTTACTATAAGATATAAATGGTAGTAAATATTTATTTAGCTATTTTAATTTTAAAAAGTATTTCTAGAACAAACAATAAACCTTCAAGCCTATTTTAAACTAGAATTAAGAGATATGTTTAGTTACTTAGACAAGCTAGTGTGGTAAGATACAAACTGGACAACTGCTTGGATTTGATTATCTGTAATGAAATCCCTTAGCATTTTGAAATGGTGGAAATTCCTAAAGAAATCTAGCTTTCATAAAACCAGTGTTTCAATACTTTTAAACGAGAAAAATCTTTAAATTTTTTATGACTTCCTTACCAATGTTAGTGAAAAAAATTTATGACATGTCTTAAGTGGCTGACCAGGAAGAATTGCCTTAAAATTTTGTAGATGCTTATCTATTTTTCCAAAGTAAAAGGAACTGAAGTTGCAGACCACATTAAAACTGTTTTTATCCAAAAAAAAATATTATATTTTATGATTTTATATTTAAGATAATATTTTATGATTTCCCTTATTCAGTTGCTTGTTGTGCATGAAGTGATGTAATTTGAATATGCAGCATCTCAGAGCAGCAGCAATCAGTTGGAGGGACTAAAGCTAGTTGTCTTCACATAGGGGATATTGAATTTATTCTTGGTTAAAAAAAGAAATATAAACAACTTTTCTTTCCTTAGATGTTACTGTGTATCACTAACCATGAAAATCAAGCATAAGATTGCTGACAGACAGGTGACTGGCAGTGTTGTTACTATCCTCTTTATCCAAATGCAAGGATTCTTGAGAAACCTGGAACAGACGTGGTACTCTGTTCTATCTGTGACTAAAAAGACAAGAGTGCAATGAGGTGTTGTGACATATATTGGCAAAGACTTCCATAACATAATTTTTTACAAGAGCTCTAGCGGAATATAAAACATAAGAGGTTTTCATCTCTTTTTCCAGAGTATTTTGTGGCCAGCTGATGAACATCTTCTGTTAATAAAGGACTTTTCCCAAATGCAGCGACTTGAAGTTTTTTAATCTTCCTGTCAGCTTTCATGACATGTTAACAGCAAAAAGGAGATATATGAAACTTTCTTAGAGATAATTAATATTAACTTTCTCCACTGTTTTGAAATCCCATAATGTCACCAGAGGTAAGGAAGAAACATTTAAAAGATATGCTACCCGCGTTGTCACCTCTTTCCAAGCCTTTTGAATCTGTCAAACATTCATCAGCAATGCAGAGATTACAAGGAAATGTTTGCTTTCCTATGGAGTAATATCAGCCATTTGTTCATTAGCACATGGTGATGGATCAAGAATGGGTATTCAGTTCTTTAGAAGACTCATAAAGCATGATTTAGAATTACCACTCAGTAGATTTGTTTTTCTCTTGGAGTGTTGGGCTGTACACCCTGCTCTTTACATTTCAGCAAAGTTAGTGTGTTGTCTGCTGTATCCTTTCTATTTGGATTTTAGCTGGATATGTACTTTTCAAGGAGAAATGTCTGAAGATTTTTTTGTTGGGGAAAAAAGCTAACACATAGTCAAAAAATTGGAAATTTTCTAAATTGCTGGTCTCTCTTCAGCAAAATCACATAAAGACATGCAAATCTTGATGGTTGTGTTGATTTTCTATAAAAGTTTGTGCAATCTTCAGTTGCTTATTTTCAAAAAACATATTTAAAAGACAGGCAAAGTGTGAAAATTATCCAGTATGATTTAAAAGTTTGTTTATGAAATAACATAGGGAAAATGCATTTTAAAAACATGGTGAGATTGGTGTTGATCTATAACAGACAACTTTGCTTTACTTTCTGTGTATCTGCTTGAACAATCTTCTTGTAGTTGATTTAAGAAATTTTAGAGTCATTCAAACAGCAGGAAATTGACATTTTTCTCAAAATAGTGTGGCGATTTTATTTCTGTGCAAAAATAATGACATACCTGTTTTTAAATTGCATGGTAATGCTTGTATCATATGCTGCTATATTGTACTCCTTGTGTGCGAATAAGAATGTGAAGGCTGGAGATAACTTGCTCAAAAACTCTGGATGTATTTATGCTTTAAAAAAGTTATTGTCAAAACCAAGATCCAATCTTCAGAAACTCAAACACCTTTAATTTAAGAATTCAATTAACTGTACTTAGCTAATTATAATTAACTGTACCCAGCTAACAAGCTTGGAATTGTATGCACAAAAGAAAAATAAAGAATTTTAAAGAAGTTTGCTCTGCAAAAGAATAGAACTACTCATACATGGTTGTCAAAATGTTTTAAAGTGATTAATTTAAAAGAAAGGAGCATTGGCAAAATTAGAATTCTTTTTCTCTCTCCTCCTACTCATTTTCATTCTTTTATTACTTCTTTTAGTAGTGTCTTTAGGTACAAATGTCTTGACTTTCTGAGGTGTAGAAAATCTCCAGTTAACTAAAAAAGAAGATAAATAAAGAGGACTAAACTCTGCTCTGTTTCATATTGTAGTGATAATGACAGTGTTTAGCATGGCTTGAAATAACATCTAAAATACGAAACTAAGAGGAAGCAATGACCTGAGACCGGTAATATTTCACAGATAGGGCCTCGTTTTAAGGAATCAGTGACTCATACAATGCCTCAAATTATGTAAATAGCTTTACTTGATTTAAATCATGCATTGTGTAAGAAAACAACCAAAAAATCCTTATAACATGGAACTTTAAAGGATGGATCTTTAAATTTAGCAAAATAGAGAGGAAAGTATTTTTTTTTAAATTCTATATCTTGATTAATCATACTTTTACAGTAGAATAAGTTTTGGTTTTCCCCTGACTTCTCTGTCTTTATACTTCCTGAAGAAAATCTTACTTTTTTCTTGACAGTACAACTATTCATTAAAATACTAATACATTTCTTTGCAAGAAACCCATTTTGTATGTTATAGGCTGGGCTTTTGTGATTTTAAAAGTAAAAGATAATAAAGTAACTCAACATAAATAATTTCTTTTCTTGTTCAGAGTACATGAATACACACTCTAGGTGCTTAATTATTTCACTCTTGATAATTCTGAAGCCTTGGAAGATTTTGCCTGAGTAAAACTTACAGTAACAAACTGAACAGGGAAGGAAAAGATAACAGAACAGATACACTTCAGAGAGGAAAATTACAATACTCTCTTTACCTAAATTATGACCCTATCCTTAATGCAGTTTACCTCTTTTATAGCTCTTTATAAAAAGGTGTGGCTTGAAAATACTTACCTTATGGGGCAAAAAAGGAGTATCCTGCAGTTTAGGATTTCTAAGACATTTTTAGACAAGTAGGGTGAAGTATGACAAAAAATATCAGTTTTTCTCTCAAGTCTCTTGAAGAGCTTTCCTATTTATGACAGCAAGGACAGTAGAAACCTACAGTGACCTTTGATATTTATAAAGGTAATTGTGTTCTTTGTGAGCTAATCATAAGTACGAAACATTTTCTTAGCCTCACTTAATTTGCATATTTAAGATGCAGAATATTCTAATGTGTTCTAAGAGAAAAATAAAGCAAAATAATAATTTACCTAATTAGTAGAATAGTGGAATGATGAGTTTAATTTCTGTGTGCTTCTAAAACACCTTTGCTTCTAAAACTCTACATACTGAAAATTGGCATGAAACCATTATCATAAATATAAGGATCACTGGCAAGCACAGCTGAGGGAGTCACAAGAAACTTGAGTCTGTCTGCACCAAATACCAGTCATATGTACTCTCTCCTGCTATGGATTGTTAAATCTCTTTTGGGGTTAAAAGACTGTCTAATACTTGAAACAACTTCCTATAAGGTTTTTGAGAATTTGAATAGTATTCGCTCCCAACCCAAGTTACCAGGTAGTTTCACTATGGAGTTAGACTGCTTCTTAGATGGCTTTTTGGAGTAACATCCTAAGCAAAATGTATTGGAACAATTTCAGAGAAAATATGTTGACATAAGCTTTGTTTGTACATTTACATTTTGTGTTATTTACAAATACTCTGATTTTACATTTTTTTATGTTTTGAGATATATTTTTCTCTGGCTAAATACTTCCATCTGTGATAAGAAGAAGGGAAGCATCCAGGTTCTTATGTTTTCTTTTAAGGAGGTATTTCCACCTCCTAGATTCATTGCAGCCTAGCTCCTTCTGCATGAATGTTTTTGCTTGTGTAGTCTTTTATAATAGGTGCTTTTCAGCCTTCCAATCCCAACCAGAGAGGTAAAAAGTTTTCTCTCTCAACTCCATCTCTGTACATGCTTCCCCATTACACACTCTCAACTAATCAAGGAAGTTGTATTTTGGAACTATGGGAAGAAGCTGTTACCCTGGTTTTCTTCAACATGCTGTCATGTTTTGAATATGCTCTTCTTCCCATTTGCTGAATAATCCAACATCATCTTTACTAAGAAAATAAATTAGTATTTCAACCATCCCTTTAGGTTGAATACAGGCATACTTAAATGCACTAATAGATTCAGTGGATATTGTTGTTTTTAAAAAAATCCTTCCCCCACGCTATACATGTGCACTAGGAAAGAAATCTGCATGGATGACTCTTCCTAAGAGCCGCAGATATTATAGGGTGAGTAACCATTCAGCACTGAAAGATTGGTGAGACTCTATCCAGTATGTAATATTTTAAGCTCATTTAAATAAAGTAGTTTGCTCTTCTGTTAAGCAAAGGTATTTTCATGATTTTGTTATCTGAAATGTTTAGTATATACTGAAGAGATGAGTGTTTGAAATCTCTTTTCTGGATTTATTTTTTTGCTGTGTAGGATAGAAAAAATAAGCACTGGAAAGCAGGCATGAAAGAAAGGTCAGTAGTTTTGCATCTACAGTTCTATATTTGCACAGGTTGCTAGGCAATGTGAGAAAATCATAGCTCTGAACTGCAAGTGTGTTTTCAGACATCAATTATTAAAAAGAAATCAACAACTGTATTAAGTGATACAGTTCAGTACAACTACCTTTCTTTAGTGTTACAAATCTTTGACAATTACTAAGTGAAATTAATATTTTACAATCTGAATTTTCTTTAGAATTGTTGGGCCCCTCCCTTCAAAGATCAGCCTACGTTTGTTTTATCATACCATGATAAAAATTTCTTATCCCCTAATTGAACATAGGAACTTGATTAGTGTTTTGCATTTCTGCTTCAAGAGCCATTGACTGTCATGATATATGTTGTGCTAGTTATCAGACTTAAGGAATGTGCCTTCTTCTAGTTTTACAGCTGCTGTTGAAACAGAAAGCATGGTTCTGGCTGACACTTGGGCCATCTAATATATTTCTAATAAGGGCTGGGGAAGGATCTCAAAATATTTATGAACTATAATATCAATGTATTGGGAATATAATATCAATGTAGGAAGGGAATATAGAAACTACAAATGCAAAGGAGAGTGAAGAAAAGAAGACTGGAATCAAAGGAGTGGATGCTGCCTGCCCTGGAATCAAAGGAGTGGATGCTGCCTGCCCTGGGGCACTGTCTGAGGCTCTGCCTACATAGATTTAGAAGCACAGTGACTCAGCAGGACTCCTGGGGATATAATCATGGTGGGGCAGAAGGTGAAAAAAATTTTTTTCTGGCTCACAGTGTCACTTCGTATTATACACAGTGAGTGAACATGAAGAAGCACAAGATCTAAATGCTTTGGAGTCTGTGTTTCACTCCAGAATTTCTGACTGTTGTTGCCAATAAAGATCAATTCCTTTAAATCTCCAAAACCTGTGAGGGAAGAAGAACTGGCGTTATGAATTACATGCTAATTTGCTGTCTTCATGTTTTACAAGAATAACTATCTTCAAGAGGAGAAATTAAAGCATCCATTCAAGATTTTTGTTTCTGTGACATTACACAAATTTCTGAATGTTAGTTTTATCTTTTTCCCCTGTTCAATAAATTTCATTCAAAAACGCACATGCAGTTATATTCTGCTAATAACCTGGATTCTACTCATCATAATTAAATGCCATCTGAGACAAATAGTCCCTTATGATTCCTCCCTGTTGCAGCCTGGAGCTGTTCAGTTAATACTCTGAATGTTTATCTCTCAATGGCTCAGCTTAAATCAGTTTTAAGCAGAAAATCTGTCTGAATATGTGAAATGCCTGTGTGGCTACATAGGGTTAGAGCTTTCAAAAGCCTGAGATTATGTTAATGTAAGTCAGGAAGTGAACGTGTCTTTTCCTAGCTAACCTGACCATATCAGAGGACTCAGTTCAGAAAATTTACACGAGGGGCCTTGAAAGGTAAACTACCTAAATCATTCAAGTATTTGCATAAATTATAACTGAAGCATGAGTTTAGTTATTGAGGAAATAGAGATGAAGCAGAGGTAAAAATTAGAATGTGTTCTACAAAATGGCACAAACTATTTTTAGAGTAGGAAAATTTTAACAATATAATACAAAGGAATGCCCACTGAAACCTCAAGTCTAACATTAGGCTTTCTTAAAATAACAACAGTGAAGAGAAACCTGGTTGCTCTGGTTCTCATCTCCCCACGAGACAAATATCTTGTTCAGATATTCTCAGTACAATCAGATGCAATTCAGATAGTCTCAGTATAAATGCAAAAATAAATGTCAGTAATGTTTGACCTTCTTAAATAGAGATTAGATATTGCCATCATGGTCAGAACAGTTTTGCAAAACATTTAAAAGTTTTGTTCTCTGTGAAAAAAGTAGAATTGCCTCTCTAAAATAACTTCCACCCTATTATACAGAAGTGTTTTAATTGATATTCCCATTAAAAGACAGACTAGTTCTGTGTTCATGAGCATGCTTGTGCGCATGGATGCAGTGCTGTGCAACAGTGACCTGTACTCATAGTATCTTTTTGAGGCAAGGGGGATTCTTTAATCTTATCAATGACTGCAGAGAGCTTCAGAGGGCCATTTGGGTAAAAAAGACGTGCAATAGCTGCTCCTATAGCAGCTTGCATGGGCCACACTGACCATCCCATTAATTGCATAATATGCCCTTAAATGACTTGCTACATTGGCACTCAATAAATAATCCACATTTTTCTTTGGTTTAATAAATTGAGTCATCAACCATTTGGGAATCCATGCTCTTTTGGCAGTTATTTTGTGAGAATATTTTAGTGTGTTTTAGTGAATTCTTTGAGAATTCCTCACTGTGGTTCCGTCAATATGGCCTTTTCACAATAAGGTCCCAGAAGGTTTTTTCAAAGATTAAAATAGTAAGACTAGTATATGGAAAATAATTAATAGAGTGAAACAAGTTGGATAGCTGAAGATGCAGAGAAACAAGAAATATATTCCTACAGCTTGTTGTGGTGTAAATCACATTTCCAACACTCCTTTTACAAGCTTTGTTATTTTTCATGTATAATATAGTTTTGGATATTTGTGAACAACAACACAATATTCAACATGAAGAAAATATTGTAGAGTCTTTATATGCATAAATTTTGGCCACTATCATGTAATAATATTTTATTCTATATGAAACGTGTGCATTTACTTCCTCATCAGCCTAAGTTAAACAGGTCTTTGCATCATTTCTTTCCTGTAGTTGCATTTCATTTCTCAGATTATAAATAAAAATCTGAACAAAATCTAAAAAGTACAGCAGTCGTTAAAGATCAAGGAGAATCAACTTCAAAATGGAAGCACAATCTAGGACACGAAAGACTAATATTTTCTGTCTTATGCTTCTTCATTTGGAATCACTAATAATTTTATTAGCCACTACATCTCTTATCCTCTTAGTTTTTTTTGCTACCTCATCTCTTATCCACTTAATGTAAAACAGAATCAGAATGTAAAGGCTGCTTTTCATTGCACACTTTTATATAAATAGGTGTTGATATTTTTTGATACACCATTACAGGGTTACAGTATATAGTGCAACTAATCTAATTATACAATATTAATCTAATTATAGTGTATTTATCTAATATTGTATCCATATTCCTTATGCATTTATTTAGTTTTGATAATTTTAAGGAAATACTGGAGTTTATAAGATAGGTGAGAAGAGATACTGTGTAATATTTTCCTTAATAGTGCAAATTCTAATTCCTTAAGGCATAGACAGGCTGAAGTTTTTAGGCTGAAATTTTTTATGTTCCTCTGGCAGGACGCTCCCCCCTCCCCCTTCTCTCACTCCCTGATCGCTGGCCAGAGAAGGATGGNTTTCCTAAATTGTATTATTCCGGCTAACTTATAGGTACCTTTCTTAACTTGCATTATAGCTCAAGCAAGCATTTCTTAACTTGCATTTTATTTAGATTATTTTTATAGCTCAAGCAAGCTTTTACCCCATAATTGCATTTTAGCTATTGTAGTGTTGCAATTATGCATTCGTTGTGTGTCTATGTGTGTCAATCTGTTCTATGTTTGTATGTTTGTTATTTTCTGTGTCTAATAAGTGGTATTTTTAGACAAATCAGCCAAATATCAAAGAATATTGCGAACAGGACTAAGTCTTGGGAAACTAGCTATCTTAAAGTCTGGCAAACTGCAAAAACTTATAAAGCTCCTGTCTCCCATGCAAGACAGTTCTCTGCCTGCTTCATGGCTGATATGTTTTCACACATTTCTTGTTAGCAAACAAGACCTGTTCAATCATGCTGCCATATTAATTCCCAACTGTTTTGTCTCTAAGTGCCAGTTTCAAAGGTCTCAAGGACATCAAATTATCACAGATTTGTAAAAACCATCAACAATGTAAGAGAAAAAAATTAAGCTGCTGTCTCGGCTAAGGGGTAGCAGAGGAACTGAACAGACTTCTGACTCTGTTAGCTGCCAGCCAGCATGCACACAGACATGGAGCAGCCACAGCCCTTGCTGTGCTTTCACCAGTCAGCATGATAAAAAGGCAGGCAACAGATCCAGCAGGTGCCTGGGATAAAGGATGTGCCTCTTGGCACTCTGATAAAAATCCATCCAAATTTGGCCACATTATCATTCTAATACTAATGCAATTTTCATGTGTAAATGTAAAAGCTGCTCTGGCCATAACTAGGGACGCATATTTACCCAGGGTGAAAACCTGATAAATTTATGAATCCCTTAACACTTTGTTGGCAAAAAAAAAGAGCTGGTTTAGAAGATTCTGACCCTGCTCATGATCCCTGTCAGGTGTGATGCCTTAATTGCCTTAATGGCCTTATGTGCCCCCTGCCCTGTCCATGGATCCTTTAAACTCTGATCAAGGTAACCGGACCTTATATGATCTTTCTATGGATTCAGGCATGCCACACTGACTATGTTTCCCAGACAGACTCCAAATCTACGTAGTGTGGCAGTTTTGTCTCCTCTCTGGGCCTTGAACCTGTTTTAAGGGTAGCCTTGTCTCTTGAATGCTTTTGGATCTGTGTTACATCCTTGTCTCCTGCTCTGACTTCGCAGTGAACCTTGGATGTACACGGTTGGTGATTTTTCTCCAGTCCTCTCTTTGTCCATGTCTACAGCTATTCTGGTCTGGACTCTGTGGCACAGCCCTTGGGACTGGCTGGAGTGTTACTTTGTCATGTCTAGGGGTGCAGATACACCTGGTTACTGTGACCAGGTGTGGGATTGTGACCTGTTGGTGAGAGCCCTGCCTGCCAGTGTTGCCTTTGGCCCCTGGGTCATCCTGTACCTTCCTGTGATCCTATCTTCCTTGATCTCTGGTACTTGGTACGGAAATGTGCTGAAGCTTTCCTCCTTCAATTTGGTACCATCAAGGCTGGGAATCTCCTGACATAAAATGACCGGAAAAAAAAAAAGAACGTCCAAGTTAAGCACAAAGGAATCCTAGAATTAAATTGTTTATGGAATCCTCGTTTGCCAAACTCTTCTAAGATTTCTATCAGTCTGTTGCTATAATTATTCCATTTTGCTCAGGGCACAGTAAAGCGTATTCAGCAAATCAGCAGGCACATTTTTTTGTTGTTTGCTGTATAGCTCAGACCTTATTTCAGTCACAGTATTTGAACATGGAGATATGTGAGGCTTCATTTTGCATGTATTTTTCTGTGCTAATCACTGTTATACTGCATAGGCACCGAACTAATTATACTAGATTTAGCTTGAGTGTGATTTTTTTACTAACTTCTTTTCTTGCATAGTAACTGTCCAAATGCACGCATTGGGCAGACATTAAGCAAATTTCTTTTTCTTTTACTAGAAAACAAGCTGCTCATGCCTATTGCACAGAAAAACATGTTAATGGACATTTTAGATACACTTATTGACATGCTGCAAGCTGTTGGCTTGCTTCTTCCTATATGCCTTCATGGTGCTTCCAGACCATGAATTTATCAATTTCTAAAGCACTTGGATTTTTATCCCAGTCCTGGCTTTTAATGTCTGTCTCCCACTAACGTCATATATAGGGGTCAGTATTTATCATTTCAGTGAACTAATACTCAGAGTCTCAGTGGCAGAAAATTACAAGCAGGCCTTTCACTGACCACTTGTGAAAAATTTGATTTATACTCATAACCAAAACCTTGTCACCAGACTTCTTAGGAAGAGCTGAAAGCATTTTGTGCATGAGCTCTTTCGCAGTGTTATTTTTCTTTTATCTTATTTATTTTTCCAGTGCGTGTAACAAAGAAGCCAAGTCTTTTCCAGGAAGGTTTGTATTATGCAATGCATATTTATTTATTTTTGAGATAATTGAACCCGATTTTGGCTCCAAAAAAGAAGAGAAGATGTTCCAAGGGACTTGGATTTATATAGACAGGACATGTTCTTGGTCCAAGACATAGAACTCTATAGTTCTTCGGCAGATTTGCTTTCTAAGCAAAGAAATGTCTGCAGGTGAACAGAACATCTTCTGTTGGGTCATCTGCAGTTTTGTATGTTTTAAAATTATATGCAATAAGAAGGAAAGAAAAGGAAATACAGCATCATTGGCAGCTGTGTTAGGGGACAAAAAAATTATCTGTAGCAAGGCTTTCTGCAAGAATAATTTCCAATTACTTGCATGCAGTGTTTTCATTAATAGAAATACTTATGCAGTAGCTGTTGCTGCTAGATGATCCTGAATTTACACCTATTTAGCAGGGGCAGTAAGACTTTACTAAGGAATGCTTGTGACAGTTTGACACTTCTGACTAAATACGTCTGACACTAATGAGACACAGATCGTTAGTGCCAGCATAAGTTAGAATAAGTCTAAGGATGACTTTTTATCATAGCCACTTTGGAGGAGTTATTTCAGGGCTTGAGCTGAGTTCATGCTACAGTCTCACCCCAATAAATGTGAGCTAGTGAGGAAACTCCTGCATTTGTGAGATGGGTATGAAACTATGCAACCAGACTGACCAGTTGCCACTCCTGGTAGGTTACTCGTGTACCAATTCCATGAAACGAAGTTTCTCAAGAGAAATGTCTCATTCTGTGAGGCTGCCACATTTTACAATCCCCTTGCAAAAAGCGCAGCATGGAGCTGTGGTGCTCCATTAGGAGAACATCTTTGAACTTGGTATTTTGTACAGCGCAGGGCAGAAAAATCAAGGTCTCATCTGCATCTTGCCATTTATGCAGCACTAGAGACACTTCTGCAATGGAGGCACCTTCTTCTTTCCCATCATAAATTGGCTCAATCCACTGTGGGGTCTGATTTCACAAATGGGAAAAGAGCCAGTTTAAAATGTTTAACTTGATATGTGATGCTGTAGAAATATTCTGAACAAAATCATCCTTGCAAAACAAATTAATCCTTTTCACGATCCCAGGGCCTGCAGAGTATTTCTTCAGGGTGATGAAAGATGCAAGTACCTTGTCTAAGACTTAAATATCTTGGCAATAATAACATGGGCCACACGGTTCACCTCATTATCTGCTTCCAGAGATGATTGCAAGAAGAAAAAAATATATATATTCACCTTTTAATAGAGGTTCAACACTAATTGTGTATTGCATCAGCTGAATATTTCATACAGATGAGAGCTGCACACAAGTTTTTTGTATAACTTATTTAAACAAACCATTATGAGAGGGCTGGGGAGGAAGTACATTTGACAAAGACATGGATTTTAGGATACCTCCACTATACTTAAAATTTGGATGTTAGTACTTATGCCATCACAGCAGCTTTCATTATCTGCACTTGTTTAATTTTAAGGAAATATTTCCCAAACTAATCAGAGACTTTGAGACTGGATGCATCCTCAGCTACAGTGATCATGCATTGGTAAAGGTTGCAGTCCTAAAGGATATGGATCACGTACTGAGTAACTTTAGGTCCCTGAACTTTAGGAAAACAAACTTCCAGCTCTTCAGGGAGATAGTCAATAGGATCCCCTGGGACACTGCCCTCAGGGACGAGAGAGGAGAACAGAGGTGGCAGATCTTTAAGGAAGTCTTCCATGGAGTGCAAGAGCTATCAATCCCCAGGAGCAAGAAATTGGACAAGGAAGGCAAGGAAAGGAAGGCAAGGTGTGCTTGAGTAGGAAACTGCTGGTCAAACTAAACAGAAAAAGCAAATGCACAGACACTAGAAACAAGGACAGGTAAACTGGGAAGAGTATAGAGATGAAGTTTGGATGTGTAGGGATGGAGTGAGGAAGGCCAAGGTGAAGCTAGAACTGAACCTTACAAGGGATACAAAGAATAACCTGAAGGTACAGGTACATTAACCAGGAAAAGAAAGTCAAAGAAGGAGTATCCCCCCATAAACAATGATGGCAAACTGGTAACAATGGATGAGGAGATGGCTGAGGTACTCAACTTCTTTGCCTCAGTCTTCAATGGCAACCTCTCTTCTTACACGTCTTGTGTGGATGGACAGCAGGATGGGGACAGGAGGAGCAAAGTCCCTCCCACTCCAAGTAACAATCAGTCAATGAGACTGGATGAGATTCATCCCAGAGTCTTGAGGGAACTGGCTCATGTAGTTGTCAAGCTATTCCCTATGATATTTGAAAAATGATGGCAGTCAGGCAAAGTCCTAGGTGACTGGAAAAAGGTAAACATTTTAAAACCATCTCTAAAAAGAGTAGAAAGGAGGACACTGGCAACCTCCAAATTGTCAGCCTCACCTCTGTGCTTGGAAATATCGTGGAACAGATCCTCACAGAACCTATACTAAGGAGGTCAGGCAGGTGATTTGGGACAGCCTGCATGGCTTTACCAAGGGTAGGTCCTGCCTGACCAACTGAGTGGCCATCCATGACAGGGTGACTACATCAGTGGACATGGGAAGGACTATTAAAATAATTCATCTCTAAAGTCTTTGACATGAACCTCCAGAATAACCTTTTCTCCAAACTGGAGATGAATTTGAAGGGTGGACTGTTTGGTGGATGTGGAATTGGTTGGATGGTTGCATCCAGAGGATATTGGTCAATGGCTCAAAATCTCAGTGGACATCAGTGAAAAGTGGTGTCCCCCAGGGTTCTGTATTTGAACCAATGTTATTTAATATCTTCATTAATCACATGGGCAATGAAAAAGGCATCAAGTACAACCTCAGCAAGTTTGCAGATGACACCAAGCTGAGTGGTGCAGTTGACACACCTGAGGCATCCAGAGGGAGGTGGACAAGCCCAAGAAGTGGACCCATGGGAATGAGGTTTAAGAAGACCAAATGCAAGGTGCTGCACCTGGGTCTGAGCAGTCCCTGGTACCAACCCAGGCTGGGGATGAACAGATCCAGAGCAGCCCAGGAGAGAAGGACTTGGGGGTACTGATGGGTGAGAGGCTGGACATGACCCAGCCATGTGCACTCCCAGCCCAGAGAGCCAAACGTGTCCTGGGCTGCATCCAAAGCAGTGTGGGCAGCAGGGTGAGGGAGGCGATTCTGCACCTCTGCTCTGCTCTGCTCTGCTCTGCTCTGCTTTGCTCTGGTGAGACCCCACCTGGAACATTTCATCCAGCTCTGGGGTAGCCAGCGCAGAAAGGACATGGACCTGTTGGAACAAGTCCAGAGGAGGGACACCAAGATGATTAGAGGAATAGAAAATATCTCCTGCAAGAAAAAGCTGAGAGAATTGGGATTGTTCAGCCTGGAAAAGAGAAGGCTTGGGGGTGACACAGTTGTGGCCTTCTATTACCCAAAAGGAGCCCACAAAAAAGATGGAGAGAGACTTTTTACAAGGGCATGTAGTGAAAGGACGAAGGGGAATGGTTTCAAACTGAGAGACAGTAGGTTTATATTAGAGGAAGCTGAGTCTTTACTGTGAGGATGGTGAGGCACTGGAACAGGCTGCCAAGAGAAGTTCCATCCCTGGGAGTATTCAAGGACAGCCTGGATGGAGCTTTGAGTAACTTGGTCTGGTGGAGGGTGTCCCTGTCCATGGCAAGGGGATTGAAAACACGTAGTCTTTAAGATCCCTTCCAATCCAAGCCATTCTATGATTCTTACATTACTAATTTTACTTAATGATGGAAAGGGAGGTAGTGTGCAGTGGTGAGTTTAGGTGTGTGTTCTTTCATGTCCAGTGATTATGAAGAGAACTGTGCTAGTTGGTGCAACTTCTTAGGTTTTTAACTAATCAATATTCAAGTTTACATTTTCTTTATCTGTCTGTGTTATGTATTGATGCTTGGGTGATTTAGAAAAGATCTGCAATCATACATGGGTGTTTCTGTACTGAATAATCAGTCTGAAGGAAATTAATTTTTTTGTGAGAGATGTTTTCTCACCTTGATTCAGTTGTAATTCAGTAGATGATTCAGCTGGTGTTCTTAATCCAAATATTTATTTCTCCATTCTGCAGTAATTGGAAAATTCTCATTTCAGCAGTGTTTCTTTTACAACAAAGACAGGCCTTGACCTGCTGTTTTTTTCTTATTGAAGCATCTGGAATTCAAATCACATGTATAAAATAAATGGGAAAGAGCACAGTAAGTTCAAACTCTGACCTCATTCTGGGAGGTTATAATGACTGTGCAGAGGGGAAGTAAACATATAAATAAAAACCATTTTCTAACTGCTTCTTATTTTCAGTAGGTCAGGATATACAATATATCCGACATTACTAATTTATAGCACTATACCTTTTATGGTCTGAAGAATTAAATGAACATCTGTACTTCAAGTTTCTCTGCCCACGAATCCATTATAATATGAGAAACTTGATGGAATGTTTGCCCAATGTGTAAATGCATGTGTGAGTTGCATGTACATAACGAAAAAAAGCAACTGAATTATCAAATAAAGATTTTAAAAAATCAGACATAGAGATATGCAATATATTTAATATGCCTGAGAAAAAAGTGAATTTTTATTGAATAAATACTTAGATCAGGTCAGTTATCTTTTGGAATTTCAGTTTCACGGAGAAGGATGCTGTAGCAGCTAAGGTCACTACTTAATGTTAACACAAGCTTATCCTTCTTTTCTGTGCCAAAACAAACAAGTTTAGAGAAATAAACCTACTGACTATCCACAAGGTTTTACATCTGGACTTGATTTCTACTACGTAAGTTGCCATACCCTGTCAATCAAAAAACTGACTGGACGTTTTCCTTCCTTGCTTTTTTTGTCAGTGACTTGCACTGGTCCACATTGTACCTGTCCTAAGAGAGAACATTGATTCGGTAAGAAACATTTGTGGGAAAGCCTGAATCAAAAGTTTAATTTACTGAAGAGTTGCTCATACATTTGTTGGAACATGGATTCCTGATCTATTACATGTTTCTTCATATCAATCCTTTAAATACCTATTAGCCAGAGCACCAGCAGAGAAGACACTTCCATGGCAGCAACAATCCTCTGGAAAAGGTGAGCAGCTGTTTCAAGCTGCAATTTGAGTATTCTGGTGTGGGATGACGAAGTTGCTCAACTGGAACCACTTGCTACCAGTAGCATTCCAAACACTATTAACCTGAGTACAGGCAGGTTCCAATTGAAAGCAAGAAAAGCTGCTTCTTTCAAAAATAGAGCAGTAAATGCTGATCTTTCTCCACCGCCAAAAAGAGATCATTACACATGATTTCTTGTAGTGAGATACTAGCACTTAACAGTCTTGTACAAGATATAATACTAAAGAGGACAACTGGTAAAGAATTGTTTTTCTGGAGAATCCTAAAAGAAACCCAACCAAAGAAAAAGCCCTGAATCAACAAATCCATTCAAATTTTTCCTTGAAAAGCCCTGTCATTTTGCCAGATTTCAGCCTTTGGGCATTTTTCTTGCTGACTAAAAATGCCTGAATTTCATTTTTGCATGTTGCAGGACCTTTTCACATTTTGTAGTTATAACAGCAGAAGTAGGTCAGAGAGCAGATGCTCTAACTGCATAGGCTTTAATGGTGCCCTAGACACTTAGAGTTCAAATCTATAAGATCCTGTCCATGAATGTTATGACTTAAATGCTTCCTAGCATGCTCAGTTTCATAACTTGGCAAAACAAAACCTGAATAAGCATTTTTCTATCTCTAATTGTTGACGGAAGGTGTTTTTTTCTTCAGTCTTTCTTAATTTCTTGATTTGGATAAGTGTATTAAAGATAAGTGTTGTAATTTTAGAGTTTTGATCAGTCCTTTTGATATATCTAATTTAGGAACTTTTCTTAGTAAACCCGAAACTATATAAATCATCATTTTTAATGCTGTTTTTCACATGGTGAATTTGGTGTTTGGCTAGTACTGAAATTTATAATTTTTAGGAGAGTAAAAGCCTTTTGCTAATTCACAGCTTCTGGTTCACTCAACATTTCAAACAATGGCATAATTTTTGATAATGACTGTTGGTCAGTCAAGTATATTCCATTTCAAGAAATTAATTTTCTTCACTCTCTATATGCCCTGCCTGTGATGTACATTATTGTTCATTAATTTTCATGCAAAGAATCATTTATTGTATTATGTTTGAACACTGTTTCTTACTGAAATGCCTGTTTCATTTCTTTCAGTCTCTGACATTAACACACTTCCAGCTCTTCATTTACATAGGAGGTTACTTGTTGGTAGCAATCAAAAAAAGGAGATTTCGTTATGGCATGAAAAGACATGTGATGGCAAAACCTGTAAGAGCTAGATAGAACCAGCTTGTTAGTTTGTTTTCATTCCAACCTTTAAGCAACAGAAGTGAGGTATGTTATGGCAATGGTGATACATAGCTTTGAAGCTGTGTGTTGATGAGTTCAACCTCCTAGGTTTAGGTGCTCTCAAGCAGGAAATTGTAAACATTTTTCCAGCAAAGAATCTGCCTTGGTTTTAGCATGTGTTCTCCCCCCACGCACACCCTGGCAGTCTGTGAAATACCAGTTGAGATGTATCCATCTGGTTTTTTGAAAATGAAACCTAAATAAAACTGATTATATTTATGATTTAATGAATCTCTGGAAATAAGCTACACAGTCATATGAAATTAGAATGTTCACACTGTTTAAAAAAATTAACACATTTAGTAATAAACACATGCTTTCAATTTTAAAAGATAAGTTAGTTCAGTAGAAATCAGACATTGAGATAAGACATAACTGAGCAACCCAGACAGTGACCCCAAAAGGTTAGGAGACACTCTCCAAACCTGACTAGACAGAAGAACATGCACTGTGGTTAATCCAGCAGTCTATTACATTCACCTACACTACATATGACTTCTTAGAAATTTAAATTCTTGCTGAAAGAAAATATGACTTGGAAAAACTTGCTTTTAAGAGAGAATCTGCCTGCAATTAATATTTTGACTGCACTAATAGAAGTTTGACAGGACATCTGATTTATATATAGTACTGTTCCAAGCCTGTTAAAAGACAGAATACTGAACACACAGGTTTGTGCTGTGTGTCACCACTTGTAAAATCCCTTCACTTGGCAGATTTATCTTGTGCTAGCTGCTAGAATTTTTGTTAGCACAAACCCATGAACTATTATGCAGTATTCTTGCCTGAGGTTTGGAACAAGGCTTTTCTGTGGAGTGGCAACCGATTAAAAAAGTATAGAACAACAATTTTGTCAGTCTAGAGATGTGAAAAATATTGACAACTGAGGTGAAAAATACAGTACACGAAGATGAGGCAAATCAGTTTATTGTCAGCACCTATAATTCCTCTTTTAAGCAGAGGAACATTATTCACTTCAACATATCTATACCTTTTTAAACTTAGCAAATGATTGTTTTACGGTCTTATTAACTAGATAGGCATGCTGAAATGATGTGACTAAATGCTATCTGGAGTAGAAAATGGAATTTTGGAGGTACTGCTAAAAGAGGAATTTGATACAGTGAGATCACTGAGATATCATGGTTGACTAAGTAAATGAATTAAATTTATTGACATAAATACAGTCCTGTTGATATGTTTAACAAAATGATTCTTCCTTGGTGGGTGTGTGAAATCTGGCAAAAATTAAAAATTGATTTCTATTAAACACTGTTTTCCTTAGAACAGCCTTCAGAAAGAACTGTTATTGGCCTGTTATTTAGACTACATTTATGTGCTGACTTTCATTTCAAGTTGTGCTGTTAATACCTGTTAAAACTTAAAGCTACCTATAAGTACCATGTACCATTTGCTTAAAATTCAAATTTGTGAGCCGTGCATGGGGCTGACTGATTTTGAAAGAAGTCATCCAGCTAGCAGAAAGATGATATGAACTTCATCATTCCCTCACTATGCAGGAATGTGGAGAATTTCACACATACAAATCTACCAATTCACAGAAAACATAAAGAAGACATTTTATATATGAAAAAGATTCTTCATGGGAATTGTCTGTCCTTTGTTGAGGTTGATATTCTTTTAAGGGACTGTAGAATGTGAACGAGCTGACAAGTTTGCTTCTCACTGGTTGGCACAAGTGGCCCAGAAGGTCCCAAAAGCCACAGGCCAGGAAGGTTTCCTGGCAATTTGACCATCTTTCCTCTTTGCAGACAGTCTACCAGACTGCTTTTGGCTTCTAGGGCCTTTGCCAAGTAATCTTTCTGTGAACCAGGATATGCCACATGGTAAATATTTAGGTTTATTTGTAATTAAGAAGTTTGAATTACGAAAATCCTATTTTGCTGTTTGTCCTGTTCTAATTTCAGTTGCTTTCTAAAAATGAAAATTTTCAAATAAAATGTGGTAGGGATAAAGCACTCCCTTTCTACCATGAACAATCTTGTTTATGTCGATGATTGTAGCACTTTTTCCCAAGAAAAATACATGTATCCATCTCAGTTAGCTAGTGTGCTGCAGGAGGTAAAATTCTTGGAATAGAAGGGTAACATGATATTTAACACATGCAGTTTGTGGCAAAGAATACACAGGGTAAAAATGCTTACTTGACATAGAAAGAAAGCTGAAGACTATCTGCTTTCACTGGAATATAGTTCTTCACTAAGTAACATTCATAAACTAGCATCTTTTCCTTTTGTGAAGAGATGAAAATCTTCCACATGTTTAATTTAAAGAAGGCCATAGAAGTTTAATTGCGGGTCATAGAAATAGTGATTTTATTTGTTTTTTATTTTGCTTTGAATTCTGTTTGGATGCTTACCAGGTGAGCTGGGCACTGGAGCCAGTGAGCTAAGGAATATTTTTCCTCCTCTAAAGAACTTGCCCTTCAAAATGCAATAAGCCATGGTGAGCAAGGGGTCATAAATGGAAACATGAAGGCAGGAGCACATTGATGGTATCATGTGGTTATTTAGAGAGGCATGGGTATATCTGAGTTAGTTTTATTTTACTTAGTTTGGTAGTTCGAGGCTTTTGAGGAGTTAGAAAGCATGAACTTTATATGAACTATGGTTTTCTGGGTGCCTGATGGCTGAGCTGCAAGGCTCTCAAGCTGCATGTAATTGAAAAGACAACATATATTGGTGTGTCAGGAGACATCACTTACATCTTTTTATGCTGCATTTAGGTCTTATGGAAACTTAACAACAGACACTCCCTCAGGTCTAGAATAGCCATTATGAATGGACTCCTACAAACAAGTGAACAAATACTGACTTTTTGAAAAGATGTCCTCTGGAATCAAATTTTGGTAAAGTCAGTGGAAAAGTGGAACATTAATGGATTTCTTATGATCAGCACAACATGTTTTCAATAAAAAAAAAGCTAGTCCTTGACTTTATGTTCAATACTTGAGGTGGGGGTGAGGAGTGGGGAAAATGGCTCTCATCTACTTTAATCATACTTTAATTATTATAGCTACGTGAATGGGGAAGAACAACATGCTTGAATTTCTAAGTACGTGAATTCTGACCTGCAAAACATTTCCTAACAGATAGTGTTAACAGGACTCACAAAACTGCAGAGGTGCACTTCTAAGTAGTAACTCCCCGCTTCTTGTTTTCTCAAACAGAGTAGATCTTTAACTCTTTGTGAGTTTTAGAATTAAACAGATGTGAAGTATATTCTTCAGTAGATTCGCAAAGTCTTAAGTCAGCACAGGCCTATAAATGGGCTGAAAATTGCAGGATTAACAGGCTGTTAAAGGGTCTAAATCTCTTTTGCAAAGGCTGATAAATTTGGAATGTTGAGAGTCTTTTTCAAGACTGTCTTAAACAGTTTTACAGTCAGAGGATAAGTGATATTGAGGCTGATTTCTTACTGACAGTTCCTCAATAAAATACTTTTAAAAAATATGACAAACCTCTTCAGCAACAGAAAAAAGGGCTGAAAACTATTTTTCTTGGGGAGATAAAGCTCAGTTTCTCAAAAGAGCAAAACTGAACTTACCTTAATCTAGTTCACTGATTTTTCTGGACAGGTTTCTGGAGTGTAAGAGAGGGTCTCAAACTGTGGCAGTTTATGCTAGGGTTGATTGGTTTGCGCAAAAGGAAGTTTGCAATTAAATGCTTTATCTTTTCATATTTTTCAAAGGATTTTCCAGGAAGTGGCAAAACAGTATCCTATTGGTGATTGCTTTTTTTGTGGACAGTATTGTAAAAAAAAAAAAAAAAAAGCTATCCCAGAATTATGCAACTTCATGGATGAAAATTCTCTAACAATTAATTGAAGCCTAACTTCTTACTGAGGCAGCGTGCACTGTCCTGGTACCTCGATCATCTGGGGCTCATTAACAGGCATTAGAAATATTGTAAAGAAGGAATGCCAAGGAAATATCTGCCACTAAACAACTTGTGAGCAGCAGATGATACCATGAAAGTATTACCTCTCTGCTTTGCCTGGCACTTCCATTTCTTCACTGAGCAACAACCAAAAAGAAGTGACTGTAAAAAGGATATATCTGATGAACGTTTTCAGAGTTACATCAGTAGCTTACCTGAAAGTGACTTCTTTCTGAATGACATATACTCTCTAGCTTTTTCAAATAAAGCACTAAAGCCATAAATCTTTAGCTCGTCTCTCTCCCCATTTGTTTTGCATGTGCAGAAGTATTTAATAACCCACATGCTCTTAATTTGCCTCTGTTCTTTTGTTACCTATCTGCTTTGCTAAACTATGGTATGTGCAATACAGAGTTTGTTCTACTTTCCAAACTTGAGCAATCCCACAGTTGAATAGTGGGGAATAATTTTTTTATCCTTGTGGAAAAGAGTGGTTTAGAAATAGCTTCAACTGTACCCATTACATGCACAATTGCAGGAGCTGGTTGTCAGCAGGGAACAAAACCAGACCTTGCCAGTTTTTAGTTTCGTTATCTCATAAGCACTGTAGCAAGCCAGTTCTCATGGTGTTACTTGAGGTCTATATGGAAACAACAAGAAAATGGTTGCCATAAAGCAAAAACAATAAGAAAAAGAAAACTCTTTGCAAGTAAGCAGTAACGAACTCTGCAAAGCTATTTAGCTGCAAATAACCATCTCCTTTATAAGTAATTTTTGTTTATTTTTGTTGTCAATAATAAATGAAAGATACATTTCACAGATTAATGATTTTTCTTAATACCCTATAGTACTAAAACAGTTTTTTGCTTATTAAATCTTGAGAAAGTAACACTGGAATTCAGAACGTTTTCAAAAGAGCAGTGGAGGAAATCTCAAGAGACTGTATTTCTGAGCCTGAAACAGCAACATTTTCAGGTAAAATGAACTCAGAATTGTGATTAAACATATGAAGGGCCAGTTATTTTTCTAAAGCTGTAGAAACAGGACCCACATTGTGGTTTTCTAGAATGTCTATAATTATTGTAATTTATTTAATTTTTAGCTTTGCAATGAAACTTAAAACTGATTGGCTTTATTGTAATACTGGGATGCTATTATTGTTAATGAGGATGAAATTACCTTAAATTTAGGAAAGTTTTGAAGGGAAATGGAAAATAAGATCCAACTTAAGTAGAGGTTTATTAAGTGTACTTCGTGCCAACATAAATGGTAGGGGGAATAGGAAATAAAGCAAGTACTCTAATTAACTGATGTAACACTTCATGAGATGTCATAAAAATGGAAAAAAATAATAGAAAAGGTTACCCAAACTTTTTTTGAAGGAAGAAATTTATTGGTGTGAAGTTGCCGGCAGATTTTAAGTGATCCCTCCTGGTATTCACTTTTTTATTAGCTTTGCATGTTATGGGATTTGTTGGTTTATAACGTGGCTCTGGTGAACTCCAGAACTGTAATGGAACTTCAGTGGTGCTTAGTGGTACAAAAGACACAGACATGAATGCAAACACTTATGCTGGAATTTCTGCTATTTGGAATTTACACCCTGAAGTTAAAGAAGATAGACCTGAGTGTCATAGGTGAAGCCAAAATAAAAATGTGATGCAGCCACTAAAGAAATTAAAGTATCAGAGAGAGTAGAGGTGCTGCTGCCAATATTCCATCAGAGTCATGAAACCTTCTTGTCTTCAGTGTGGCCATTTGAGCTGTAATAACTGCAGTGATGGCTGTGAGCAGAAACTGGGAGATTGAAGGAGCTCATCTCATAACAAAAAGCGTGTGGCATGGTCAGCTCAAGCCAGTGCTTTATTGTCTCTATGGGACAGCAAGTCTTCTGTAGAAAAGGAATCCTTGGAAAATTGGAATAAGTGGTGGAGGGAGAGGGGAGGGGCAGGAAGAGTTATTAGTGATCAATGCAATACTTTGTGAAAACAGCATATGATTTCTGAACATTTGTGGGACTTTTGTAATAGTGCCAAGCATTTAAAAAGCAGCTTACAGTGTGTCATATATATCTTGTGAATTAAAGGAACCTAGTGACAAGGAACAGCTCTGAAATATTTCTTGATAATCCAGTAATCCATTGTTTGACTATAAAATATATATTACAAAGTTCGAAATCATTTGACATTAGAAAAGAAAATGTTTATAATTTTCCCCCTTTATCTATCAAGATAGATATGTAGCCAAAAATTTTAGTATCTTAGGTAAAAGAACACCTAGATGAATGAATTATACAGAAAAGAAAACTAACAGAACTCTATGTTTTTCTTTTAAATCTAGTTATTTTATTTACTTAATCAAGCCATGAAACAAAGAAAGAAAGTTATTCATGTATCCCACAGGAAGCCCAGCCACAAGTTAGCTTCTTGTAATTTTTGAAAAGTAGTCAAGGTTGCTTTAAAAACTTCTTAGAACAAAATGCAAAATTATGGCACTGAATCAAAGACTTATCTCTCCAGTCTTTTAACACATAGTTATAGCTGAAAATCGTACTAATTCCCCAGATAAATATTGCAGAACACTTAATAAATTAATTAGGTACAAATGAACCTTAGAATCTTATTCTCGAGTTTAAATTGTCAATGTGACTTATTTAGATGTTAGGAAACAACTCATCTGTATGTGTTGGTTTTTTTTTTTTCTGTATTATTTCTAATATTGATGAAGGCTTTGAGTGCTGGGTGGCAGAGGGCCTTTTTTACTCTTTGTATAAACTGTGGTATTTACTGACATTTGCAGCAACTGTATGCTGGTAAACTGTCTGAGAAAGATGACTTTTAAACTTGTCATTTCCAAAGTTCATGCTCAGGTTCATATAGTCAGTGTCTCAGAGTCGTTTGGGGGAGTAACATCTGAGTTCTAACTGCGTACAACGTGAATTATCCATGATGGATAATGTAACTGTTCCTGGAATATGCTTTAACTTGCTGTATAAGGAAAAATCAGCATACTTCTAAAGAATGGACTTCCCTGATTTTGGGAAAGGAAGGCAGGAAAGAATGGGAAAAAATAAAGGTGGTCAACGAGCATTTTGCTTTCCTGTAATGTTCCCCTGAAACAACCATCAAACAAATGCCCTCTAAAAAATAACAAAAACAAAAAACAAACCCCCCAAACCCCCAAAACCAAACTGATAAAATTGTGAATTTCACTTTTTTTACTGGTTATATTTCACAATTCATCTAGTAACTAACTTCTTTGATTGTAAACCTGAGTTTATACTGAAGTCCTTCAAACAGCTTTTTCACAGAGAAGTTTTCACTCTCAATAATAACAATAACTTCAGGAAAAAAATCTATCCCATACGGCTAAACAGAAAATGACCATGAGTGGTTGTGATACTACACTCTGAGGTATAAGCTTGAAATGAAACAAGGAGCTATTTTAGCAGTAGCATCAAGGTAGAAGACAGGGATATTTCTTCTTCATTATGAATTGATATAATATACCTTTTTCTTCTCAGTTTTGGCTAGAACATTTATCTTTTGAAAATTTGCCTTCATATGAGAATATGAGCCTCAGATATAACAATTAATCTCATAGAAGATTATGTCAATTTCAGAAAGCAAGTGTTAATTCTAAACCAAGATTTAGTTAAAGCTTTACATGGATTCATAGTGCTGCCCAAAGAGTTCACTACTTGCCAGCAGACTAATAAAGCTGAAGCAGACTTTTGAAACTGTTCAATTGACTTACTACTCTCTTCTAAAGTTCAAGACTAACAACTTCAATATAATTGTTCTTTTGTATTCTAGTCTCATTTGACTATGAAAACACTTTGCTATTTAATCTGAAATTACTGTTCCATTCTTGAAAAGCAGGAAAATGAGCCTAAACTCTGCTCCAGTCTCTAAAGTATGGTACAACAATTTGCTGAGAAGGGTCAGAAGTAATTTTAATATGGAAAACACTTTTTGCTGAGGTTTCTAAACATCTCTACGGTACAGATAAAACCTAAACTAGTATATTACTTGGTGCATCTCCATATCGAGGAGAGTAAGAATTTGTGTCTATTAAACAACAAATTGCAGTAATTAATAAAATATGAATTTTTATTACTCAGCAAGATTGATGTGTCTTGTAGCCAGATTGTTTTAATATAGGAGAACATGAAAAATGTACTCATTTCTCTGAAAAGTGCTCCAAGTTCAAACCGTGAACTTGCTGGTTCGTTTGTTGTTGAAATAAAAATCTGTGTGGGAGACTGTCTAAACTAATATATCCACTGAAGACTTGCTATATTAACTGTACTTCCATGGTTATGCTAGCACAGCAGAAGAGAGTGGCATTGTCTTCTGTGCCTCTCATACTTCAAGAAACTTTGAACCAATTTACTTCAAAGCAACTGGCAAAAAATCAAATCTAAAAATCTATTAATTTTAAAATTATAGAATGCCATGAATTGGTTTTGTCCATATAGGACTAAGAAGTATAAAACAAGTGTCCTGGTTCTGGATAGGACAGGGTTAATTTTTGCAGTAGACAGGATGGGCATGCCTAGGGCCCAGAGATTATTTTTTAGAACCTCACGTCGTTTTTCAGGGATGGGGAAAGGAGTCCCATCCTGGTCATAGAGCATGGCAGCCCAGTTGGGTGTGGTTGGGCATTTCCCTGAGGTGACTTCTATTGAGTGAAATCATTCACCTATTGTACACTCTGATATCAATATTGTTGTTGTTATAGTTTGTTTTCCTATCTCATTGCTGTTTCCAGTACATTATTCTCATCTCAAACTCTGATCTCTGCCTTTTGTGCCTCCAATTCTCCTCTACAGCCCTCTGTGGGGAAAAAGGAAGGGGGAGGGAGGAGTGAGTATGTGAGCAGTGCATGGTTTGGAGTGTTTCAGTTGGAACACAAAATTGGGGAATACCATTCCTAAACCACAGCAACAAGTTACATGCACATTTGGTTACTGTTTTTAGTGAGGTTCTGTCAGTTGGAGCTTTTTTCAAGTTTGCTTGGTTGGTTTGCTTTGGTTTCTTTCAGTAGAATAAACCCTAAAATATTTCCTCTCAACTCTTGGTAATCAATGGAGAGGTTTGTGGTTATCAGGCAGCTGCTCTTGTGAACTTAACAAAGAGTTGCTTAAAATGCATGCAATCTTCTATAAAAGAAAAACCTACTTTTTTATATAAGTTTGACGATAAGACAAAGAAATTCAGTAATCTAGGCATCAGTCTTGATGAGTAGTTTTCCTCTCCTTTAATTGTAGCACACTGCACCTTCTCAGAAATTGCTATAGAGGTTTCAAAGGAAATCACATAACTGAAAGCAGATTGCCTGCTGCATTAAAATTTTAGGTTTTATAAGAATGCAAGTCCCTTACTGAGCATTATGAAGATAAAAATTCTAAGCTCCTCTTCCTCATCATCCAGGGGAAGGATCTGACTAACTTTTATCAACATGTATTCTTGAAATGCTTAATATATATAGACCACTTGATTACCTTAACTATTCTGTTGTACGTCATGGTACCCTACCTGCTTTTTCACCTTCACTTTATACTTAAACTGCACTTCCATTTAATTCATTTACATTGCAGTGCTGCTCCATGGGAAATGGAGGGAAGGAAAACTACCTATGTTGATGGGTAAATGCACTTCGCTATAAAACGTAGGGAGTAAAGAAGTCTATCCTGCAAAGAATAATGTACTAGGTTTCGGAACAATCAATCTTTCTTTGCAAGGTTTGGGACACGGTTTGATTGTTGTTTAACCTTGGATGCCGTCAGAATGAGAATATCCAGCTGCTTAAATCAAAAGTAACCATGGATTCAATAGTCCTTGGTAATGTTAACACCAAAAGTTTCAGTCAAGTCAAAAGTTTAAGGTCATGTTTTTTGACTAGGGAGGCTTTTTTCCAGCACCCGTCTACTCCCTGCAGCAGTGATGTGTGTAGCTGTGTTATGCTGTGATTTCATTTCCCTGTGTAGAGACTGAACAAAGAGAATGGTTTACAACACATTTGTTTCCAATATCTCACTATTCAACCACATCAAGGTGAATGGAGGTAGGATTCACCAGGTACACTAAGTAATCTTCATGTGTGTTTATTTTTAGAAAGTAATTTCTGTCATATTTTCACCATTTCTTCAGACAGTGGTGGATCACTGAATGATTATAGTATTCCTGAGTCAATAATTGCACAGAATTCAGAATATTTATTTGGCATTTTTAACTCTAGAGCCACCTAGTTCTAATATTATAATTTTCATCTATATAACTAAAAATACAAAAAAAACTGTAACATCCAAAAGTGCCCATAAGAGCAGAATAATGATGTCAACGGTATACGTTTGAAATTATCTCAGTATTTTGTGCGTTGTCTTGCATGACATAGTATGAAATAGAGACAGAGTATTTTTGACTTTTATGCCAAAAATTTCAGGAGCAATGAAAGAATGTAGCAAAGGAGCTATTTTTTTCCTAAATTTCTAGAGGATTATGATATGGACACAGGTTTCTGAACAATACTATGTTCAGTAGATAATACTGGAATAATACATATGCTTGTATAATGCTGCACTACTGTAGCAGTGAGCTTAGCCCAGATGAGCTTGGAGGCTCATCTGATACACCTGAGAAAGCCCCCTGGGTCTGAAGAGACTTTAGCTCAGGGTGACAAATAGATGTTCCCCGAAGACACCTTGCAGTTGGCCTCTTCGATATGCATCAGGGAACAAGAGTATTGGTTTTTTGGGTTTCTCCTCCTCTTTATCCTTTTGGAGTTCATAGCTAGAATGTTCTAGGCTGTTCCGTCTACCCGAGGTTTACTATTGGTTTTCAAAGTTCTGTACCCTCCCCTCTTATATCCCCATTCCCTGGGGTCACTGCCAATCCTGCATCCCCCGCGTCCCGGTTGGTTC
>VZRM01006184.1:596718-729982 GCA_013397955.1 Grantiella picta | reverse complement strand
ACAAGAGTATTGGTTTTTTGGGTTTCTCCTCCTCTTTATCCTTTTGGAGTTCATAGCTAGAATGTTCTATGCTGTTCCGTCTACCCGAGGTTTACTATTGGTTTTCAAAGTTCTGTACCCTCCCCTCTTATATCCCCATTCCCTGGGGTCACTGCCAATCCTGCATCCCCCGCGTCCCGGTTGGTTCTCCCATGTAAACTCCTCCCATCCTGCATCCCCTCTTAACCCCATGTGCGATTCCGTTCTGAGCTCTGCGCTCCTCCAACTCGTCTGGACTCCACGCACCCTATACTGCCCCGCTGCTCCTCAATAAACCCTGGATTTCTAGAGCGCAGAGACTGCATCTCCTTAATCGCCTCGTCTCCTGTTTTTCTCCGTCCTGGAGACGATCTGCTCCTGTGCTCGTGGGGTCCTGGCTCCGCCTGGTCTGGACTTGCGTGGAGGTTTCGCCCGCGGCAGCCTCCTTTCTGTGAGGTTTCTAGGTTTGCCGCTTTTCCCAGAGCGAGAAACCTCACACTATTAACATCAAAAGGGATAAACTTTAAATGATGATCCTAAATTGTAGTAGCTTTAAGAACGTCTGAGTTTTACATTCATAACATGCAGGTTTTCTCTAAGACATCCAGTATTTCTTGATGACAAACAAGTTGGGTTTTTTTTTCTGAAAGTAAAGGAATTTTGGTACCAGCAACAATGAATTAAGAGGGGCAGTGAAAGTTTTGGTTTCCAGGCCTTTATCTTGTTTTTAGGAATGCATTGCAAGTCCACCTGTGAAACTTAATCTCTCAGACTTGAATTTAGGTGAAGTAAAATCTGTCAGAGAAAAAGCTGTCTCAAAATACCTTTGGTGGACTTGAGAAACACCTGTAAGTTTCAAGCAGGTCTTCTGATGTGCTTTCACTTTCCACAAGGACTGTGTATTATTTAATGTATCTTGTTCTCTCTTGTTTTCAGTAGCAATGACAAGATAAATGTTAGTTAATTAAATTGAAAAGGGATTAATGGAGAACTGCTCTAATTCTTAGTAGCCTGTATAATATGTTTTCTGTTAACTCAGATGGGGATAGGATTTTTTGAAGAGGGAAAAAGTTCATGCAATCTCTTTCTGCTCTAGATACAATCCGTTGTGTCACAGAGTTGGCTTTTACTGTGTTCTGCTGAAAGCAGATAGTGTTGATGTGTGCTGACATTGGCCTTCAGTGAGATAAAATATCTGTGCTATATACAACCTTCATGCTGTAATGGCTTTTTGAAAGAAAATGCATAATACTCTTTAAATGGTTTTGTTAGCAAGACTACCAACAAAAGTTTACACAATAGAGGTATTAAAAACAAACAAAACTTCCCCAGACACCCCCAGTGTTTTGGCAAGTATTTTAACATTTAATGAGGCCAAAGCTGTTTGAAAACGGAAGGACAGAATATTTTAAAACAAGATTGAGGGCTTTTGCTGTGAAGAATTTTCAAGTACTATGTCTGGAAAATACTTTTGCATCTCTTCTTGTTTTTGTTGCTCTATTAGTGAAAGTATTTTCTGCTCATATGTTGAGACTGAATGCTTCTTGGATACTGTTTTCCCTTTTCACTTTTTCATAATGTGATTCATGTAGTCAAATGTGAAAGACTGGCAACAATTTAAAGTCAAATATTTTACAATGAGAGCCTGAGAGTTTTGAGTAGCCTTTTTATTATTGGTTATGGATACCGCCAAAGATAACTGTTCTGAATAGAAAATTTTTATAAAGACAAACTGTCTCAGCTGCAATTTTGCCATGAATAGAAAATCTGAGTTCAATGCTCTACTTCAAACAAAATTTTCAGGTTATTGGACTAGCACATTTCTTTCCTCTTTCACAGTCTGGATTCTATTGCATGTCTCTGACTTTTCTGCGTTCTGATTTAAGATTTGGGGGGGTTTTGATATTTGAATGTGACAAAATTAATGATAAGTACAGAATATTTAATGGAAAACTTTCCAATGTTTTGAGAAATAGTCATGTTGACAGTAAAGGCATAAGTTGATTGTTAATGGCTTTATAATTGTTCTAGTGATAATTTTTACAGTAATCAGTAAGTTGATTCATAAACCACTGAGAAAATATGAATTTTTATTGGCTAAAGAAAAGGATAAACAAGAATCTGTTTAGCATTTTAAAAAAGAAAAGATACCCCAACCACTGAAACTCATTGCAAAGCCAAATAATTGTTTTTGTATTTTTCTCACTTTAAAAGTCAACGACAGAAACATAATACAATGATTTGGCGGATGAAAGTACAATGCCTTTTTCTTAAAATGCCTAGCTGTGCCTGATCTGGCTGGTGAAGACTTGCTATTTGCAATACTTATAATTCTGTTAGTCTTACTACATGGACATCTGGTTACTTGCTAGCTGTGGATTTTGATTTCTACCCCAGTTCAGTGTTTTGTTCGAAATAAAACATTTTTAAAGGACACACTGAAATAAATTGCTTAATAGCTATCTCACATTTAGAAAGTTAAAACAAACAAAAAAATAAATAAAAAATTAATAAATAAAAATGTTTTGAAGAAACAAGAGCAAGCCAAGAAACCTGACACTTTTCATAAGTCTTGCCCTTGAGACCTTCCTCCACCTTGTCTGTCCTGCCCCGGACACATTGTAATAGTTTGATGTCCTTGTACTGATATTCTCAAAACTGTAGACATCCTGCATAGATTTGCATGGTTTAAAAGGATATAATTAAAAAAAATAAATAGATTGAGAAGCCACCAGTGCATGTCTCAGAAATAGGTTGTTCAGAAGGAAAAAGTGATGTTTGTTCAAAAATATAGTAGAGAAGAAAAAACTTTTTTATCTAGAGTGGGCTGAGGACTGTCTTGTGGAGGAGTACTCCAAGTGAGATTGGTAGAAGCAAATCTTGTGGGTGTGATATGCTTGTTTCAATAGAAATAGTGTTGATGAATAATGCAAGAATCTGAAAGGTCTAAATTTGGGACAAAAAGAGGTTTTTCAAGGATAGGAGTATAATTAAATTAAGTTAATGGCTGGAAGGAAAGACTTTTGTAGCTGACAGTGTTACAGTAATCAAGTCCTCTGGGAAAATATAATTCATTAATAATTGATTCAAAAAATAGTGATGCAGAGAAGCAATATATAAAATTTTAAATTAGAAGATTATTAATTAGGTGAAAAGATAAACTCATAAACAGATAATGTACTAAATTAATTACAGGAAATTAAAAATGTTGGAAATTAATAATGGAGTTGTATATACAGACAAAGTGTTAAGATAAATTTCCAGTAAGAAAAGGTGCATTATGTAATGCTTGACTTAACTGTTATGGTCTCAGGATATGGCATGGCTTGCAGAATGACCAGCTGATATCACTATAAAAATGACCAAGCTCTTCGTATGAATGCAATGGTATAGTAATTAAACATGGGAAATTATTCCAAGTCTATATATGAGTTGAGGTTGGCTTTTAGGATCTGAAGGGTTGAATGCACTAAATTTTGTACCTATTTTCACCAATAATATCACTTAATTCAGTATAATTTTAATTTTCCTTATATGTCTTACTTCATTCTGTATCTCTGGTGAAGGAAGTATGAATATGTTTCTGAATGCCAGAAATGTATCTTTTGGCTTTATAACTAACAATTTTTTCTTTATTCAAATACTCTGGAAATTATGTGAGAAGTGTGCTTCCTGTAAATATCTTGACTGTACTAGTAGATGATTAATGTAAATGTCTGCATAAATGTTGAGATATTTCTGCTCTTTACCTTCATTTTCCCTTCCATTTTTCCTATGGCTGTTCTTCAAGCTACTTAAAATTTCATTGTAGAAAAATATTTTCTGAAGTAAAATGGAAATTGTATTTGAGAATTAAAGATTACGTACTTACTGATAAAGCAATGTTATAATAAGGAATTAATGCATTTTCTGAAGCATAAGACACTTCTCATAAGTCTTGTCCTTGAGACCTTTCTCCACTTTATCAGTCTTCCCCTGGACACACTCTGATAATTTGATGTCCTTCTTAACTTGAGGTACTAAAAACTGTAGACATCAAGCATGGATTTGCTTTTGGGCGTAGGTTTAAGGTATGGCTGCAATTTCTTGGATCTTAAGCAGACCCTGCAGAATGATGAAGATGAATCCTAGTCTTCCATCCCTACCCTAAACCCAGAATTACAGTTTCTGTAGGGTTTTCCTGCATGTTGCTGAAATCAGTCTCTTCAGAAAAATGCATTGTACTACATTAATTGTCTTCCACAGCAACTTTTTGGAAAGAAGAAACTTAGAGATAGAGCCTGCTTATCAGCTAGGAAATACAGATTAGTTTCCTAAACAAAAGTTTCTAGCTTTAGTCAGTCTCTCCAGAGGCACACAATGTCCTACTGTTTCCTATATTTCCCTTATGAGTTCAAAATATTGTATAGCGTAAGCCGAGTGGTTTTCAAAATAGTAAGCAGTGACCAGTGTGTGAAACTTTTGGTTGCACTTGATTAATTTTTTATTCATGTGGCTGTTCTTTGTGCTTTGGTTGACTTCAGCCACTCACACCACAGTTTCACAGAATTATTGATGGTTGAATGATTACAAATTCTGTTCGTCTGAGCACTTAAAGCTCTCCAAACATTTGACATCGACTTTTCACATTGGGGAGATAAGGCCATGGAAAAGGAGAACTTTATCATCCCAGGTTTCTCATTTTTCTTTATTTCTTTCTTACTGATGTGCTATCATTTCTCTCCCAACCTAAATCTAGGAACAAGTGTAATTCTAAGAATCTTCACCAATTTTGGGAAGAACTACTGATATAGCAATACACACTAGGTGCGAGAATTTAATTTTGCAATTCAGAATGAAATTGTTGTATTTGGAATGAATGAGACTTTGGAGAAAAACAGGTGGACTGTTAGTGCTACTCAGTTTTTGTGCAATCAAAACACAGCATTCAGTCTTTGAAATCCTACTAAATGAGAATCTTTCTTGCTAAATCTCTATTACTGCCCCTCTCAGGAGGCAGATGGGTCCTTAGGCCACTATCTAAACAAAAAGCAGCAAGCTTAAAACAAATTAGGCCCAGAGGACTGGAGAGAAAGCATGCTCTCTAGTCTAGTGGTTCTCAGAAATTCCTGCTGAGATCTTTCCTATAATATCAAGCATGCCCAAAGTAAACTACCATTTAAGAATTGTCCATTTGACCTTACAAGGAGAAATGAGGTCTCTCAGGTAATACAGTAGAGAAGGAAACAATGACAAGTGCGTTAGTGTGGTACAATCCCTACATCCTACACCCTGTTGAGCATTCTCTAAAATCCTCCAACTTTGATTTTCATAGAATCATAGAAGGGTTTGGGTTGGAGGTGACCTTAAAGATCATCTATTTCCAATCCCTACCATGGGCAGGGATATCTTTCATCAGACCAAGTTACTCAGAGCCCCATTCAACCTGATCTTGAAAACTCCAAGGTGTAGGGAGTCCACAACTTCTCTGGGCAGCCTGTTCCAGTGCCTCATCACCCTCACAGTAAAGATTTTTTTCCTAATGTCTAGCCTAAGCCTGCCCTCCTTCAGCTTAAGGCCATTCCCCCCTGTCCTATCACTGCATGTCCTTCTTAAAAGTCCCTGTTCTTTCTTGTAGTCCCCCCTTAGGTACTGGAAGGTACACTGAGGCCCCCTGAAGCCTTCTCTTCTCCAGGCTGAACAGCCCCAACTCTCTCAGACTGTCTTCACAGGAGAGGTGCACCAGCCCTCTGATCAGCTTAGTGGCCTCCTCTGGACTTGCTCTAAAAAGTACATGTCTTTCTTGTGTCAGATATCCCAGAGCTGGAAGCAGCACTCCAGGTGGGGGTCATGAGAGTAGAGAAGAGAGGGAGAATCCACCTCCCTTGCCCTGCTGGTAACCCCTCTTTTGATGGAGCCCAGGACACAGTTGGCTTTCTGGGCTGTGAGGGCATGGGCAAGTCATGTTGAGCTTCTCAACCGGGAACACCTCCAAGTCTTTCTCTCCAGAAAATATAACATCAAAGCAAATTATAAAAAAATCTGAGAAAATGTGAAAAAACTTGTACACATTCACATTTTAATACAGTAAATCCTGTAAATCCTCTTAATGATCTGCAGTAATTCAGACACTTGTTAATGCAAGAAACATGCAATACCCTCTCCAGGGGTAGTCTCAATTATTCCCCACCCAGTGTGCCCTTGTGCTTGGGATTGCCCAAATCCAGGTGCTGGATCTTGCACTTTGCCTTGCTGAACTTCACGAGGTTTGCACAGGCCCACCTCTTAAGTCTGTCAAGGTCCCTCTGGGTTTTACAAAAATAGCTCAACATAATAATAGTGGCATACTACTCTAGCATTGAAATCAAAGGGATTTGAGCTCAGTCAAATCAATTAAAAAGTTGCCAAATTTCAGTGGAATAAATCTAGCCTTAAAGTGAGAAAACCTACATCAGCATTAATTGGTGTATAGACCAGGTAGGAAAAGTGTTAGGCACATATCTCATCAGAATGAAAAAAAGATTTGTTTTCCCAGTATTGGTGACAGAATGCTTATGCTGGTTGTTTGAAAAACAAAGCAACCAAAGCAATACAACAAAAACCCAAACCAGCCAATGAACCAACCAAACAACAAAAAAATCCAAACCAACCACCAAAGCCTCAAAAACCCCAATAAGAAAAAAAACCCAACCAAACAAAAAACCCAAACCCACAAACCCAAGCCAAAACAACCCAAAAAAACCATTTGACTCCATGGATGGTACTTCATGCCAACAGCCTTGAATAGTAGATCCTTTCCTTATCACTTTGGGGAGAGCTTTTATTTCGTTATGGGGTCTAGCAACAATCTGCCACTGATCATTAGGGAGGAAGGCCCATAGCAGGATGACAAACTGGATATGCACAAGGACTGAAGTACTTGTGCCTGCTTCCATAACTAGTACTGGCATGGAATCATCTGGTCTATGCTGTTTCTTCAAAACTTCTTCAAAAATTGTTCACTCTTATCTGGACAGAAATTATATTCCTGAAAGATGTTTTGCTCTTGTCCTTGTGATTTCAGAATGGGATTTGCTGGGAACAGAACTGTACAGTTGATAAGGTATTTCTGCTATGCCAAAAGTTAAAATATGCAAAAAGTCTTGGAATAGCTTCTGGTATTATATGAGTATGAGGAAAGCCAGGCTCTGTTGAAGGCTTTATGTATTTATTTCCCTTTCTTCCATACCATCTTGGTAAGCAATCCTTTCAGAAACAGTACTTCACATCTCTGGTGACTTGTTTACTCCTGCACAAACCTCTACCTCACTTCTTTCTCATAACTTTCAGAATTCCGTCCTTTGAAACACAGAGATCTGTCTGTTGAGAAAAAGAAATCATATTTTTCTTGTCAAATCCAATATGTTTTCCAAGGTTATTTGCTTTTGCTAAAAGTGGTTAAGATAAATAATTTAAATCTATGTTTACTTTTAGACATCTTTTACATCTTGTATACAAATGAAGTATCACCTACTCTATGGCCACCTGCTATTCATTCTATCCTAGCATCTACTGTTACTGTTTGTTACGTGTTTAACTTGTGACTGTCATTTGGACCTCATTTTAAGATGAACTGTGAAAATACCAAGCTTAATATCTCTTAGTACTAAATTTAAAGAAGTGGTGGATTAACTTGAATCTGCTAAAATTTTAGGCAGGAACATGTATGGCAAGCAGAGAAGGTAGAAATACATGCTTGTATCAAATTGCTCAGGTTAGCAGTCCATTTTTTCCCTTCTTTTTTTTTAAACTGTAGGTAAGGTCATGTTTTTTACTTTCCAGAGGTTTAGAAAAATTCTTTGCTTAGCAGCTTGTACATTTGAAGTACCAGCATATTTTGGTGCCAAAATGGAATTTATATTTACAATCTCTTTGTTGCTAATGCTGCTACTACAACAAGCCTATCTGTAGGCAAGCTTCTGAACCTTCTTTTTTCCAATGGTGAATAAGCAATCTGTTAAAATATATATTGTATCCTCTCTGATCTCCTGATCTGACTGGGGAGATTGAAAGAGATATGCCCAGAAAGTTTCATAGTGTCAACTTGGCACTGAAGCCACCCTTCATATTAGGACTGGGGTTGACATGAACTAGCCCCAAAAGTTTTACAGGTCTGAAATTTTACGGAAAGAGAAAGAAATGATAGGTCTCTTTGGTACATGAGGAGGGGCACAGATTTGCCCTGATTTTCAATTGGAGAGAGACCTAAGAAGGGCAACAAAAGTCTTCCAGTGTCTGTCAGAGAATTAAAACATCTGGCATGACATTGTGGAGTCCACTACTGCACCAGTATCAAAACAATTGGAATACACTGTTTGCAGTATAGAAATAAAATGTGCACTCAAGGGTGGAATCACAGCTGGTCATGTCTGTTCGTGTATGGATGGTGTGGCTGGGGCTGTTGACAGCCAAACCAGTGTGGAAAATTGGATAAAAGGCTAAGAATAGTAAAATAGATTTGAAATGTGAAGGACTCTATTGAAAAATGTCCCTCTCTGAAGATGACTCCACTGCACAATATTCTGTGTGTTACTGACTTCTTTTATATCAGTTGAAACATTGTGGTAGCAGTTAAAATTTTTTATGTCCTATTGTGATGATGAGGTAACAGACTAAAATGAAGTTAATATTGCCTAAATATGCTAGAGTTACTATTTAGTAAAAAAAAATCAGTGGAATGTAGAGTGCTATATGTATTTTACTATAGAAATAGATGCATATAAAATTTAGTTCTGTTTTCAGGCTTCTGTTGTTCTACCAGTCGTATAAATGTTTATAGAAAATATAACATCAAAGCAAATTATAAAAAAATCTGAGAAAATGTGAAAAAACTTGTACACATTCACATTTTAATACAGTAAATCCTGTAAATCCTCTTAATGATCTGCAGTAATTCAGACACTTGTTAATGCAAGAAACATGCAATAACAGCAGGACCTTGTCATTTTCTTATTGAAAATAATTCCAGATTTCATATAAGATGATACTATCTATCACTCTGTCTAATTGTATCTCGAAAACCTCCAGCAATGGGGGCTCTACCATGCTCCTGGGGAGGTTGTTTTTCTGTGGATGAATATTCTTGCTATGAAAAGTTCTTATGTTGAGATGAAACCTCTCCTGGTGCAACTTGCACTTGTAATCCCTCGTCTTCTCCATGTGGCTCCTCATGAAGAGAGGCTCTCTATCCTCTTTGTAGTTGCCCTTTAAATACTGGAATACCAATGAAAGCACCCCCACAACTTTTCTTCTTCAAGGAGAAAAGACCTAACTCCTTCAATCTTTCCTCACAAGGATGTTCTCTAGCTCATTGTTCGTCTTGGTGGCCCTTCTTTGGACCATCTCTACTCTGTCCACATAATTCTTTAAATGTGGGGACCAGAACTGGACATACTACTGCAGGTGCAGCCTGAAAAGCACTGAGTAGGTTGGAATGACAACATGTCATCCCTGAGGATGCTGCCCAGGATCCAATTTGCCTTTGCTGCTGCAGCAGAACTATGCTGACTTATGTTCAACTTCTTGTCTGCCAAGACCCCTAGGTGCCTTAGAGCAAGGCAGCAGCTCCCCAGCTACACAGACCCCACACAGAGCTCAGCCTGCCCTGAGCTCTTCAGTTATTCTGACCCAGCTGCAGGGTTTGAAAGTCACCCTCTTCTAGTCATCATGAACATCCCTGCTCTTCAACACTGTTCAAATGTTACAGTCAGTGGGTCTGCAACAGCATCAGCCACTTCTCCTGCCTCACTGGGGTGCATTCCCTCTGTGCCCACATACTTGTGTGGGCTGAGACCTTGCAAGAAGCCACAAACCAATCCTTCCTCTACTACTGGTGGGTTGACATGTGCTGTCTTACCTACTTGATCTTGTGATCTGGGGTCCAGCCATGCCAGTAAAGACAGTGGAGAAGAAAATATCAGAATCCTCTGCCGTGTCACATTGTTAATAACTAATTTCTCTGCCTTGTTTAGTAATGGGTCTGTGTCTTCCCTGTGCTTCTGCTTACTGCGCCTAGTTTCCTTGAACTTAACATCTTTTACCAGTTTTAGTTCAACTTCAAGTTTGTAAACCTTTTTTTAAGAGCTACTATATAGTTTTGTTTGTCTGTTAGTTAATGGATAATTGAGGTTTTCTCGCTCTGGGAAGGCAGAAGGACCCCAAAAACCTCACCAAAAGAGGTCCCCGCTGGGGGCTTTCCATGCTGCGGTGGCGGAGCGGATCCGGGACGTGCGGAACCCGGGCTCGGGCTGACTCCCCGAAGGCAGGATAACAGGAGCCTTGGCGATTAAAGGAGATGCAGTCTGTCAGTTCTCTGAATTCAGGGTTTACTGGAAGGGACGACGGGGAGAAGAAGGCGGGTGGAACCACGGACGGAACGCGGAGGAACGGAAGCAGCTGGATTCCGGGGTGCAGAGAGCACCGAACAGAAGCAAACATGGGGTTAAAAGGGATGGAAAGATGGGAGGGGTTTACGCAGGAAGGCCAATAGGAGCACGAGGGATACAGAACTGGCATATAAACTGGCGAATAGGGGTGCAAGGAGGGCAGATACAGAACTTTAAAAACCAGTAATAACATTGCAGGTAAAAGAACTTTCTAGCTATTAACTCTAAATGGGCTAAAGAGGAGGAGAATTCCAGGAATCAATACCTCTGATTCCTGACCCGTATTCATGGAGCTAGCCTCAAAGCATGTCGGGGGGACGATTTTCTGGAACCCTAACCAGAAGGGTTCTTCAAACCCAGGGGGCTTTGTTGGGTAATTCAGACTCCCAGCTTACATGAGTGGATCTCACTGCTACAGGTAATAATTACATTCCTAGGCAGTGACTGAATTACTGTAGAGTTAAACTATTGAATGCTGAACAATTCTGTGAATATGTTAAGCATCAAATTGAATCTTTTTATACAGAATTTAAACAAAAATCAGGATTAAAATATTTTTCAAAAACTGTCAAAAGTTCTGATGTTTAAAAATGTCACAGCAAATGAAACTGAATTTCAGAAGTATACTGTCATTATGGAAAGCAAAGTAAAGTTTATTTTTGGGAGATAAGATGGTTCAGAGTTAATACTTTTTCAATGAACCTGCACTGGTCTTTATTTGAGATTTTTAATTGTATATGCTTGGCACTCTCAGTTCCCACTATAGGGAAAAACAAGGAAAGGGAGAACCTCCTTTGCCTCCCTCAACCTGTGAATTTATGTCCTTGGAAAAGTAATCACAGATGTACTACACTTCTAGAAAAAATTGTGAGGTGAATGTGTACTCATTATTAATGCCAAGTAATGAAAAAATAAGGTACCTGCACTCTTTCAAAACTTGGGGAATGTTATTGGTAAGACAAACCAATAATTGTTTCTCTCATGCCTCCTATTTTGTGTCTATTAAAAACCCACAGTGGGTCAGACTAGCTGTGGCACTGTCACACAGTGCTGTTGGCTGCAGTACAGTTCCTGCAGCTCACACCTCCCAAGCCTTCAAACTTGTTTGTTTCCTTGGTTGCTCATCTCTTCTTCATAGAGAGTGGAGGAGTTCAGAAACTTCAGACTTCTTTGTTTTGAATTTTCCATTAGTGAAGTTAACTGTGTATATTACTCAGGTTTCAGTTTCCCTATCTTCCTTTTCATTCCTTTTTCCTCCTGGAATTGTATTTCCTTTGGAATGTAGGTGGGGAAATTGTCTCCCACTGATCTTATTTGTATCCTAATTCCCCCTTTTTGTCTGTACTATCTATTGTTATAAATTGGAACGTATAAGTGCAAAATGCTTAAAAAAATTCAGTCTTGATGTTTACATGAAGATTTTTACCACTTGTCCAGGGGGTCATTCAGACCACAGAAGTAAGAGAATTGACTACAGATTTTTGTAACAGTCACTATACCAAGATAAGACCATAAGACTAAATATGCAACATTACTTCTATTTTTGGCCAAAACAGAGCCAAATATTTCTTAAATACATGCAACTAATTTTGGCATATTCCACTGAGAGGAAAACTATGAGGAAAGTTTGTAATTTTTAAGTCCAAGCCAGATCACACACAATACCTCCTGTTGAGCTATACATCAGTTAACCTGAAATCAAACAGCAGGACAGAGAACAGTATATTCCTAAGAGATATTTGAAAGAGCATTAAAAACCTGATTCTGACTCAGTCATTCTTGCCTATAATTTAATTTACAGAAACTGCAGGTAGCAAAAAAAAAAAAAAAAAGAAAAAAGGCATTTAAAAGTGGCAAAAGACTTTGTTTATCCTTATTTACATTGAATGTGTACCAAATCTTCAAGACTGTGGTCATGTTTTACCTCTCAGAACAGTGTTACTGTATTATTTGAAATATTTGAAACAGGAATTCCATACACACATTCCTGTCAGAGTTTCTAAATTGTTGAGTTAAAAGAATTTTGGTTATCTATCATCAATAGAAACTACATGAAATATTTTTCCATAAACATTTTCAAAGCGATTACATTCTTTAATTTTATTTAAATACTTAATATTGTTTCTTGGAACGATTTCAGGATATAATTTTTTTGGTGAAGGCTGTACTAGAAAAGTCTCTGCTGTCAACTCAGTTTAAGGGTCAGGAGACCCTTAGCATTTGATCAAAAGGAAGGATCAGGGTTGAGTTCTTCTGCAAAACCAATGAATCACTCAAAACAAGGAAAGGATAAGGAGGGAGAAGCCTGCCAAGCCCAGCAGGCCTGCTTTGATTGTAAATTGCAGACCCATTTGCTTAGATCACCTTCTGTAAGACTATTTCAAAACAGTCCCGATGTCCCATGATTTTTTAATTATTCAAAATTTAGTTTTGATGATTTAAATAGACAGTTGATAAAATACTACTTCTGCAGTCCTTATACATAGCATGGAGGCAGAAAAGAGGGAGGGGCAGCCTTTTGTTACAAATAACATGTATTATCTCATAAAGTTAGGTGGTTCAAACACCGATTAAACTCTTGATGTATTTCAATGTGAATATCTACAATACTGTGTAATTTGAAACCTGCCTTCAATATATTATTTAGAATATGAACTATTGTCATCTACTTCTTCTCCCTTGCCTACTCCCAAACTGCATTTGCAAATTTACTTCTTCTTTTTAGTGTATTTGAGAGTTGAAAAAAATAAAAGAATTATAGAATATTCTGAGCTGTAAGGGACCTGCTGGGATCATCTTCTTCAAAGGCTTGAACTCTGTCAGGCTTGGTGCTGTGACCACATCCCTGGAGAGCCTGTTCCACTGCCCAACCACCCTCTGAGAGAAGAACCTTTTTCCAATATCCAACCTAAACCTCCCCTGACACAACTCCAGGCCATTCCCTTATCCCCTGTCATTGGTCACCACAGAGAAGAGATCAGTGTCAGCCCCTCTGCTTCCCCTCATGAGGAAGTTGTAACTGCAATGAGGTCTCTCCTCAGTCTCCTCCAGGCTGAACAAACCAAGTGACCTCAGCTGCTCCTCATACAACTTCCCCTCAAGGCCTTCACCATCTTTGTAGCCCTTCTTTAGATGCCCTCTAATAGCTTTATATATTTTTAATAATTTTAAATCTTTCTTATATTTTGTTACCCAAACCTGCCCCCAGCACTGGAGGTGAGGCTGCCCCAGAGCAGAACAGAGCAGGACAATCCCCTCCCTTGCCCGGCTGGCAATGCTGTGCCTGATGCACCTCAGGACACACTTGGCTCTCCTGGCTGCCAGGGCACTGCTGGCTCATGTTCAACTTGCCATTGACCAGGAACCCTAGGGTCCTTTCCATGGCACTCCTTTCCAGGGACATTCCCTAGCCTGTATGTAGATTGTACTACTAGGTAGCTACTACTGTTGGCAGTACAAAGCTAGCAGAAGCAGCAAATAAATTTTTTTGTTTTGTTTGTTTTTTTTAAATCAAGAATATATATTACTTTTATGTGGTTTGTATTCATGTTTGGAAGCCAAAACACCTTTTTTATGTATTAAGGCAACTCAAACTGCCAAGACAACTTTGGATAGAAAAAGTGCTTTGTAAATCTTAAGTGTTAATAATGGTTTGCCGAAAGTTAAGGAATTCTGTCAGTCTAAACCAAGTAATTAACTTCGGTATTTGAAATTTAATTTCTGAAATGTTATTTTTCAAAACCATGTTTTTTCAACACCTTTCTGTCTGATGACATAATTTTGAATAGCTTACTTAGCTTTGAAAATATGGGTTGCTCAGATCTAAATTCTGATTCTAATATAATTAAATTCCTGTTCTGTCTGTGTATGAAAACTTGCTTTGAGGTGGACTTTGTTTACATTTCAGAAATAAAACTCTTGCTCAGACAAACTGGAGAGCCCAGAAGAGTTAGCAGTTTTGTGTGTTCCTCACTCTGGGCTTTTAAATTTGTAGATCTTATGAAATGACCAAGAAACTCAGTTAAAAAGTTTAGACACATCAGGAAAGAGCTGAGGATTGCAGAATAAGACCTGTTTGTCATTTTCCTAAAATATTTTTGGTATGTTCACTACAACAGTAAGAATGTCTTTGTATAACAATCATTTTTAAGGAAAATTGAGTCAAATTCCAATTACCGAATCAAATGGGAATTCAAGGTTTTTAAGGTCCAAGTATTTCCTTTTCTTAGTTACCTCCTTAAAATATAGAAAATATCCTGGCGTCTCTACCACTAGCTATCCAAGGGTTTTCTGGTTTAGAAGTTGTTTTGCATTTAGTCCTTTTCTAGCTGGCAATGTGCTTTAGAGGCTTTCTATATGTGTAAGGGAACACTTTGAATGTGAATATGGAATTTCTATCTTTGTTGAGATCCACAGTTATATAAATCAATTACAAGTGCAAAAATTGGTCTGTAAATCTTTATGTAGTTATGTAAACACTGTGATTTAGAGGGTTTTCTTTAGCCTACAGAATTTAACTTTCTTGGCTTATTCTGCATGATAACCTTTCAGTGAAAAGTCAAAGGTAGCTCTGACCTACTTGAAAGGGCATACAGCAACTATGTTCCTGATGTTTAATAGGAAAAAAATATTTTGAAAAGAAATGTGAAATACTGGTTTATTGAAGCAGGCACAGTTGAATCCAGACAGTTTTAACCAGTCATATTTTTAAATAACTAATCACAGAAGACAAGGTAGAGCACCTGTTTACTGGTGGGGCTGGTGTGTGCATTGACAAAGCTGTTTTGTCTTGCAAAAGAGCTAAGGATATAGAGGGTGGAATGCAAAGTGGCACAGAAATTAGTTTGGATTGCTGGATAGCAGGTAACACAATATAGTTGTCATCTGGTATCTCACTATTATACGCTTCAAACAAAGCTTTTCTTAGCCACCCCTGTGTTGGTCTGGTGGATCAACAGAGATAAGTTAACTGCTGAATTATGAAATTGTAGATAGCAGCAGCACCGTTCTGCTCTAAGGGCAGGCTTATTCTGCTCTGGGTTTTTTGCATGCATGACTTTGCTAATACCTAATATTAAGTTAGCAGGAAAGGAGTTGGTCTATAAAGATCACTATTAAAACTCAAGGATTTTTTTCACAGACATAATACTATACATTACTTTGAATGTCTTTGAAGAATCGGTGACTTAATCCTCATTTTGTTTGCTTAGAGATGAAGATAAATACAGGCATATGTACAAATATACACATTATTATTTCAGAAGCAGTTATATGGTAAATTGAGCAGAGTAATTCTGAACACAAATGTGTCTTCTTATTTGAAAATAATTTTTAATAGCTGAAAAATTTGGCACCAAATTTAACTTAGGCTAAGAAAGCCAATTGATCTTTCCTATTACTTTACACTTCACAACTGGAAGTTTTATTTCTTGAATGAACAGGGCTTCATTTCTTTCTTTTAATGAATGAATAAATTGTAAATATTTCAAATAGAGCATTGAAACTGAGAGAGGTAATAAGATGAATTATTTAATTTGAGATCATTAAGCTTGTTAGAGAATGCTTATATAGTTCACAGTCCAGTCTACTGCTACTAGCCATTAGGCATATATTTTTGATAAATATTTTATGTGTGAAACTGCTACACTAGCAGGAAGGGTTATATTTCATATTATTTGCTATGAAATGTTATTAACAGAAATAAAGAATCACTATATAATGATCCTCAATAATTTGTTTAAAAAGATCTTTTTAAAAAGGTCTCTCTTTCTTGTAAATCTATGTATCTTCTTAGATCCTCTGTGTGTGTGTATGTAAAGCTGTTTATCTAAGCATTCATTAACTAATACTGAGTGGGGGTTTTTTGCATAACCTTTGTTTAAAGAAGTTTTAGCATGCCTTTCTACATCCTGAATTCCTAGTCTTTATTCAGTCACAATGGAAAATATAGCGATATCTTTGCAGGCTGTAATTATACATCTTATGTCCTACCTTCAACATTCCCTCCCCTCCCCTTTTCTACTCACAAAATGGTTGCAATGAACAGTGAAGACAAAGGACACCACCTTCCCTCCTCCCTGAGTGAGAACGATGTGTCAGTAGGTGTTAAGCATGGTTAGTGCCTCTCAGCAGAAGATAAAATTGTTCCCTCAGACCTGAGATCTTTCAAAAGCAGTGAAAAAGCTGGAAGCATCTCTTTCAGCTTTTACACTATGCACTGTAGGTTACTGTAAGAATGATGGTACTGCTCCAGAAATTCTGGAATCTCAGCTAAAGGCAAAGTTCTGGTTCTTGCTACAACTTGCTCCTGGACAATGATATATTTACAGTGCACTCTGCCTGTGCCCTATCTGTGGCAATAACCTCCTGGATTTTGATATATGTGCATGCCATATGCTATATTAACCAAAATTTTTACATTTTTAAAATTGATTAATATTTTTCTAAAGCTGGTCTTTCACCTTTTTGTAGCATATGGCTTTGCTAAAAAAGCAGGAAAATTTTAACATTTGTTATTACAGGATAGTAGAAAAACATACAGAGTACAATTTCTTTATGACCTGAAAATGGCCTATTGAATTCAAATATTGCTATTAGTAATTTGTTTCTCTTATTTTAAGGCTATTCTGTGGGGTTTTTTAGTGCATCTCCCAGAACTATGATGTTTCTTCTAAATCTGTTTGCATCCTGTTCTTATTTGGAAAAAAATATAATCTAAGGGATGTCAGAGTTAGTTGATAATGCTTATAGTTACTGAAGATGTTTTGTATTAGTGTGTTTAGAAAGCATAAATACCTCAATACATATTGATAACATTAAAACCGTATGTCATTCACATTTTAACGATTCTTATGTACACTTACTGGAGACATAGGGAGTGTATTTAAAGACATCAGAACACCCATTAATAATTTATTACACAGTTGTTTAAATCCATGTTTAGTAGAAGATACAATTTAATCCATGTCATCAATAAAATATTTAGATAAGTTGTGACTTATGAGTAACAATTTTTGAAGAATATAATGGTTTGATTTATTTTTCTTTATCTGAAATACTTTTTAATCTGTGGAATAAGAAACAAAGAGTGCAGAAGAATATTAGTATCATAATATACAATTTAGTGAAATGCAATGCTCTAGTTTAGGGAGGTTTCTGCAACAGGTGGATGAAATGTTTTTAATGTTCTTGATGAAGAAATTCCTCACGCATGTGGTGTGAACCACAACCTGTCATGACTGGGTCATATATTTTCAGATGAACAGGAATAAAATGACCAAAGCCAAGGAGATCAACACACAGAAAATAGTTAGAAGAATTAATTTTCATGGCAGCAGAATAGTGATCAGATATTAATGATATTCTTCAGCCCCCATTTTGCGCATGGAAAAATGAATATCCCAAAATTAGTGGATTGGGTAGTGGAAAGTAGAAAGGTGGTTTTCTTCAGGAGAGAATCCTAACTTAGATCTGAACCAGTCAAAAAGAGATAACTAAGTCTTTGACAGATAAGGTCATATTTCTTCTTTCCAAAATACTGGGGAAGATGAGAGAAGTGTGAACAGGAAAAAAATCCTGAGCTCCCAACTCCAGCAGACTGAAGCATGATTGTACCCTGGTGCGAAGAAATTAAAGCAGATATCTGATGATTTAATCAAAATCTGTGTTCAGTTTACGCTAGGCAAGCTAGCTAAGGAGTAGATATGGCAGCCTCTGAGAAAGCCATATTTCTAGTATGGCTTTGGAAAAGAGATAAACTGAACAGCTAAAATTATCCTGGTAATATTCAGAGACATTCAAAAAGGTGTTTGATTTAAGTATGTTACAACGGCGGTAACTTTCACATTGACACAGAGAAGGTAAGTTTGCTCGCTGAAAAGCAGTTGTTCTTATATCAAGATTTTGTATTGAAACCAGCAAAATCTGGGATAACAATTCATTGAGGTATTTTAAAATTTACATAAGAGTTTGAGTCCAACATCATATTTGCTGGACTCTCTTGGGATAAAGATTAAATTTAATGATTTCGCCAATATAAACAATCTCTATATCAACCCCCTAATATGACATGACAGCACACCGGAAACATTCCTTGAAAATAAATGCTACAGAGTATTAGAGGATTGAAAAAAAAAAAAGATTGACTCAAGTTGACAGACCAGTTATTTTTAAAACAGCTTCAGATAAGTTTTAAAATGCAAGCAATGCCCTGCTGCCAAAATCTGTCCTGTTCTAGTTATTTCAGGAATACAAGTTTCTTTTCTTTATCAAGGCATTTAATTCTCAAATTTTCTATTTTGCTTAATAAAACTAAACTAGATGTATTTCTGATGCCACTTAGGTCAATATCTTCAAGGGATAATCTAGACTTGAGAATTATGTAATTTTTGTCAAGGTTCAAATTTGCTGACAAAGATTTCTCTGCAGATTTCTATTACACTTTTTTTTCTTTTTGGTCAGTGTGTGTTTGGTTGGTTTTGTTGGTGTAGTTGTTTTTTGTTGTAGTTGTTGCGTTTTTGTGGGTTTTTTTTCCCCAGAAACCCAGACAACTGAATTAATGGAAAAATCCTGCTTACAAAAAAATGTATGAAATAAAGCCACTCTTGTGTTTGCTGCAGTTGATTTCATTAAAAAATGTGACTAATCTGGATGGCCAACCTATGAAGAGACAAAAGTTAATTTGTTGGTGATATTATTCATGGCAAATAATTTGCCCACATTTTAATGATGCTGTTTAATCGTTACTTATACCCTGCCTTAACATAAGTAATTACGTGTCTCTGGAGTTTTGTCCTTTCCTTGTATTTTTTAACATTTTCCTGCAATTTTAAATGGCCCAGTGTGTTCCAAGAACTGCCATGTTAAACATGCCATTTCTTCATTTTTGTACAGCACATTGTAAGATGAAGTCCTTGCCCACTTGTTTTTTTCTCTTCTTACTGGAAATAGTAGGGGGAGAAAAAAAGGTGTTTCAGATAGCTGTCTTTCAGAAAAAGGGCAGATCAATAACTGGACACTTTCAATTTCACAGTTATCTGCAATACAAATTTTTTCCTGTTATTCTTCTATGTGAGATATTACTGTAACATGTCTGACCTGACTGTGGAAATGTGTCCAAGAAAAAAATAAAGGCAGCCTTTTTCCATACATCTGTATTATGGATTCCTTGTAATCCTGGACACTGTTCCTACTGCATTTTTTTTAAGCTTCTGCTTTCAGAAGATCTTGTGTTCAAATTGTTTGCTGCCATACTCTGGTCATTCTAGCACAGGTGAACTGAGTGGGAATGAGGACTAAGAAGCTCTCCTTTTGCCAAACAACATGTGGCGTTTTCCTTGCCTGCAGACATCAGAGGAACAAGGAATGACACTGATGGCTTTAGCAGGCAGCTGGGTACATCTGTCCTGCCTTTGCCCTTCTGATCAAGGACTCTGCTAGGCTGCTGCTACTCTGAAAAGGCTTCTGCTTCTTCTGCTCCATTCTTTTCTCTCTAAGTACCTTTGCCAGCACCGTGCATATCCCCCCCTTCACCATTTTTAGCTAAGGACCTGCAGGGACAATGTTGTTATCTGAAGGCTTCACAGCAGAGTGGGATGTTTGGAAATTCTGCTAGTTTTTCACCTGGTACCATATAATAACTCCAGGATATTTGAAGCAAACCTAGAAGTCTAGTTTTCCTTCCCTTTTGTAGTTAGACTTTCAGTTTTCAGTCATTTAGAGTAGGATCCAACCCATTGCATAATTATTGATAATTTTCAGATGTACAAATATTAAGTAATTTTCTCTGACTATTTATTTATGCCATGAGTCTGACTCAAACTAAAATATACACATGTGCTTATGCAAAGCTAGGATGGGTAACTGGCTGAATAAACATGAGGGCCTGAACGTGACCTCAAAAAAAACCCTTTTATTCCTTTTGTGACATACTTTAGCTGTCACTATATTTGTGCTGGCTTAAAGAAGGAAGATGCACCTTGGCGTTTTGAAAAGGCTGACTCAACTGAATGAGGAGAAATGGGGTACACATGCTACACCAACACAACAGGGTAATGCTGTGTCTGGCTGTGTAATGAAAACAAAAAATCAGAGGTAGCTTCTATAGTTGCAGTGTTGCTTTCACTTACTTGCAGTTTGCTGTGCTATGCGTAGGCTGGCAAAAGTACATAGTCTTAACATTTAAGAGGGTTTTCACTATGATGTGTGTCTCGAAGCTACTAAAAAAAATCTCAGTATCAAAGTAATGCTCACATCTTTGCTGCAGAAATTCAGTGTCTAATATTGTTGCAGTTCACAGAAACGCAGACTAAGCTGCCTGTGTTTGGTTTTATTTGGTAGTTGTTTCGGTGGGTTTTTGGGTTTTTTTCAAGAAGACACAAAATGCCTTGCTAGTATAAAGATAGCAGATGTTCCTCTGCTCATTTTGGCATAGCAGACAGGACAGTAAAATTCTGTGTTCCAGCAGTATCCTTTTTTACAGTGATCCATTCTGGCTGACTTTTGGACTATGGTTCAGAGCAATCTTGGAGGTCATATTTCACTGTGCCTGGATTTGTATGTCATGTATGGAAAAGGTAGTATCATTTTGACTTCCGCTAGAGAGTTCTAATTATTTTATTCTGCATAAAGAGCAGAAGCAGAGTTGAGATAATAAATCATTTGGCATCCTGGACTACTGCCTGCTGCTGTCTGTTATTTTTCTCTCTAACGACCCTAGATTCTTCTTGCCTCTGACATACACTTTTTGGACATCATAGCCACCAAAGCTGATATATTAAGTCCTTTAGCAGGTACTGCGTTCACTTAACACTGTCACACACAAAATTAGTTCTTCAAAGACATTGAAATAACTAGCGACACATCTTTTTATATAGAGCTGTATATTCTGTTTTATGCTAAAAATGTTTCTTTAGAAGTAGCATATTTATGATTCAGTTCTTCCCTTGCCTAATCCCCATGAAACCTTGCTTAAATCCTACTGAGCTCCAGTTATCCTGTAACTTTCAGTGTTTTGGGGTTTTTAATACAATAGTATTGGATTTGAAAGAGAAGAATGGAATGGGAAGGAAAATTTTATTTGGAGTCTTATTGGAATTTTTTTTGTCAGCCTTTCTGAAAGATGAGCTTTAGTTGTTGAAATTCAAAACTGCTGTGGAGATCATAAAAACTCCACCTCTTTTTTGTACCAAACATTTAATGAATTGCATCTGTTCATCAGTTAAGGAATCTGTTATTTTAACGAAAACTTGTTTTCTGGGGGCTCTTCTTGAAGCTCAGTCTCCTACAGCAGTTACTGCAGAACTCGTGTCTGAAAAACACTGAATCAGCATGCAAATCTATCATTCTGCTGAAAAATAATACAGGAGCGGAAGAACCCTTTGAAACAGTGCTATTATTCACCAAAGCATAGATTTTTTTTCTTTGCCAGTACTGTCTTACCTTTCCTATAGTGATTTCTTCTCATTATTTTGGGAACAACCAATATGATTTGCTAGTTCTTATCTTGCTTCTTAACTGCCCTAATCTTAAATGGAGTATGGTCATATGCTTGTCTGACCCATCTTCCTATTCCAGTCAGAAAATGCTATATATAATTTATGACTCACTGAATATGCTAAATCTTGTGTTTTTAAAATTATAATAATGATTACTGCATCGAGCACTTGTCTGGATGCAAACATTTAACTTCTCATAGAAACAACATGAACTCATGGGTAAAATTTTTTGAGATCACTTAATCAGAAACTTTTAAATATGGAATATGTCCAATTTTAATATGAAATAATAAGCTGTGGGGAGAAGGCAAAATAGTATTCAGGGAAAATATTAGCCATTATGACTTTTTTTTAGTATTCTATCAATCTAGAAATACCTGAACACTTAGAACACTAAAACTGATTGCTGTTCTGTTTGACTTTTGAAGTTGACTTTACTGATTTATGACATATTGTTTCATCAAATAGAATGCTATTGGAAAGTTCTATATGTTTACACTTCTCCCTCCTAAGTTATGAATCCAGGTAATTTGTTACTGGCTTGTGCATAAAGCACACACTGAGAGCTGCTACATCTGTTCCCACCTCCATGAAACTCCAATGAAAATAAATGAGCATGGAGAGATACGAGCAACAACGGAATATAAATGTTTGAGACTTAATTAAACCACAAAATCTTCAGCAAGGTTCAGGCTGGTAAACTTATATCTTCCTTTGCTGAACTAAGATAGGAAAAATTATTTTGGTTGCCTAGCAACTATATTGCACAAACTAACTCAATGGAAAATCTATGGGCTTGATAAGCAAATTAAAAATGGTCATTTTGTCTGAAGAGAATAAAAATTCTTCAGAACCTTTAGTCAACTGAAAAATTAATTGCATGTTACTACAAATTAAAATGGCAATGTGTCTGGAAGTATTTTGTGGGAAATTATAGACAGTATTGTTTAACATCCTTGTAAAAATGATGAATTGGCTTGCAATAACAGAGTACTAAGCACATTCAATGCACATGGTTTTTGTCTGTGGAGGAAAGGCAAACACTGAGAACCCTAGTGAGAAAAAAGATTATTTTGGAAGATCTCCTTTGCATCTTCTAGTGTATAAGTGCATTTTGTACACTCATGGCATGTTAGTTTAGCAGTTCTTTGGAAATTTAGTCTTAAATAAAGAAGGAAGAGGAAAATGCTAGTTAATCCACATTTACAAATATCAGCTTCAGAGAACTATTTTGCAGGAGCCCAATTCTGTGGATTGTTGAGCACACACCTGCAGCAGAACTTGCTGCTTGCCTGAGCTTAAGAGTGGTTCCCTATATTCTTGAGAAAGAAGCAGCACAAGCTCTCCCAAAGATGCAAGGTGCTCTCTGCATCCTGTTGTGGATTAAAGAATATTACATTAATATATTGTTTATAACTGATACTGCATCTACCACAGGTATCTCTTTTCCACTTCTTTTCCTTCAGAAAACAGAGCTTGAATACCACAAACATGCTTTCACTAACCAATGCAAATAAAGAATGTTTTCTCGTTAGGGCACCTGCAGCACCCAATAAAAAGGGTCTCTTGAGTTTTCTGTGATGTGTTTATCTCTGTAACAGTAACAGCAAGTTGGGACCAGTTAGCCTGAGCATGTGGAATCTGTGTTCTGCCTCCCAGAATCAAGCTGCTTGTAGGGATAAACTGCAATTCTGCTTCAAGACCCATCTGAAGACAGATCTTCTAGTGAAGAAGATCTTTACTAGATCTTCTTCACTAGATCTTCTAGTGAAGATTGATTTTTTTTCTAGATTGCTGTACATATACCACTGTTTTATTAAAAAAAAAAAAAAACCAACAAAAACATCTACTCAGTTTAGGTCTTTTTTCACTTCAGAAAAGTTTGACTTGTGGTTTGTAAGCAGGTAAGGCTGAATTCACCCAGTGATGTGGGTGAGAAGCTCACTGTGCTAGTGCCCCCGTTCAGAATACAGAAACACACATTTCTAACACAACAAGAAGGTAGCATATTTTTCTGCATGACAACATTTTCTCTATGCTAGATTGCAGCCTCTACCTCCTATAACCATTTCAGAAGTCACAGTTGTTTGTGAAGGACTTATTCGAGCGGAATTCTAGTTTCAGCATCTGTAGAGGCATACAGAAATACCTGTATTTGTAAAGTGAAATCCAGAATCAGGCATACAGAGCTAAGATTATGACAGGAAAGGACATCACCCCTAGCCATATGAAAATTTTGGTGTTGAGCTTGTTTCTGGAAATTTGTTGCTGTCTTTTCTGCCTGTGTTTGTTTTGCAATTTAAGATTTAGTTTAAAGAAGTCAAAGGATTTTAGAGTCGGATTTGAGCGATTATGTGATCTTTTTACAACAGCCAACACAAAGTAGCTTAACTAGCCTTCCTTCTGTTCAATATAAAGAACTAGTGCTGCAAGACTGTGTCTATATGACATTTTATTTTAAAATTGAGAAATATTCCTCTTTATTACCTGCTATAATGTCTGCAGCAGCTACAGTGCGCTGATAATGACTTTCATGTTTCAGACAGTGGATGTCAGTAATGTTAATAGGTAGCTGGCTCATGCAATTATGAGAGCTCCTAAAATGCTTTAGGGGACCTTTGGTGCAGGTAGTTTAAGCCTTACAGTTTGTCTTCTGTAAGGATTCCTAGTCAGAAATAAAACACAAATATTTTTACTTTGCAGCATTTATTTGTTCTTAAAGCATGAGAGACTGTTATTCTTTATCTTAAAATAAATTTCAATTTAAATTAGCAATCCCTCCTAGAAAACAAGTATTTTAAATAGATGTGCAGTTCACAAGCTGATAAAAAGCAGAACTGACTGTACCCATGTTAAATTTTTCAGAAAATTGAACTAAATGAGCTTTTAATAATTAGATATGTCTGCTCATATATTTTAGCAGCTGTTTTAAACAGTCTGATGAACCACAGAACAGCAGAATACATTAGATGGGAAGGCACGTGGATCAGGTCCAGAGGTCCTGAGGTTGCCATCAGGTGCTGCTCATGTCTCTTGGGATGGGGAGAGAAGGGGAGGAGATGCTGGAGCAGGTGGTTCTCTGCAGCCCCTGGGAAGGCCCCAGGCTGGAGCAGGGAAAAGTGGGAGGAGGAAGGAGGGGCAGAGAGGTGATGTTCTGGACTGGCTGTAGTCACCCATTCTTCATCCCCCTGCACTGCTTTGGGTGGGGTGAGGGGCGGTAGGGGAGTTAGAGATGGAGTGGAGCTGGGCCTGGAAAGAAGGTGGGGGAAGATATTTTATTGTCTTTTGTCTTTGTTCACCGACTTACTTTATTTTAATTGGTAACTAAGCAAACTAATTTTCCTTAGGTCAAGTCTGCTTTGCCTATGATGATAACTGATTGGCGATTTTCCTGTCTTTATCTTGATCCTCAATAAACTTTTTCTTGTTTTTTACCCAGTCCTTTTGAGGGGAGGGGTCAAAAAAGAGACAGTGAAGGTCTGGTAGCCAGCCAAGATCAACTCACCATGATACTCCAAACAGGATTAATTTCAAAGTCACATTAGGTTGCTCCTAGTCTTGTCCAGTTAATTTTTTTTTTTTTTAGTTTTCATAGATTAAGATGTCTCAGCCTCCCTGGGCACCTCTCTTGGTATTTAACTTCTCTCCTTGACAAGAATACCTTTCTTTCAGCACACTTCAGCTTTCAGTCATTTACTAGAACATAATCATTTGGAAAGACAAGCAGGATTCAAGCAGATTATTCTTATTTTTCAAGGCAATGCATTTATCAATAATTGCTTTAAATTACATAAAACAAGCCAGATGCTTTGTGCTGTCTATGCAACCATATTTTAAAATCTCAATTTTCCACTTTTTCAGAGAATATTAGCTTTGGAAGGAAATTTGTTCTTAAATTGGCTTTCTACTCTAAACAAAAGCAAACATTCCATGTTTTAAGACTCTGGGTTCGCTGTCTCTTCCTTCTATTCCTCCCCCAGCAATTCCATTTTCAAATGCACCAAGCACAGGCCCAATGCCTTTTTAGACTTATTAGAAAACTAGTTTGAAAACCTTTCACTACAAGAACAGGTAAACATAAATTCTTAGAACTACTTCTTGGAACTATACCTCTGTTTTTTCAGGATAAGCATCTGAAAACTGAAGTGTGCTTAATCCAGTACCAAAGCTAGATGATATGTAAAATACATTTGCAATTATTTCAAGGAGCAAGGGTATTCTTGAATTGCAAGCCTGTATTATCAAATTAGGAAATGCCCTGAAAAAGAATCCTTCAATATTCAGAGGAAGTGGATAATTAGTGGTGGCATGCAGGAACATTTAGATAGTTACAGAATAAAACTGAAGCATCATGTGGGAAAGAAGGTACTGAATTTAAAAGTAGACTAGAGCTAGAGGACTTTTTGCATATTGCTTATTCAGATCTGTGTTCTACTCCTGAGGGTAATTGTGACTCTTTGAAGCACTTGACCCACCAGAAAAGGCTCGGGGATTTGGGATTATTTAGCCTAGAGACTAAAAGGGGAGGTGGGCTGCAGAGGCAACATAATAGAAGCCCTTCAGTCCTTATGGGAGGCTATGAGAAATGCAGTCAGGCTCTTTGGATATGTGTGTGACAGGACGACATGGGATAATAGACATAAATTGAAAGAGACTGAATATCTAGTTTAAGGGTTGGGAGAAGTGGGCATGCCAAGAAGACAGACAAGTGTTGGAATAGGCTTCCCAGAGATGATGCAGAATGTCTGTACTGGAGGTTTTCAAGACCAGACTCCCTAAAGCCCTCAGTAACCTGGTCTGACCTCAAGAGCTTTAGTTGGATTAGAGAACTCTTGAGGCTTCTCCAGCCTGAATGACTCTGCAATTCATTATTGATTCTGTCTTTAGTCGTGCCTGGTTAAAAAATAATAGATTTTTTTTTTAAGAATGTAATTAAGTATGATTTCTGATATTTTTCTTCATATATGATTTAGTTTTGTGGTTGACTTGCTAAAAGGTTTGAGGAGGTGCACAAATGTACATTTCTCATTAAAAATACTACAGTATAGTTTTGCTGACCTAGCTATTCAGATATATAGTCATCCCATTTAGTTGCAGCCAAAGTCAACCAGCATCTTTTACTGTGCTCCCAGTCTATGATCTACTTTTCATGAAGGTTGTGTGAATGATTGACAATTCTGGAGTTAGTTCTCAAATAGAAAGTTCCCAGTTCTAGTAACTGAAGTAATCTTGTGTGCTGAAATGAAAATCCAAGACGAGTCATCCTAGAGAAAAGACTGACTTCAGAATGATTGCATGCAGATTGCATACAGTCTGAAAGAAGATGTTTTGTCTCTGTGTACTTGTAGGTTGACAAGTGGAGTGACAGAAAGGCTTACAGGAAACATTGGTGTTTGGGCTAGATTTATGGCCTTCTCACAGTGGCAAGAGTCACACAGTGGAAGAGGATGCCCATGCAAATGGTGTAGCCTTCATACTTGTAGGTTTTCAAGGTCTGACTGACTGAGGCACTGAGCAACCTAGTTTCACCTTATAGCTGACCAAGTGGAAGGTTGGAGTAGAGACCTCAAGGTTGGGAATAAGGCCAGTCCTTTCCACTGCAATATCAGAAGTCAATGCAGGTGAAAACATAAAGTGTCATGTTATACATTACTCTGGGCTCTGGCGTTTTCACTCAAAGAAATTATTTGGAGCAAGAATGTGAATCTCAGGTTTTTAGTTGCTAAGTAAGTGTGCTGTGAACTAAAAAAAAAAATCAAGCTGTGAATTCAGTCTCCTGTCTTTATTTCTTTACTATTAAAGAAGAATAGGAAAACCAAGAATGAGAATATATTATATTGACTAATAGTGGCACATTTGGAATACGCTCAAAATGTCATATTTTAGAGTGGTGATTTGAATTTCTTGTTACAAGTCTTTTTTAGTCCAAATAGATGCCTATGTCAACTTACACCTAGACTCTTCCTCCAACTCTGCTTTACAAAGGGCCATTCCTGATAAACAAGATTTGTATTTTCTGTGATTCCAAATGAGTTTTGTTTACCAAGCATAAAAAGGTCATATTTGTTCCAGCTTTGATGTTTTATTTTTAATACCAAGAAATCTGAGGACTTAATGTAGAGAAAAAAAACAAACCAGAACCAAAACAACTCCACCCACTGTGAAAGATTGGTAATGGTAAAACGCTATAGAAATACTCAAAGTAAAATAAAACTATGTGGAAGTGTAATTGCAGGAAAGCGACAGAAATTCACAGCTGTAAGGGCAGGGCAAATTAGCCTACATAAGGTTTAATAGAAGTCGTGTATATGCAAGAAGGAAATAATCTGGGGACTTTGCCGAGGGTACATGTAAAGAGGTGGTAGTGGTGGAAGTATCAGGGTCAACTGATGCCTACATCAGTGTGACTCTGTGATGCAAGTTACAGAATCTGCAGTTCATTAGCTCAGTAATACATTAATTTTGATTGTTTATATAGATTGTTATTTGTTCAAGAACTATATACATTGATAAAACAGTCCACTACAAAAAATATTTAATCAAAGTACCTATTTAGTAGTGAAATGGTTGGAAAACAATAAAAGTGCAAATAAATAACTGTGAGAATAAACATTTTAGCAAAGAACTTGCATGAAAAAATTACCTGATCAGGAGATCTTGCTTGAAAAAGTCTGTGATCCAGATATTGACTAGACAGTTTAATCTGAACATCACTATTATTACCGTATTAGGAATTTCAAAAAGAAGTTCAGGCAAGTATCTGTTGACCAGAATTTAATTCATAATGCCAGTGCTGTAGGTCGGAAGGGTCATTTTACTTCAGTTGTTTATTGCATAAATGTTGCTTTGAACAGAATAAATTAGTTTTAGTAAAAACACTTTTATGATACTTGGCCTGACTTGAAGGAAAACACTGCCAGAATCACAAATTGTTGAATTGATAGACTGCATGCATCCAACTTAGCAGAAATGCTGTGAAGACTGAATTTCTATATTAACAATGAATAATGTGAAAGCAAGAAAAAATAGAAAATTCATAAGAACAGTTGCTCCTGCACCTAATCTTTGAAAATAAATGTAAGCATGATATATATAGTTGTATATATTTTCTTATCCTTCCCTATGGTCTAATCTGATTTGGTGACATTATGAAAGAGGTGAATGATAGAGAATATTAGTTAGGTTAACAAACACATTAAAGGAAACAGACAAAGCTGAAATTAGCTTTGTAATATGTCATGCAGTCTCTGTGATGGGAAACGGAATATATTTTTGTTACAATGAGTGCAGAGCTTAATCACACAAACTTTTTTTATAGTAGTGAAGTATTACATGAATGGCTCTGAGCAGGATAATGCAATCTAACCCCAAACATCACCATTAGACATTCAAATGAGAACAGGGGACTTTTTCCCCACATTAGCCATTAGTCATAATCAAGTGGGTAAGCAGTCTCACATTCCATCGCTGTCTGAATTGCTTCAAACAATTTTGGTGTGTCTGATGAAATACTTCTGAAAGAAATTTGTGTTGACATTGAAACCAGACAGTCATGCTGAAGGTTCAATGGACATCAGCTGTCTGATTATTTTGCCCAAAGCTGCATTCTCCTTTTTTATTTGTGAGATTCATTTGTCATATAACGTCAGTCCTTATTTGGTTTTGGTCATGATTTGCCAAGTATAGTAGCTTTTGGGGTTTTTTGTCTAACTTTGCTAAGTATAATTAGAAATTTTGAATGTGACAGAATGCAACTTTCATCCTGCTCTGTGCTGCAAATCAACAGCACTCTGTTCAAACTTGCAACTTACATGAACTGCAGTGAAGCAGCAGATAACACTACACTGATTCACAATCATGATTTTATAATGCAACAGAGTCAGAAGAAAGCAGGGATTAGGTAGGCAAGCATTGGTTGGTTGTGACTCAATGGTCATTTTCTGTTTGTGTTCTACCAAGTTTTCCACTTAAGAAAGTAACTATCCTAATTTATGTTCCAGTAAAACATGATTTTTGGAATTGAAAACATTTTCTCCTCTTTATGCCTTAAGAGATGACTAGTTATAAAAAGATCTAGACAGGTCAACTACAAAGAGTTTTATTCATTCAGTTGTTCAGGTTTGTGCAACAGAGGTCATTGTAATTAATTTTAAAATATTCTATGGTTTTCTTTTAGTGTGAAATGTTTGTTAAAATGTGTTGGGACATACTGGTACTTATTCTATGTTGTCCCTATCTGAAATTAAACTGGGATTAAACACTTTATGTATAGATAAATTACATTGATCTGTTGTCTGTTTATCTTAATCTCTGTTGTGTAACAGAACATTGGAAAATGGAAGACTAGAGCAAGTATAATTTTTTCCTATTACAGGTGGAATTAAAGACACAAGCATCTTTCCTCCAAAATAATTTTGCAGTTTGCATACACTTAGCTGCAGTTCAGCTAAAGTACTTCAGTAATTTCAGTGCAACTACTCTTAGGAGTACATTTAATCTTATATATTTAATAATTTGTGTTCTTTGCATTTACTGAATTCTTATTTGTTTTGACCTTGGATTTCAATAGAAGACATCTATTAGGATGGCGAAGGAAAAAGTGCAAGATCTTTCTTATTGAAGAAAACTCATTGTGCATGACAAGTTCTAGCAACAGTATTTTACCTATGAATTTTTCATTGAGCTGTTGACATGTTACTATACTACCTGGGGAGTATGTAATTTGATATGTGTAAATTCAAAAATACTAACTTTTTTTTAATGTTTGTGTACTTTAAAGATCATGTGCACTTCTAAATTAACACCTTGAGAAGTTTCAATATTTGTTTTCCTTTCTTTTGGAAAGTCTTATTTTGCTTTGCCTCCAAAACATTTGGTTTTCACTCCTTAATTACAAGACTTCCGTTCATTTTAATAATTAAATTTAAATCAGAAGAGAGTAAGCTTAACTCATTAAAAAGAAAAATCACTGTCCATCTACAGTTTTACTATAATTTTTAAATTTTAGTTTTTATTTTTGATGCTTTATATTTTAAAAATCTATTATAAGGTCTCCTATCTGCAAGGCAGTAAAGATAAGAGTGGGGATGAGCATAACTCTTGAATTTTACATTGCATTTGGAAACATTTTTATTGGTTTTCAGCCTACATACTCTTGCCTTTTGAATGTCAAAAGCAGGTTGTTTTGGAATCAGCCAGGGTTGGCTAATTTGTTTAACGAAATTTAATGTGTTCGACGTGACAGCTAGTCTCATGGAGATTCAGAACCTCCCAAAATAGGATTGGATGGTAAGGGAGACAGTACCTGACACCTCTGTTTTGCAATTGCAAATGTTTATCATGCTGCAGAGCTGCAAGAAAGATGTATGGAGATATGTGTCCTAAAGAGCTACAATTTCCTTGAATTCTTTCAACATAAATCTTATAGTTATTGAATCCCCCTGCAAAAGGGCTGCTGGAATTGGCTGTGTCCAGTCACTCACCACAGGGGACACCATTACAGCCCCCCACTGCTAACACCTTGCTCCTTAGACCCAACACAGCCCTACATCCAACACAGGTCTGGTCCATGTAATCGTAATTATCATCCTCTTTGCAACATTACTGAGAAACACTTCAGGAAATTTCATGCTCACCTTACAGTCAGCACATGGCAGGTCTGAATGCATGTTTTGGCTAAAAGATGTATGTGTATACAAGTGTTTTTACTTGAGTGGGTGTACATAGTTAACATTTTTTCAAAGAAAAAAGTCCTTGTGGGACATAGCAGGGGCTGGGGCAGTGCCATGGCAGTTCACAGTCCATACTGGTGTTAAGTGATTAAAGCCCAACACTGTTTCACTTGGCTGGGACCATGAGGAAAATGCTGCTTGGTACCTCCCTGGCATATCCCTTGATAAATCTTGGGGGTTTAGTATTCTAAAATTTACCCTGAAAAAACACCCCCCCAACCCCCACCCCTTTTTCAAGATTAAAAAGAATGCTTTAGCAGGAAGTATTCAGGGATGCTCTCAAAGCCCAAAGGGTGAACAACGAGTAGCTGTGATAGAAGGGTTGTGCTTGTATACAAGCACCTGAGACAGAAACCCTAAATAACAAGGTGATGCTCCACTGGACATTAGAAAACCAGTTAGCAAGTTGATAATTTCATCATTTGCTTGTGTTGTACTTAATTATGTTTGTTTTCTTTTTTTTAAAATTTAATTTTATCTTTTACATTTTAACTAAATACAGGATAATTCAAAGAAATTAGGGACTAGGCTAGTAGAAGTGCTGCCAGTGTTTTGGTTTGGTTGAACACATTTTTGAGTTTGTCTTTTTTTTTAAAATTTGGTTGGATGGTGGGTTTTTTTTTTGTTGTTGTAGTTTTGCTCACTTCATTTACAAAAACATTAACATTTTCTGGAAACACTGGAATAAAAATATGTAGAGTCTGATTTTGGAATTGACACCGCAGCTGGAGGCAAAATGGCAGAGATATCCTTTGCTCTCTTTGTGTTAATTTTATCATGGTCTAGGTCAGCTCCTGTTTAAATAGGGACTTGAATTAATATTATGCAATGGAAAACAAACATGGATAGCTTAGCTCACTCTCATGGAGTGAGCTCTGTGAGATGAGTCAGTTCCTATTCCTACAACGAAGCTGCAGATCGTCCATGTGAAGAACAGCAGGAGAATATTGAGTTTAATGATTATAACAGAGTGTGAGAACCTATGTCTCCTACACCCATTTGAGGATTTTAGCCTTTATCCCTTGCCAGCATTATCTAATGAAACATTGATAGAAATTTGTCTGAATTAAGGTTTCTATCATTGTTACTGTGACATTCAATATGTACACGCTTTCTAAATATAGCTTTTTTTAACATTATTTTTTCAGGACCTGGGTTTCTCTTTATCAAATGAAGATTGCATAGTAACTATTTACTCAGTGTTTAATACCAATTGTGTCTCACTCTGATATGAAGGTAAAAAAAATATAATTATTTCATTATAAATATTGAATTAGAAAACAGAGCTGTCAAGCTCACTTTCTGAGTATATCACAAGACTTACAGTAATCAAGTTTGATTGTTTTAAAGACTTGTACTGAATTCAAATGCTATGCAATAGAATTTTTTTTTTCCAGATTCAAGTAAATATATTATTCTTGGAAGAAAGGGCATCAGCAAGCCCTTGCATTTGATATTCTAGCCTTTATTTTCTATTTGATTCAAACTTTTTGATAATTTCAATTCAAGATGTAGCAATGAAATAGACTCCAAGTTCCTACATAAAAAATCTGCAGTATTAGTCTTTAACACTCTGTAACATGCATCACAAAGAGCAAGTGTTACCTTTTTATAAGAGTTTGCAGTCTTTTGTCAAATAGTTTGAGCCCAGCTTCAGTGGGCTTCCACCCAGTAAGATCAGTATGAGGACTCCTATGTGTCACTAAGGGATTTTAGGAGCATATCCTCTCTTTTTCTGGTGACATTTAGCAGACATGACAAGCAAAATATATTTTCAGCACTGCTTCAGATTTATACTTAATTTCCCTCTGAACCTGAATATCTAGTGTGTAATGCAGTCTAGGTATTTTTTCCACAATATTTCCGAGCACCTAAGACTCTTTAATATGTTTATATATTTACTCTTGATGCAGAACAGATTGAGGAAATTATCAGGAAAAAATCCATTATTTTATCAGGATATATTATTGATCTCTTTCGTACACTTATTACCCATAAGATAAACTTTGTGACAGATATTTTAATCACAATAATTACCTTTCCGTCTGAACTGAATTTGGTAGAAATTTTGTAATTAACAAGAACAGAAGAATTCATAGAGGGAACAGAATTGTTCCATTTCAGAAATCCAGAAGCCAATTTTATCTATTATGGTTAAAAGAGTACCAGGAAAATTAACTAAACAAAATTTCAAAGTTTTTGTAAATCTCAGCCTAATTTTACAAATCAGACAGCTTTTTTGTTTGTGCAGTGGATACCACAGCCTTGAAAGGATTTAAGATTTCCTTTTCTAATGGTAAAATTTAGTGTTCTGATATGACACACTTGGATTTATGTCAGTTTTAAAATTATCCCAAGATCTGCTGAAACAATTTCCATTACAGCTTGCTCAAAACTTACATATTTATATGTCAGATCAAATATGATTTTCCTTCCTCATAACTTTCAAAAGTTATGACCTATATAATTTATTTTCGTTCAAGCAAATAATTTCAAAAGGGAACTTAAAATAAAACACAATGAGGATTTTTTAAAGCAGTAATAATGTGCCTCTTTAGATATCTGTATTGTACAGAAAATAAACTAAAACCATTTCAATGAGGCAGAATAGACACATTTTTATAGCATATATATGCAAGATTTATAGCAATTATGCAGTGAACATGAGGTTATTGAATCAATACTTGACTCAAACTATGCTAATAAAAACTGTTTACTTAAAAGAGGATTCATAATTTATGAGCGTAAAGTTAGAAGCCTTCTCAGTCCCTTCAGTAGAAGCAGAAGTCTAATAACATTGAAAAGTCACTTTCTTTAAACTTCAAACTAAATATTTTCATGCTAAGTTCTAGAAGTTTCCCTTATTTTTCTTCAGTGAAAACATACCTATATTCTCAGGAGACATTCCAAGGAGTGATTATATCTTACACAAGGCTGTCTATGGATTCCCTCTGACTTCAGGGCTAAAGCTCAGATTAAATCCTCAGTTGCTATTATCATCAAATACATTTTCCTTGTGGAATTTATACCTTCCTACACTGTCTGCATCACAGCAGCCAGTCGTTTGGCTGCAGGCTTAGCATAATGGGGAGATTTGATTTAGTGGTAAAGTGAAAGTATGATTTCAAAATTACAGTGATCCCTCTCATGCCCACGTGAGTATGCATGCAGCTTTTGCCATTATCCTCTTCTGTGGAAAAATAAGTAGTTTTTTTCCCAGGGCTATCAATCCAGTCTTTATCCTGCATATTAAATATAATTAGATGATATCTTGAATCCATTTTTGTAAGCTGTTATAATACCCACAAGTTACTCTATCTAACTTAAATATAGATCCTGACCCATCTATTTTATGTTAAACAGTTGTTCTAGACTCAAGTGAAGGCTAAATTTTACAATATTTTCTTTCTTTTTTATCATGCGTGTAATCTGGAGTTTGTGTGCAGTAGTCACCTCTGGAATGAAAGAGAGGGCATATGTATACTAGAGATGCAAACTCAGTTTTCAAAAATCTGCAATTGAATGTGTTCCTTTCAAAGACTATGTTCTAAGCAACACGTTTTAAAAGGAGTTTTAGAGTACTGTGGAGCTGAAGTCTTAAAACTGCAAGGGATCTGTGCACATGAATGCTAAGATATGAAAAGTGGAAAATTGAAAGCCAGGGTAGCATGGAGGCTTCAGGCTTTCTATGGTGACAAACAACAAGTTGTCAGAGAAGTCATCAGGCAAAACCTAGCAGAAAGTATGTGAAGAGGATGAGCATACTTTCATTTTTGTAACTCATGCATAAATATTTAGTGGCTTTCAGAAGATATGCAGATTCAAAAAAGATGATTAAATGAGGTAAGTTCACAGTTTCAATGTCAGTGGCAGTATTCACATGACCAGTTTGACTTGAACTTTGATTTTTATTTAAAAATTTCTAATAACTATTATTTATGTTATTTAAACATTTTACTGGATTTCCATTTCAAGATAAATGTTCTCACACAACTAAAAGTCATGCTGAGGAAGTTTAGAGTTTTTCAGAAATACTCAGTTTTACTAGGGGTCAAGGTGTTGGGGGAAGATAAAGGAAAGCAAGAAGGTTAAATATGAAACTTATGTTTTGCTTTCCTGTAACTTTTCTACTATACAGCCAACAAGGAATTACTTGAAGACTCATTCTCTCTCTTCAAGGAAGAAAAAGGAGTATTTCTTTTCACATCTAGATCTTCTGATGCAGAGGTATTGCCAATTCCTAAACAGTTTAAAAGCTATTCAACCCTTAAGAAGTTATGTATGGGCACTTTCTAAATAGGAGGTTCAGAGGGCTGTAGTCTCAAGGTAAGGCAGCCCCTTGAAAGCCATAGCTGTCATTCCCCTTGGTTGTTGTCACACTGTAGCACCTTTTTCCACAGTTTTTAACTTGTTTTAGAATGGACTGGTAGACTAAGGCTGTTTAATGGACAAAATTGATCTTAAAACAGTGCTAGAAGGCAAGAAGCTGTCTGTGAAGTTGTGTTAAAACTTATCATTGTAGTGATAAGAATCATTATTATTTATCACATACAGTGAAATACTACAGAAGAGAAACTAAAATTAATTTTTAAACACAGCCTGCACTAGGTCTTTCCATATTTTAATTGGTTTTCCCACCTGTTAAGCTATGCAGCACCAGTTGTTCTGCACTCTAAGCACTTCAAGTGGGGAATTATAAAACTGAAAGTCAGCCTTTATTTAGACACAGTTTTGCAAAACATCCCTTCACACCTGGCCACATGTGTGATCTTTGCTGTTGATGCTGCATGTTTGCCACCATATCTGTAGCCCAAAGGGCCAGATTCTCCTGTTCTGTGGAGGTGTCCCAGCAGGTTGTGCATGAACCAGTGGTTTGCCTTGGGTAGAAAATTCCCTGCCTGTTAGAACTGGCATATCCAGTGTTTTGCATGACCAAAGCACGGCTACATGCCAGCAGGTTTTGGAGGATGTTTGTTGCTCTGTTTGAAGTTATACTTTTGAAATATTGTTACAAGAATTTCAGAAAATATCTTGGGAACAATACCTTATCTTTAGGCTCTGTCACAGCTTTCCTCATGGTAATATCTAACTACAGTCAAGAGTATACTTCATCATGTTGCTTTAGAGTGGCTTGAGATCAAATCAAACTTTTTCTCTGAGAGTGAATTGTTGGCATTTTTCATTTCAGAGAGCATGGCTTTTTTCTTCTATATCATTCAGGGCTCCTGTGGAAAACACTAAAAATTTTGCCTTAGCATCATGGTGAAGGCTGCAACTGAGACACAGCACTCCACCTGCCACAACTTTTGCTGAGAATACCTTCATTTTGTTTCAGAAAGCCTATCCTTGGTCCTGATGCCAGCCACTTCCCTGGTAAGGCCTGGAGATATTCGATGGAGACCTTAAATATAACATCTGCTGTATAGAGCACAATAATGAATTTACGCCAGAATTGAAATTTCTAAGAAAAAAAAAATCTATATGAAACAATGAATTCAAGAGGTTACTTTGAAAAGCAATCAGTGTATCCTTATAAACAGGAAATTTAATTTCATCAATATGCATTTCACCTTTTTGATACATTTTAAAGCAGTTTTTCCCGACTTGATAGGCCAGATTTTGTTTTCTGTGACCATTTGTATACTGCATCTTCCTAAAGTATCTCTCATAGAGTGGCAATTTCTTCTTACATTTTCAAATGTTTCTCCACTTCAAAGGATTTTCTTAACATTGAAAATCATGAACTGTTTATTCTTGCTTGCTAAATTAAATTTTCATTTGCAGAGTTCAGTTCAGCTGGAGAAACAAATTTTCTTGTCTGAATTATTTAATAGAAAAAACAGTCAGTGCACTCCACTGGTTCTTCAGCACTTGAATGAGTCTTTTGCAGCTCTAGAAGAATAAATAAAACCCTTGTCTGCTCATTCTTCTGCATTGAATTTGTGTCCTGAACTCTCACATTTTTTTTATTCTTCGGAAGACCACAGTGACACTGTTCCCCCTCTCAGTATGGCGCCACTGCACCTCTCTCTGAGCATCCCTAGTTCTGAAGGCAGCCTAGTAGTAGGGCTTTGACTTTGCACCACATCTGAGGAGAGCTTCCTCTCAAAATATGAAAGAATCTCGAGTACAGTATCTGGTATAAAAACCATTTCCTTTTTGGGAGACTCAACATTTAACTCACTTGCAAAGGACATAGAACAAACTTTGTAAAATCTAGTTAAATATATTCAGAATTTTTTCTGTTCTAGGCTTAACACAAGACCTGAATTTGAACTTGATCTAAACCAGAAGGACATTAATTTTGTTCACCAACTAAAAGACTCTCCTGAGGTCATCAGGTCATGTCTTTAATTCCCACTCATCAGATTTCACAGTGTAATGGTGGTTACACTGTACAGACTTCTGCAGAAAAAAAGGTCTGGGCATCTTCAACAACTGTTGAACAAGTTTATTTCCAAATTAATGAGCACCTCGGCTTCTTAAAAATTCCTAAAAGCCACTTTCTGAGTTCAGACCCTATGGCATACCACAGCCTGTTTGTCCAACCACTTAACAGAAATGACCTTTTGTGTATTTTTCAGAGGGAGAAGCTAGCATTCAGTCAGTTCTCCTGACAAAGCTCTTAGGCATTAAGCAACATTTCTTATTCCACTCTACTGTTAATTTCCCTAAAAAATGTATAGTTTTATAAAACTCTACTTTTTATTTTATTTGCGTGATTGTGTTCTTTTGAGATGTCATCCTGAAATTCTGAGAGCTCTCATAATTGATTAGCAACTCTTCTGACTTAAAAAAAATTGCAATACACGAGATTGATTTTTTTTATCGTTTTCATGGTTTTAAATCTAAACATCATTAATTTAAAGTGTCATTGAATTTATAGCTAAATTTAGCTCACTTAGTTTTAAAATCAGACAAAAAAAGGAATAATTAAAAAAATACACAAACATCATGTGCAATTATAGAAAAAGTCCGATTATGAACACAGATATATTTGAAGAGAAATTAATTATCAGTACACATCTTAGCTATTTTGACAGAATTAGAACAGGTTAGTTGAAGTTCATCACTCTCTTTATGCCTGTAATTTCCTCCCTCGTTAAAAAGTGATTGACTTCTAAGCCATTTAGTTCAAACCAGAATGAATGTTTATTCATTTTGATTTTATTAATTTTGCTTGATGTTACTCTTTCAACAGAGAAGTGAATGATCATGACAGAGTTTAGTTCACTTTATTAATATTCCTAAAATTTTGACGGCTGTGTTGCTGGGTGCCTGTCTTGTTCCATATTTCAACAAACTTTCAATTTTGTTCTTCAAGTTAATTTGGCAGCTTCTTGCTGTGCACCAAGAGCAACATTTTAACACAGTAGGTAAGATGATGCTGTTCCAACACAGGCACGACTGTAGTCAAGCTCAGCTTGATATTCAAAATTTCACTTGGAAACTGTATGCAGAATTCCACTTGTTTTCTAACAAAAAGTGAAGTCACAGCACTAGTCCTGTTCTTTGAGATATGGGTGCATAACTTGTCAAGAAAGATGATAATTTTTTAGCATTTCACCCTCTTTTAAATATCATTAAATTGTTTTGAAAGTCCTCAAGCAGGCAGGTTTTCTTCCATTGTGAAATGTACTTGTTAACTTCAGTGTTCTGGGGCATTTATTTGATTTTTTTTTAATATCATGATTATCTATGTCTACTACAGTTAGCATATTTCTTCTGTGCTAGTGAATGGCTGTTTTTAGCAGACATTAAGACAGCATACCAGAAACTGCATTTGCTTATGAACTTTCTCAGTTTATACAGTTATATACCTATATGCATGTGTATTACTCAGTGGATCATCATAGCTAGAGTGCAGCAATGCAGTAAGTAATGCACAGTTGTCCATAAAATCCAGAAGATAGAATGACTGCAATAAAGACCTGCCTTTGTCAGTATGTTTTGTACCATAATCAAATATAAATAGCAAATCTCATGTAATGTACTTTTATATTAGCTGATAAATATATATGAATATAAAATATTCATATCATCAGTTTGAGTGTCTGGTCAGCATTCAAAGCACTGTAAGGATGAAAGGATTTCTTCGGGCTGGTACAGAATTCATCTTTATTCTTAAACTAAATCTACATAAAGGTATATTGAAAACACATCTTGTATGACTGATGTACTTTAACAGTTCAATCTCACACCAGTAAGTATTTGCATAACTACTTTGGCAAACAGCTAAAAAATGAGAATGTTCTTTCTATTTCAGCCTGGCTCTTCAGTATTTTGCTGGCTTACTTTCATAAACAAAATCTCTCCCTCAAGACAAGGTGCACAGAAAACATCCTTCATCTGGCCCACAAAAATTGGAGGGGTTTGGGCCAAAATACAGAAGCTAGTTGAGAGATGCACTTCTAGCTAAGCCTGCAAAGAAGTGGTTTTGCCCTTCAGCAAACACAGAACTGTGTTGGCTGTTATCTTCCTGCACATCAATCACACTTCTTTGGTCAGAAAACGCCTCTGTTGCAGGGCTGAACTCTATTTTCGATACAAAGAAATCTTAAGAGAGGAGCTGTCTGAGATATATTAGATATCAAAAGCTGCCTTGTGAACTTCAAGAACTAAGTTCTGAGTATAAGAAATCATAACTTAAATCAGTAAAGACATAAATTTGTCCTGAAGTAGGAGGTAAAAATCTCTTAAGGATTGTATCATTGAAGTTCCATTACAGAATAAGGAGACTTTAAAGAAGGAAGCAATCTATTCACTTTTAAAAATTTTTAATTTTTAACTGTAGTTTCCATTTCTTTTTATTTCAGGTACATAGTCCTACGTGAGTGGAAATTATGTAAATCTTTAATTTCTCCTCTTAAGGAAATGAAAATGGAGCTTTTATCAAATTAAGTAGGGAAGAATATTCAGGAAGGTACCATTAAATTCAAGTAATCAATCTATTACAATAAGTAGTGTTTAAGATTTAAAAGGATTTTAGGAAAATAGTTTCATTGTACACCCTTCTTTGTCACAAGAACATGCACTTGAAAATGATGCATCTGATTAGGTAATTTCGATATCAACGTTAAAATTTTCATTTTTATTTTGTTAAAATTAAGAAGTGGTAAGATAATGCATCAGTACTGGTAGTTGTAAACTTGGGTGTGTTATTGCCAGTTTTAGTATCTTAATCTGATTGTAAAATCACATTTGAAACTTCTAAATAATACAAGTAGAGTAACCTACATTATGAAATTGCCACAAATCACTAGATCGTTTCATTACTGTATTGCTTATATTTAAAGATCTAAGATTAGTGACAAGTATTCTGGATTTCATATATTTATAAAGGACTATTTTATGCCAAGATTTTCTCAATTGATGGTAAATAGATGAATAATGTTTCTTGGAAGAATGCAAATGCTGACTAAGAAAATAATGCTGTGTTGTCAGCACAGATAATATTACATTATTAATAATATTTAGGCATAGGTTCTGTCTACAACACTTCATTCAGAGCATTGGCTTTCTCTCATCTTGGTTATTTAAAATGGCATGGAAGTAGAAAATATCATAAAATCATAGAATATGCTGAATTGGAAGGGATCCATCAGGATCATCAAGTCCAGCTCCTGGCCTTTCACAGGATACTCCAAGACTCACACCGTGTGCCTGAGAGCATTGTCCAATCATTGTCCAATCTTGAACTCTGTCAGGCTTGATGCTGGGAGAACTTCCCAGGGAGCTGTTCCAGTAATAGAAGAAGAGCAGAGCTGGTTCTTTAATGGGATAAGAGTAGTTGAGTATTGCTCTGGTTTTACAGATCAACTTTGAATGTAAGCCCATGATACATTTGCTTATCCTAATATTGCACTTATACAAGCCTTATATTCAGAGGTTAAAGCCCAGATTACTAAAGACTCCTGATTCCCCTAAGATGCTTCTTCCTTCCTGCAATCCATTTCTGGTGCAGGCAGATGTGGGGTCAGTCTGCCCGTACTGTAAGCTCATTGTAGAGTAGCTGTGTTAGTATAGCAGAGAGCTCAAGTTAATATATTCTGCCTGTTCATCTTTTGGTTCACTTCAGAGCTGGTTCACATCCAGTTAAGTACAGGCAACGGGAGCCTGCACCTTTCTCCAACATAATGCTGATGTATTCTGTAGCAAGCACTTAACAGCCTCTAAGAAGTGGCTCCTAAATTACAGCGTGTGAACCATTAGCACTGAGGTTACTTCAAAGCAGTCAGTGCATATTTTATGAGCAATAGAAACCCTCCTGCTCCAGTGCCTAGCCCAGAGCTAGCTGGAATTGCTGCTGCTGCTGCCAGTATGGGAATCCTTACCTCAGAATGTGGGAGTTTTCTCAGTAGTCATTTTGAGCTGCATGTGATATCTTTCTTCTGAAGATACACCATGTGCTCAAGCACAGTGATGTTCCTTAATGCAGCTTAAGGTGTTGAAATAAACATCCAAGCCTTTATGCCTGTTCAGTCAGTGAGTGATTTTTGTGGTTTCTTTTTCTTTTGAAGTGAATGCTCAGGACAAATATGATGATACATAACTGACATATAATTCTGTGTTAAGTTGCCTTAAGTTGCCTTCTTGAAATTTAGAGCTGATAAATGCTTGATTTGACATAGAACTGGGATAATAACAGTAGAAGTTTCATGAAAGAAAATTGAAAAAGCACCCCCCCAGCCCTTTTTTTTTCTCCTTACAATTCTTTTAGTAACTTTAAAAGCAAGAAAAGCAGAATATGTCATGATAGGATAAGAAGTAATGGTTTTAAACATGAAAGGGAGTAGATTTAGATTATCTACAAGGAACAAACCATAACAATTCACTGTTATGGTTTTGAGGCACTGGAACAGGTTCACTGGACAAGTTGTGGATTTCCAGTCACTAGAAGTGTTCAGGGCCAGGTTGGATGGATCTTTGAACAACACAGTTTAGTGGAACATATCCCTGCCCATGGCAGGTGGTTTAGAACTAGATGAATTTTGAGGTACCTTCTAACCCAAACCGTTCCATGATTCTGTCATAAATTAAAACTACTCTACTTGGCATACCTTGACACAGTTGGAATGTCAAAAATAGTCTCAATAATTAGTTTTGCAGTCTGGCTTAAGCATAATTTGAGATTGCTTTCATATAAATTAAACATGCTTCTGCTCTCTTTCTCACCCTATCATGGCATTTTAAGTGAGCTGTTACTAAAAACTTAATGCATAGGTAAAAAAATTGCATAGGTAAGTTGTGTCTGAAAAACCAAGTTACTGAGAACTAGGTTTACAGAACGAGTTGTTCTGTGCAGCCTGGTATACTGCTTAACTTCACTGTTAATTTATGTCCTATTGGTTTGTTCATGTCGGTCTAATGGCTTATTTTTGGATTCTATATTCAACTTATTCCTTTCCAGTTACTAATTCAATAGTGCAGCATTATATTATTTATCATTATATAAATATAATATAATATATTATTATTATTATTTTTAGCATTATTATATTATATTATTTGCCTGTATTACACAAACTGGTCATGAACCCCAAATTGCTTAACCTACACTCAGCACTCTAAGACTAGGGAAGGAATTTGTCCCCTGTACTCAGCACTGGTGAGGCTACTTTCAATCTTGTGTTCAGCATGGTCCCTCACTACAAGAAGGACGTTGAGGTGCTGGAGCATGTCCGGAGAAGGGCAATGGAGCTGGTGAAGGGTCTGGAGCACAAGTCTGATGAGGAGAAGCTGAGGGAACTGGGGCTGTTTATCCTGGAGGAAAGGAGGCTCAGAGGGAACTTTATTGCTCTCTACATCTACCTAGCCATGTGGGGAGCCGTGTTTTGTCCCAAGTAGCAAGTGGTAGGAGGGGAGGAAATGGCCTCAAGTTGTGCCAGAGGAAGATTAGGCTGGATATTAGGAAGGATTTATTAATCAAAAATGTTGGAACAAGCTGCTCAGGGAAGTGGTTGTGTCACCATCCCTGGAGATATTTAAAAGATGTATAGTTTTGGCACCTGGGGACATGGTTTAGCGGTGAATTTGGCAGTGCTGGGTTAATGGTTGGATTTGATCTTAAAGGGCTTTTCCAACCTAAATTATTCTGTGTTTTTAATAGTATTCTAACAGGTTTTTACTCCTTTATTTCCACTGAAAAGTCACCTGTAAAACAGGCAAAATGGAAAAAAAACCATTCTCAGCATACATAAAAGGTGATTGAGATATTAATTTTATACATGGAAAATGCTATATGTATGCACTCAGATAAGTGCCATAATACCTTACAGTTGCTATGGTAACTAGAGAGCAGCTGAGGTTTGCTTTTTCTATATTTAGAAAAAATATCTAAAATGTCTCAACCAATTAAACCTCAATACCGCTGAGAAAATTTTACCTAGAAGGGAGCTATCAATTATGCAATAAATGCCTTTAATTCATCATTCCGAGGCATGTCTATATGGGGGCACATCTGAGTAAACCTTCAGACATGACTGACAGCACATGTAAGCTGCGTAGCCCCTGACCATGACAGGGTACATGTATTCAGGTGAAGTTGCAGGCTAACTTGGGATTCGAGATTACATTCAGCTTGGCAAGTCTGTTCATGGCACAGGCTAATTATGCTTATTTGCATGCACCTGTCCAGACAAAACGCTTCAGTTTCTGCTGAACTTCTAAATTGTGAGATGCTTTCTTCCTTAGGTTGGTGAGGATTGCAGATATGCCAAATGCAGCCTTCATTCAGCACCATTTGCTGCGGAGACTGACGCAGAGCGCATTCTGGAGTGGTTTCAGGTCTGTGAAGCTGTGGGAATGACAGAAACCCCTAAAATGGTGAGAAATCATGGACAGACAGTTTGAACTCTGCTTAATGCTAGTTGATCTGGAGCTTTGTGGGGAAAGGCTGCATGTTAGGTGCATTTCACTCCTTACAAATAAAATGCAGAAAATACCAATGTTAATGTCTAAATCAGGTGTGAAATGAAAATCAGTTTATGTGAGGCTGAAAGGCAACACCAGTTAAAAAGTTCTCCTGCACTCTCTAGAAATCCCATTGCTTACTTTTTCAAATGCTATTATGTTGTAAATATTTATAATTATTTTGGATGCTGGGATACTTAAAGACATACCATGACTGAGAACTGATCATGCAACATTTCTTAATTGTGCATAAACACTTTCCTAAAACTACAAACCTTGTATGAACTGCCTTTAGAAATTAAATTGCTGAGTGGTTACATCAGATGCTTAGTTTGTGGATTCAGTTAAACTTATGAGTACGCAAAGACCAAGGTGAGTAAAATCAGGTTTCTCCCTTAAATTTTACTTCAGGTCTCCAGCTGAAAGCCTGAGTAGCAGAAGGTGCAGCTGTAGCTACATACTGATACTGGACTATCACCAAGGAGTTTTGAAAAAAAAAATGGGTTGAGGTTGAAAAGAAACAATAGAAAGTAGGCAAAATACCTGCTTAAATTATAATTACAATTAATGTTGGTACCCTTAACATTCTCTGAAAAGCTGGAATCTAAAATATGATGACCAAATTTATCAATCTGTTGGCCCAGTTGAGTTTTGCAAGCAGTACTGTGGTGAAATACACAACCTCATTCTCTGAAGGATACATTTTTTTCCCTTTCTGTATTTCAGACCCATGCATGCTTTGGAAATGACAAAAGGGTGGAGTGGATGCATATGAATTTGAAAATAATCACAGCATGCTGTTCTGCTCATTCCTTGATTTATAGGCTCTCTTCATCCAGAGCATTTTACAGTCTGTGTCTCTATACTTTCAATACAGAAAGATATTGAGTGGATGAAATTTCATTTTGAGAAAGGGGAATGTGGCTGGTTTTGCTTTACGTTAAACCCATGTGCATTTTAAATGCAGTTTTATTCCAGGAAAATATGCTTTGTTTTTTTCCTAGAAGAACAGATAAGAAGAATACTCTATTTTATTATCTGTCTATTGTCCTATTCCTAGGTTAATAGGTGTCACCTGTTGACTGTTATCTGAGCAGAATTCCTCAGTAAAGTGCATGAAAGTGACAGTATGATGTTCATAATCCCTAGTATCTGTGTTCATGATTATATTCTGTATAACTGATCAATAAAAATAGTGGTTCAACTATAAAAGCCAGGAGAGGCCAGTATGTGAATCTTTAAAAAAAAAAAAAAAGGTGCAATACTCTAGTATCTTATAAAATCATTCCAAGCCATCATGTGAAAATGGCAGTGTCATCTACAACCCCTTCTGTGCATAGGGGGAAAAAACCAAACAAACTAAATTGCTGAATCCTATGAAAGCTGACATTTCTTAACTTATTTTATGGAAGGTTAACTTAAAATTATATCTGATTTTTTACTTCCTCCAGTCTCTACTAGTATTCTCAGTTTCATAGGGTTACCTAGGAAACTGACTGGGATTGATTTCATGATCAGGAAGGAATAGATTTGGAAAGTACAGCTGCTTTCCCTCCATAGCTGCTGAACTTGCCTTTCCCCACGGAGTTTTTTTTTTAAATGGAAGCATTCCTCCACCTGCTGGCGCCAAGGAAGATATTGCAGCCTTCCAAGCAGACAGCTACACACAGGCAATGGAATACTTGTATAAAAAAAGCTTGTTTGGGACTGGCAACATTTCTATGCTGATGCTCTGAAACTGCTGCATTTGTAGTAAGTAGGTACTCCTTATCTAGTAAGGTAAGTAGTTTTGGAGTAGGTTAGACTATTTTTAGTTCATTCAATCAAGGGAACTGGATGCATTACAAAAGATAACATTGCCCCACATAACTCTATTATGTGAGACAATATTGTAAAGGCAGCCTGTGTTGTTCAATTACAAATTATTCAGGACCAACTCTCAAGCCTTCCAGTGGCTCCAATTCTACAACATACAGAAATATTTATAGCTAGGCGGTAATATCTGTTCTCTGATGTGGACGATTACAGAAAGTGATACTTCCAGGTATATTCTGAAAAATATGCAAAGTCTCAACAGTAAACCAGAGATAAGCAAATTAATTCTGCTTTTAGCAGCTACAAGCAAAAGATGACACAATGCAGATGACTTCTGTACAGGCTTTCTGTGTACATGTGGGGTTGGTCTTGGGTTGTTTTTTGTTGGTTTGGTTTTTTTTTCCAGGGGGATGTTTTCTGTTTTGTTTGGTGAGGTTTTTTTTGGTTTTTATGGGGGTTTGGGTTTTTTGGTTGATTGGTTGGTGGTTTTTTTTGTTGTTTTGCAGGGGGCTTCTTTGTTGAGGTACTTTTTATTTTCTGGCTCAACATTTTGAGATTGAACACACATTGTTTCAAAGGAGTTGATATGTATTCACTACAGCATTTGTCACTCTTCACATCATACCAGGCAGTCTTTTATGATGTAGTACACTGGGATGAGGTTATTTGGCTCAGAAATAACACTGTATAGAAAAATGTAAGAAAGATCTCAGTGGATGAGACGTCCTATGGAAGTTGATGGAACTGTGTAAATTTTGTTTTGTAACACATTGACCTTGTGGCTTCTTCAGCCTGTCCTTTTGCTGATCACCAATTTGCAACATGTAAAAAAAGTACTTCCGTGAAAGGCCAATATCCTGCCATGCATGGTATGGTAGGATAACACTACAGAATGCTTGCTTGTAAACCCTGCACTGCACAGGTGATGAAAGTCATCCCATTTTCCTCTTAGTACCTACTTCCTTGATTGACCTAAATTACCTTAAGCCTCCTGCTATTGAAAATCTTAACTTTCCTGGATATTGTGGGACTGATGCTTGTGTGGCAGTCAAAATCATACTTGAGCTAAACCTGATTGGTTTGCTGTTTTTCTGTGTGCTTGTTTCCAGCGTATCATGTCTTTGATCTGGTTGGCTGCACAGCTACATGAGTGGAAGAGCTGGAGGAGGACGGAAAATGCAGAGCACTCAGGGAAGAAGACAGAACCATCTCCTCCAGCTGCTCAGGTTTAGGCTGGCTTTTGAAAATGCACACATCTTTGGGCAGAAATATGTGTTTCATAGAGAACATGTACATGCAGGCATAATTATTTGAAATCAGTTGTCTACTACTTAGAGAAAAGAAAAACACTTTTTTTTAAGAGGGTGCTACTTTTTATACAAGCTCATTTGCCTCACTAATTGTCCCCTCCAGGAGAAACACAGTGGGCAGTAGCCCTTCCAAATATGTGTGTATGGAAACGATGCAAGCATAAATTTTTAAGGTTAATGCCAGTGCTCATTTTCTACAGAGATATACAGCTATCTCATTCTCACATCTGGAGTAAAGAATCATTATGCCTGGCAGTAATTGATCCCAGATGATCTTATTAACTAGGACAGTGTGTGGTTTTTACTAAGAATATATAACTCCTTTCTTCAAAAAATAAGAGAAAAAAATAGAGGAAGTCTTCTTTTGTTATCTGTATTGGCTCTAGAATTTTAAAGCTGTCTCTGTGCTCATATTTAATTAGTTTCTGCAAGCCTGAGGTCAAATGAGGTGCAAAGCTAGCACATGAAAAGAAACACCGGAGGTCAATTAAAATCATTAAGTCACTATCAAATTCATCTGGAAAAATGGAAAAAATTATTTTTCCTCTAGCAAAGACTTTTGAGGAATAACCACATGCTGAAGGGTACACATTTTCCTGCACCAGCAAAGGCATAGCTGCTCTGAGTAATGACTGTTTCATGACAAGACACATTATATGTTAGTTGAAAGATAAATGGCAAAAAGTCTTTCAAGTACCTTTTTTTGTCAGTTTAGGTTTTCTATTTTTACTTGTTCATTAAAATCTCTCTCTCTCCATATACCTCCTTCTTCAGGATATTAGTTAACCCTCTCTGACATTTTCTCCAAACCTCTAAATCTGTGTTTGTCCAAATGGAAGCTTCCAGTTGTTCTAAAGCACTTCTTCTCATAGCCTTCTTAAATGCATGAGAAGATAACAATAAGCCCACTTAAACAGTATCTTACCTCTTTCTGGGGGTCAGATAGTGACAGTGATAGCTGTTCCTGTGGTGATGTCTCCAAGATGTAGCAGATATCCATGCTCACCTCAAAACAGATACTTTTGTGCTTCAAATTTGAAAAATTATGAGGTTTGTCTGATTTATCTCTAAGGGGCAGACTTTACTGCTTCCAAGTTACTTTTTTCATTCCTTGAAAAAATGGTGTTGATTTAACTGGATTGAATTTCCTCTCCTTGTCTGTATCTATGTCTTGGTCAGTGTATCTGCAGTTTCTCTAAATGAACTGCATAAATTCAAAGACAGTGTTAATTCACAAACCAACATTTATCTTCAGGAAAACAAATTCATGTAATTTTTTGTAGATGGGCCTAACTGGGGGTAGGGGGGGTTGTGGGTGTGAATAAAGGTCTAGAAGAAAAAGAAGTGGCATCTTTAATGCTTGTTTAAAACACAGTACTGAATTCACTCTGGCTGGACATCATGTGCTCGCCAAAGCTGCTGGTCAAGGGAAAGAAAGGATAACAAAATGTTCATGGGTCAAGATAAGGGCAGGTAGAGAACATTCACCAATTACTGTCATGGGCAAACCAGAGTTGACTCAGGGAAATTAGTTTAATTTATTATCCATCAAATCAGAGTATGGTAATGAGAAATAATAAGAAAATCTTCAAACACCTTGCCCCCACCATTCTCTCCTTCACAAGGATTGATTTCTCTATCTCCTACCACCAGATGCTCCGGGGCATGCTGTTTTATTAATTTATTACTCTTGAAAATATTTTGGCTTACCAAAAATCCTTCCTTGCAGTAGTGTTTTCCTCCATTTTCAAAGCTACATGACAATATCTCATAGAATTTTTTCAGTTACTAGTTCACATAATTTTTTACTAATTTAATGGATTTTTAAAAATTAAAAAACAAACATGAGATTGTATTTATTTCAATAAAAACTCATGAACAGTTGCAGGTCTTTTAAATAAATGCTTCATTCTCAATACTTGTTAGAGGTGTCCTCTAACACCTCTTCTAGTGCTGAACTGAGTGTCTTTTACTTGAAGACAAATGTAACTCCATCTGGAGCATAATAATTTTGGTGAGCAACTTTGAATAGCAAAGAAATCTGGCCAGGCTACTTCTCATTTTACAAACCTGATGAGAAGATAACCTAAACTGATTACATCAGTCTAAAGTCTGGAAAGTTTTTAATGGTTTTAATGTGGTGACTAAATGGTTCTGTGCAGGTACCACAGGCTTGAAGACCCTTTTTTTTGGCATGTTTCTCACCTGAGACATTTTCCAGGTTTCAATCTGTTCTCCTTGTCTAGTAAGGCAAGCGCTGAGCTGCACATTATACTGTGGCCTACAGCCTGCTCAATAGAATAAATTAGATATTCTGGGAAAGCTACTATCTGTAGGTCACTATGAAGTCATTCTTTCTTGGATTTTGAGGAAAACTTGCTTTTCTTGGAGGAAAAAAACCAACCTAACAAACCAACCAACCAACAAGAAAACTAAAACAAAACAAAACCACCCATAAAACCCAAAAAAAGCCAAACCAAACCAAAATAACAAAAAATCCCAAAAACCACAAAAAACCCCAAACCAACCAACCAACCAAATGAAAAACCCCACCAAACCAAACCAAAAAACCAAGAAATATAAAGCTGTATGTTTTTTACAAGCTCTTACAGTAGCCAATGCTACATTTCTTTTAACAAGTTTCATAACAGTGGAGGTAAGACCTATTGCTGTTTTGGGTCCTAATATTGATTTCATTTTTGTCTGTAAAAATAACACTGCAGGCAATGTGATCAATATGACCAATTATAGGGTGTTAAAAATCCAGTTCACAAACTTGTTTTGACTGCTGTAGTTTTAGGATTGAATTCCAGGGAGATAACTAATGTCTGACCTTACAGAGAAGACACATGAATACATACACAACTATTTCCAAAATTTTGTCTTTACTTAGACCTTTATATGTCAAGCTTTGGAAGAAAGAGCAAAGGAACTTACTTTAATTTGAATCTTGGTTTGGGTTAGACAATATGAGCCCATTTTACACTAGGCTACAAAATCAGTATGTATCCAGCAAAATTTTGTATAATCAGCAGAGTAGCTAAAGTAGGTTTTTAAACTCAGTGTGAAAGAGTTCTTGGTAGAAGGGTTTGTAGGAAAATACATTAATTTTTTATTATCCATTTACACAGTTTGAGTTGGAGTCCTTTGAAGTTAAACATACGAATTGTAAACCAATACCAGGATGGAAGGGATAATTCGAAAATACTTAATTAAAAAAGAGTGAATATTAATTTATTGTTATTTCAATGTATAAGCAAGTATCTCATTAACTTCAATCAGAGGACAGAATAAAACTAGGTGTGTTTGACACACTGGAAAAAAACTCCAAACTGTTCTTTTAACAGTCATCTGAAATGAAAGCTTTAAACTGCGTAGAATTCCCTGTTGATAAGCCAAATAACTGGAATTAGGTTCCAGAGCTGCATTCTTCATAGTCTGGAATTGGATAATCACATAGATGAAGCTCGCTATTCAGGAACTGGAAAAACCTCTCTTAGTCTATAAAGCTATTCTACTGAACCAAAACCATAAAAAATTCTGTGTGCTCAAATATGGGACATATGGGACATACTTGGAAAAAAGAACATAGTAGTTTTGATACTTTGATACTGTCTATAAAGAAAGATGAAACCACTCATCCCCTAATGGGCATACCTGTTATTTTATCAGATAGATTACAAAAAGAGGAAATAAAGATTTCTTTTTCTCCAATGTAAAAGTGCAGACACCTGAGAATTCTATTGATGGAACAAGAGTTTATTTGAAATCAGATTTACATGTTCACACATGAAAATAGAGTATTAAATGTATACTTCTCAATAATTCCATGATCTGCTGAGATCGTGAGTTTGAAGAATCATGTTAAGGGTTATAGTCACTCATGGAAGTACTGCAGTGTATGAATGGAACACTTGAATATTAAACCTCCTTTGAACCAAGGCATATGGAGTTTCATTTATTAATTAGGGCACTTCTGTCATTGGAACATATTAGGCAAATAATTAAGAAAGGTTAAGTGAATGGATAAATAACAATGGTGCTGAATATCCCATATTGAAGAAATATCCCAACGAAAAGGTAAAGGCTTGAAGGTAAAATAATTCCCATTCTCTTTCATCTTTGACCAAACTATTCTGATTTCTATGTCCTGAAACACAGATTAGTTTCTTGAAGCATATATGTTAGTATTAGTATGTACACATCATGTTAATGTAATGCATCTCAAAGTACCAATAGAATTAACTTCGTGATGTGTATATTTCCAACAACTGATTAATTGAAAGTCAGTAGCAGTAAATGTGAGGCTTCCATGTGCAACTTTAAGATGAGTCAGGGCACGGAACACACAAGCTAAGAGGAGAGACTGGCAGTGGGAGGACTGGGCTTGCTGAGATTGAGGAGCCACCTGGTAGCACACTGCAACTATCTGAAGGCGAATGTACAACAATGATGGTGCTGGGCTCTCTGTGGTACTTCCAGACAACAAAATAGGCAACAACAGCCAAAAAATATGGCTTGACACTGCTCAGACTGGACATTGGTAAAGATGCTGGGAGGACAGTTCAGAATAGAAATAGGTGGTTGATGCATCATCCTTGAAATTTCTGAAGACTGGAAAAGTCATATTTAGCTTGTGATGTTGGTTACTATGCTGTTTTGAGTGCTGTTTGGAGTGGAAGGCTGGCCTACCTAACCTCTTGCAATCGAAGCTGCACTGATCCCATGGTAGTATTCAAATATGATTTGCCTAATGATTGCTGGAAATAAAGGAAAAAATATACCGTTACCGTGGTTCAATCTAATCAATTTCTATTGCTATGTTACTGAACTGCAAGGGAAACCAAAGTCTGTAGGCCTTCTTAATTTTCAAAACTGTGAAATTAATGATTGTATTTTAGCTAAATTCCAGTAGGACTGTTTTGAATTTTTCTTGGAAATACACTTACCTTGTGCTTTTTTTAGTTAATGTTTTATTTTAATCTTGATATTTTGGCTAGTTTGTTGTCCTCATGTCATTATTTTCTGGTGTAGATTTAGTAGGTGAATTTCTGATGATTTTCTTCACATTTTACTAGCATGGATCATTTTTTCCCTGTTACAGGGCAAAAAGTCAGGAGATTGGTGAGAAGGGGAGTTAGGTGTCGGCAACAATTCTAGGATTTCCAACTGAACTGTTATGTTCTTTCTTCTTAAATATGTATGATGGAATGACTGCATTGCCGAATAATTGAAGAGCGACTGATGTCTTCAATCTTGACTTCTGTAAGGTTTGCAGTGTTTCACAAAACATCCTTATTGCTATGTTGGAGAGATATGGGTTTGATGGACCCTCTTTGTTGGATAAGAAATTGGGTGGCTGGTCATATCCAAAGAGTTATAGTCAACGGCTTAATGAGCAACAGGAAAAACACCCTCAGGGGTTTGTATTGAGATGAGTACTGTTTAATAACTTCATCAGTGAAATAGTGGGATTATGTGTATCCTCAGCAGATGACACCATCCTGAGTGGTATAGTTGATATGCTGGAGGGACCTTGACATCCAGAGGGACTTTGCCTTCCAGAGAGACCATGACAAATCTGAGAATGGGCCCATGCAAACCTCATAAAATTCAAGAAGGCCAAATACAAGGTCCTGCACTTGGGTCCAGCAATTCCTTGTATCTATGCAGACTGAGGGAAGAACTGATTTGAGAATAGCCCTGCAGAGACGTACTTGGGGTTATTGGTAGGTGAAAATGTAGACATCAGTCAGCAACGTGCACTTGCAGCCCAGAAACCCACTTGTATCCTGGGATGCAGGGATGTACTAAAAAGAAGTGTGGCAAGAAGGTCAAGTGAGGAGTCACTATTCATCTACTCTTCTCCCCTGAAACCACAGCTGATTACTGCATCCAGCTGTGGGGGCCTCAACATAGGAAATATATGGACCTGTTAGAGTTGGTCCAAAAGGCTGCCAGGAAAATGATCAGTGGAATGGAGCTCCTCTCCTATGAGGAAAGGTTGAGAATTGGGGTTATTCAGCCTGGAGAAGAGAAGGCTTCAGGGAGACCTTATAGCAGCCTTTATTATTTACAGGAGGCCTTTAAGAAAGATGGGGACAGAATTTAATTAAGATCTGTAATGATAGGATGGGGGGTAATGGCTTTAAACTGAAAGAGGGTAGGTTTAGATTAGATGTTAGTAAGAAATTATTTACTGTGAGGGTAGTGAGACACTGGAATAGGTTGTCCAGAGAAAATGTGGATGTTCCATTCCTGGGAGGGTTCAAGGTCAGGCCATTTAAATGCAGCTTTGAGCAACCTGATGTAAAGATGTCTCTGTATGCAGAATAGAGGTTGAACTATATGACCTTCAAGGTCCCTTCTAACCCATACTGTTCTATGATAATAGTGAAGGGTGACAGGAGGATGCAAGAGAGATGAACCATAACAGATGCCTGGCTTTGTCTTTGATTTTTGTTTTCTGATGGTGTAGAATTTTTCCACAGGAACAAACTCTTATGCAGGATTTAGCCAAATTATTTGCTCCAATCGTTGGCTTCTTTTTCCCATAAGCAGATCATCCTCTTAAAATCTTTTAAAATTCCAGCATAAAAATTAAAATGCAAGACAAGAAAGTATGAAAACAAAGAGACTATCCAGCTCCCTTGACTTTTTGAGACATAAATATTTACCGACTTTGCTCTGTATATCTTTGCATTGAGTTTTGCCCCAGAAAATAGCATTTCTTATGAAACCTTGTAATTTTTGTAGTTCCTGATCTTACAGCCAGTTTACAGGCACAAATCAATCTCTCTTTGCAGTTGAGTAATCTTGCTGAAAAATCATAACAGGGATAGGGAACAGGCACCTGGATTAAAATGCATTCTCATGGATGGAAAGAAGATTTGCCAAAAAGTGAGGCAGAAAATGTTGAAAGGATTTAGAGAAACTGGCAGAATTTGTTACCTGTTTAGCCTTTCCCAGTACTATCATATTTAGAAGAAAGATGCTTGGAGACTTATGCTGTAGATTAAAATATAGACAGATCTGTTTGCCGTGGTAGGGGCAAATTGTTAATGGCCTCTAGATCGGGTTAAAGAGGGCAAGGAAAACTCATGTTTCTGTAGGTTTATATTATATGAATTGTCTGTAGGCTACATATATTTGCTTTTTGCCATGAGCAATTCAAGTGAGAAAATTCAAAATTCCTGTAACCTCTTTTACGTAAAAAAAAGGGCTTGACATTATGCTGTTATGGAGGTCTGATTTGTTGAAGGTAAGAGCATCAGAGTTTAATTGAAACAGTGCATTTTCCTGGGGATATTTCAGCATATATTTTCAAAAAGATGTTAACATCACCATTTTCCTTAGTAAGTGACCATATTAAAAATAGAAAATATGCATAATTCATATGCAGAGGAAGAACACATAAGAAGGAAAAAATCTCTACTAATGACAGGGTATTTTTTAAATTTGAACTACCATTGCTTTGTAAATATTTTGTTTCAGCATGATGGTTTTGTGTAGATATACATCTATATCCACACTAGCATTGAATAAATGTCTTAAAGACCTGTCCAATCACGAAGGGAACCTGTATGAGTTGAACTTCATCTTGCCACTGTTGTGCAATTACTATTGTGGGGAGAGAAGTTATTTCTTCACCTAACAATATGTTGCCTATCATCTTTTTGTTCATTTCTTCCTTTTCTCTCATAGAAGAGAAAGGATAAGAAGTCTCAGTTGACTGACTCTGTATGGAACAGAATCACATAATCAGCTAGGTTGGAACATATACATTTGTTTTTCGTGGTTATCTATCTAGGTTTTGACATATCAGTATAACATTCCTAATATTAATCTTATTCTAGAAAATTCTTAAGTGGCAATCTGTAGCCACCTTGACTTCCTTTAGAAAACAGGAGCTATAAATAATGTATTGAATAAATTTATGAACAAAAATCCATGCTAAAGGCTAGTAGCCAATTACTTCCTGGGTTTCAGCCTTAGTGAGACAGCAGCTGCAGAAGTATTTATGAAGCAGCACACAATTTCATAGCCTACAAAAGAGAAAGCCACAAGAATAAACAAACTTACATCCCCCCAGTGTCTACATCAGTATCTGCAATGCTAGGAAACCTGCCTAAATATTTTGCAGGGTGTCCTTCATTTTAGACTGACTGGTGTGAGATTCAGAAGACTCACTTGCCAATGGCTGAATGCTCAAAGTTGCAGTATAAGAATCTATTCAAACTGGACTTGGAATGTATGATCTGTAGACAGCAGTCTCTGTCAAAATGGGTGCAGAAAATTATTAGAAGTCCTTGGAGTTGTATCTTCAAACAGAGATTAGAGTGCTTCCTCACTTAGAAGGTGATGTAAAAATATATATCAATTGTCAAAGTCTCCAAGTGTTATAATGATGGGGCAGTGAAAACCCCTAGGGAAATTAACAATTCAGTAAGTCTTCCTTCGAAGTGGAATCCAACAGTGCGCAATAAATGAGACTTAGAAATGACAATGAAAAAGAGAATAAACTATGTAAAAGCTGCCCATTTAATGAGAAGTGTCCCTCTTGGGAACAGAAGGAAATGGTAGTCCTCTGGAAGATGTGCGCAAAAGTGTCATTGGATTGAATTGTGCACACAAAATTATATCAGCAGTGTTTTTAATACAGTATTGTATATCTTAACAAGGCATTTTGAGGCAAGCAGCCTGGACCATGGGGTGACTGCCAGCTCTAGCTGACAGCACCTTGTATGGAAGAAAATAGCATCCATGAGTGGATGTTATCTGCTTTGCCAGATGTTATGAAACTTGCTGATAGCATACACTACAAGCTGAACTCTCATTTTTTATATACCAGGGGCTTTCTGCCTGCCTATCTTCTTCCCATGTTACTTGCTTCATCACTATTACATTGTTCTCATTTTACAAAGACTGTTTTCCTCTTAGGATGGTGTTTCTATCCCTGTATGCAGAAAATCCTGTTTCCACTTAATGATGCCCCTTTTTCTCTGTCAGCCTTTCCCTCAGCATTCATCTGTCTCCTAGTCTGACTGTTTTATTTACTTGCTTCTGCTCAGTGCAAAACACCCATTTGGACCTAAGCAAAATTTCCCCTATCAGTCTTGAGGTCTTCTTCCCTCTATCTTTCTCTTTCTGTTTTGTTGTTCTTATAAATCCCCCAAGTCTCTTTATATCAGTTCCCAGTATTGTTCAAGAATCTAGTTATTTTCCCAAAAAGATACGTAATTTTTCAGAGGAAACACTTCTGAGAAGACTACAATGATCATTAGGATCTGGGCATAATGAAAACTCTCAATTTGATTATAAATAATTGCTGTTGAAGGTACTCATATAACTATTTTTTTTTATAAACAAGTTATTGATTTAAATAAGTGCAAATTACATTAAACATAAGGCTATTCTAAAAGTAAAGCAACAGCTTTACTGATGTTTTGATTTTATAGTTACTTCTTCTTAGGGAGCAAATTATTGGTGAAAAGCTGAACAATTTTCTCTGAGGAAGGATTCAATAGGGTAGAAAACATTAAATTTAAAATTTATTTAAACTTAGGCAAGTGACATGAAACAATGAAGCTACTGCCATAAGAGGGCTACTCCTATTTCCACTTTTGTCGTATCTTCCTTCTCACTCCTTGTTTCTGGCTGTGTAGTCCAGCCCACTAATGTTAGCTGTAATGGATATTTGAAAATATGATAAAGTAGATCCAGGATGTCATCCAGATGAAGGAAAATTAGCACAAATTAACTCATTTTGAGCCATCTGGCTGCATAGGTCCTAGTACTGGCACAAAGATGACGGTGGACAGGAAGCATTTCTGGCTTAGATTAAAAAATGCGGTGGAACTGTAAATTTAGGAAAATTAAAGCAATGTGATAGCTTCTGAGTATAGCAGTGATCAATAATGTTAGCAAAATAAGTACTGAGCAAGAATTATTGTTCAAAATATTATTTCCTACAAATACGGATATATACAAGTACAGCCAACTGAAACGTTTGGGAAATTTTCTTTCTTTTTGTTTTGGTTTTGCCTTTGAAACAGCACCTCCTTTTATGTCAAAGTTTTCATGTCAAAATTAAGCAGAGTATATTTTTAAAATTCCATTCTCCATGGAAGCCTAGCGTTTTGGGTTTTTTTTGTTTGTTTGCTTGTTATATTTAGTTTTCGTTTGGTTTGATTTTTTTTCTTGTGCCCTATCAGTCAAAGCAATTATTTGCACAATTGCATCTTAGGTATCTGGCTAAATGCCAATCATAAGACTCTTCTACAAGAGTTATGTTGTATCTGTCTGCAATTGTTTTCTCCGTTATTTTAAAGTATGAAAGCTTCAGAACAGTCTCTGTTTAAGATTGGATATTTGACTTAATAATCTGGTGACTGTGATCTGGAAATGCAAGCAAAAATTCATATAAAAACAATCCAGGTAAAATAGCGTTAAATGAAATGTGTATTTGAAATGTAGAACATTTCCTTAAGACACCTTTACCAGAATTTTTAAAATTACCCATAGATACTTAATACCTTGTTCTTTTGACTTTGAAATAGCACTCTTAATGTCCAGTGTGGTGGGCTTTATTGGAGAGCTGATGTTGCTCTTTTCATTCACCCTGAGACTTATACCAAGCTGTGTACATACTTATGCAAAATAACCGAAAGTAACTCACCTAATTTGCAAAGTTTTATTTGAATTTGTCTTGCATTATTGTACTTTTTTGTGCTATTTATACTTTAGATGCTGAAAACAGAGGATCTGTAAACTGCATCTACAGTTGTAAATTAAATAGTGACTAGGGGTGTCCTGTATCACCAAACTGTTAGAACAATAGCTTGTGTGCTTCTGGCCTGTCCCTCAGGTTATTTGTGGGTGCAGTCTGAAAGCTAGAGTGATCATTTCCAGGAATCATTCCCAACTGGAATTTAGTGTGTGACCCTGTTCCAAAGGATAAGAAAGTTTAATATTACGTATCCAGGCTGTTCAGTGGCAGCTGGCCTCAGCACTGTAAAATGATCTCAGGCATATTTAAACTCCTAAATAGAGCACAGTCATAGCACTTTATTACAAGTGAATTTCTGTTTGATTCCTAATTTCCTGTCTGAATTTAATGTATATATTATTTAATAATATGATTGTTGCAGAGTCTCACGTCTATCTATATTCTAAATTTCTCCAGTAATGAAATTTAGGTTTTTTTTTTTTTATTCAACGTTCTTCAGGTTCTCTTTGTATATTTATGCTTGGGTCACATAACACCACTGGAGATACACAGTATCTGAGACTACCCATTTCCTAGGATGCAGAAAAGGGAGTGATTCTAGCCAAATCTTATTTCCTGTTTGGCTGGACAAAGTGTAAAAAATCAGATTGGAAATGATGCATTCAATATTTTCACCTATATTGCACTGAAATTTAACTGGAAAGGAATCTCATATTTTTTAAACTGCTGTCTTTTTCAGTAGTATTATAGAGTCACCATTTCCAAAAAAGGCCAAAGCAGAAGTCTAAGCTGACTTAGGTTTACAATGCAGTGGGCACAGGAAGTTTAAGGAATGGTATATAAGCGTTTTTGCTCAAGTGTAGCCTTAGTAGTTGTACAACTGAACACTGAATATATTTTCCAGCAGAGGTTTGTTGTTTTTTGGCCACAGCCCTTGGCTGTTACAGCAGTTGCATGTTCATTACTGCTGCCTGAGACCATGGGCAGCCCCAGCTGGAAGAAACCTCTTCCCACACTGATACCTGATCGATCATTCCTCCAGCCAGAGTGCTCCCACTCATTTTGCACTGATTACTAATCCTGAGATCTGAAGACTTTGGGGTTTAATCTGTTGTTTGATGTAAAAGGTCATGTCTTTCTTCAAACACCAAGGAGTCCTCAAAAGTCTTGTGAGCCTGAATATCTAGGGAATTACAATGGCCCCAGGAGACCTGATTCGGAATCACATGTTTTCAGTTAAAGCTTAGGTTGAATCAAGTCTATTTTCTATTTGTGCTGTGACTCCCAAAATGATCTAGAGTAGTTAAAACATTCTTAAGTTATTCATTTTATTTGAACTGTTCGTTTTTGTGCTATGTTAATCATAACACTCTATTGCTCCTCTTAAAATAGACATAGGTAAAAGTAAATTCTTTTTTTTTAATCTAGATGGGGAAAACATTTTAGAGGCACACCTATATGTTCAAACATGTGAAATTATATCTCTGTCTAGTCTTTTAACCAAGTTAAAATTTATTATATTTGATTTTTGAAACTATTTTATTTTTTCTGAAATGTGAAACTGTATCTGTTATAACTTACCTATATGGAACTGTCATAAAATATGATACTACTAAGGCTTTTGATATTTTCCTCTACAATGCTGTGGGTAATGTTTTAGACTCTTTAACCTAATTATATTGTTTCTATCATTTTACAATAGCGCAAAGACCTGCAGGCTCTTTTCCCTTTTGGGGCTTTGTCATCAAAATTGTCAGATTGCATACCTGATAAAAGCACAGAGTTGTCTTGAGGAGGGTCACAGGAGCCTAACACCATTGAGAATATGAGGTGTTGGCAGACAGCAAAACAGAGAAAGTGATTGAAAACGGGACTGTTGTCACTGGTTCCCAAAATGTCTCACTAAAACAAGTAGAAACAAACAGATTAATGCAAATATGTAGTTTTAGGACTCCAGAGGATGACTAGGTAAACAAATTTGAAATTCTGCTTGGTCATACACTAAATTATTAATCAGTCACTCAATTTTCCCTCAGTACAAATGACAGTTGTTATACTGTAACATTTCTCCCAACCAGAATATATTTTGGTTTATTGCTTTGTGCAGAAAGTTCTGTATTTTTTGAACCTCACAAAAGTTGATGAGATGCTTTCATACAGAATTCATGTTCTGCCTTCAACTAACCCGTACCCTAAAAAAAAAGTTCATTTACTTTGTTTATGTAATGAGATGGAACAAACAACTTTTCTAATTCACAGATATCTTAAGATTCAATGATTTCACATTTGCCCCATGTTAATACCAGAGATAACTCAAGTGACTTCAGGAAGTAAAACAAGAAAATTTTTAAAAATCAAGAAAAATTCCAGGAAACATTGATATGCTGATTCTATCCTCACGGAATGACAACTTTGAAGGAACTGGAATTTCAGAAAAATCTGAGCATGTGACTTTTGGTAACCAAACAGGTTTATTTTCTATCCTCAAAAGTCTCCTTTTCATACAGATGGCCTTAGTAAGTGTGTCAGAAGGTTAAATAATATGAATGAAATTATCAAAACAGAGTTATCCAGGCAATTTTTAAGGTTGTCTTGGTTTAGCTTGTTTTAGTTGGCAACTAAGCCCCATGGAGTGGCTTGCTCACTCTTCCCAGTGGGTTGGAGGGCAAAACTGGAGAAGTAAGAGTGAGAAAACTCACTCAAATATGTTATCAGTTCACCACTTAAAGGCCCAAATATAAGATCAAGTTAAATTATCTGAAAGTGATCTGGAAGGTTTTGAAGGTACACAGTATTGCCTGGTGCTATCAGCAAGTGTAACTGGAGACCCAAGGATACCTCGGCAAGATTTCTTGAAGAATAGGGTTTGCCCTGTGATCTGCTTCCAGCTAAGGTCTGCACTGTCACAAAACTGATGCCTAGTTAGCTCTTTACTAAAAAGCTAACTGAGGGCGACATGAGGAAAGAAATTTTTTAAGGAATGAAACATGAATAAAAGCTTGAATAAGTATGGTTTTTATTAATCACTCTTATTTCCTGCACATCTGCTGTGATTTGATCCCCAGCTGCACAGACTCTAGGTTCTACCTACCAGTCTCTTGTGGTGAACTTGGTCTGTATGGGCAAAGAGTGATCAAGCACCCACAGCTGTTTAACAGATTAAAAAAAATTTTTTTTCTTTCTTCCAGGGAAAAAAAAAAGAAGAATGAAAGTTTGATGTTTTCTTTGAATTTCCCAAATATGTTGGAGAGAGAAAGAAATAATCTTTGGATAATGGGTTTATTGATTATACCTCTGTAAAACTGAGTAAATATTTTTCTTACTTTTTAGCACTAGCTTTCAAGCTGTAAAAAAGAGCTCTATAAAATTTGTACTAAACTTTCCAAGGGATGTAAAATATATAAATCAATAGCAAATAATTTCTTCTGTAATTTTAAATGGTAGTACTAAATATAAAACTTGTAAAAGGGAAATGGTAAACAGTCTAATTCTATATACAGGTGCAGTAGAGTGTAAGAAATATTTTTCTACTTTTCTTTAGTTGCTACGGTACTACAATTTACAACTAGACAAAATAGCTACGTAACCTGCCTAACCAGTACTACTCAAAACCACAGTTTTCTCTTCCCTATGATCATTTCCTCTTGAAATGTAGGAATGGAAATTAGTTGGTTTTTTTTTCTCTGATGGAACTCAGATTCCTGTTAGTGAAGGCATTTGGCTCTTTCTTTTACCCATATTCATCATTGTATCTTCATTTTAAGAACAGTTAGATATAGCACACTAATTTTAGAAGCTTTTATAATCTGAAGAAAAGATTTTTCATTGTAAATGTAAGTAGAAAATTTCTTTTGTGGGCTATGTTGATGTAATTGTACATCTGAGATAATGAGGGATTTTTTCCTGTTTTTTTCAGAACTCACTGTGATATAAGGGGTGCCACTGTTGAAGACTACTCCCTGGAAGGGACCAAAACCACAGTAGTATTTGCTAACAAGGCTGTAACTTGTTATAATTTTCACCGTAATTTTGGGGGAATTTCTACATGTTGGTTATTCCACAAGCAAGCGTGAGTAGTTTTATTAGCTGAATGTTGGTAATTTCATTAGAGGTTAGCTAGCAATATCTATTCGTTATTCAGTCTGGTGCTGAATAATGACATTTTTGCTATGAGAGAAGACATTTATGCTATAATAAAACAATGTCATTCTGGAAATCATTCTACTCTGGAACAAAAATATGGGTGAATATTATTTAATTCCATATAGGGAAATAGCTTGAAGACTGAGACATATTTAGTTGCCAAAATTCCACTGAATTTCTGAAGCATCTCAGTAAAAAAAGCAGAGTATGGTGTTTTAAAAATTTAATAAATGGAACGGTGTGTATGTACCAGTGAAGATTTTTTTTGCATAATTTCTTCACACATGCGCCATGGTCTCTAATCACAACAATTCTTAGACTGAAGACTGGAATGCAGAGGTAATGGACATAGAACTGACTTTTTTTTACTAAACAGAGTCAAATGCATACCGAGGAGTCAGAAGGCTAAGAAAGTAAAGATAGCAAAGCACCAGGTTTGGAAAAGATGCAAGAAAATAAGTCATAAAATCATAGAATCATACAAACATTTATATTGAAAAGATCTTTAAGAATGCAACCATTAATCCAACACTGCCAAGGCTACCACAGAACAATGACCATAAGTGCCACATCTACGTGACTTTTACATACCTGCAGCAATGGTGACTCCACCACTTCCCCGGGCAACCTCTTCCAGTGCTTGACAACCTTTCCAGTGAAAAATTTTTTCCTGATATCCAACGTAAACTTCCCCTGGTACAACTTTAGACTGTTTCCTTTGTCTTATTGCTTGATATCTGGAAGGAAGGACCAGCACCTGCCTTGCTACAGCCTTCTTTCCAGTAGTTGTAGAGCAATAAGTTGTCCCCTCAACTTTTTTTCTTCAGCCTAAACAACCCCAACTCCCTCATCCACTCCTCATAAGACTTGTGCCCTAAACCCCAGGTCTTTTTCCACTGGGCCACCTTCCAGACACCTTTTTTCAACCCTCTAGCACTGCCTGGTTTTGCTGTGACCCAAGTACAGGATCGAGCGCTTTGCCTTGTTGAACCTCATACCATTTACCTTGGCCCATCAATCCAGCCTCTCCAGATACCTCTGCAGAGCCTTCCTACACTCCAGCAGATGAAGACTCCAGCCCTGCTAGGTGTCATCTTCAAACTGACAGAAGGTGCACTTGCTCCACTTGTCCAAACCATTGATAAAGACACTTAACAGGGCTGGCCCCAGCACTGAGCCCTGAGGAACAGAGCTTGTGACTGGCCATCAACTGGATGTCACTCCATTCACTGCCACTCTCTGGGCTCAGTCATCCCAGGCAGTTTTTTACCCAGCCGACAGTAATAAATGGAGGATTCTGTGGAAAAAGGTGTCAAAGTCTTTACCAGATGTCCAAGGTAGATGTCCAAGGTGATCACCTCCTTATTTGTCAGAGAGTCTAAAAACATAATTTTGTGATCATTGATGAAAAAGTCAAATGCTGGTCAGCAAATAGAAAGCATTTAAATGCTTACATATATAAGAAAGTCATTGTTAGCATTGTCATCCAGTGGCTATATGAATAAACTGCAAGGCCAAGAGACTCATTCAGGGGAGGCTTGTTCTAGTAGGAAAGGTTTTCCTGATGCTGTCAAAGTATACTTGAAGAGTGGGAATCTCAGCTAAGACTTGGCTCTCTGACTTGGCTCTCTGAGCTGGCAATACCCGGGGTGGTCAGTCTGCTCTACTTGAAGCTGAGGGAAAACAAGCTTTGGAATTCATGTTTTTTAATTTTACTTTCATAAATTGATGATGAATAGCTTTAGAGTATCAAAATATTTGGAGTCGTAACGTAGAGTGGGCTAATTTAGCTGTCTTCTCATAAATTTATGAAACAGACAAAACAGCTCGGCTTTGTAATGCATTGATGTGTCTCTTCTGCTTTCTAATATTTGTCTAGCTATTTAATCCAGGACTCCTAGAGAAAAATTAGGTCCACTTCTGTCTGTCAGATATAATCAGACAGTACTCTGAAAAGTTTATTTGGGCAAAAGACATCTAATATGTAAAAGGAAAGACATAGTGGCAGAGGAGGGAAGGATGAACTAGTCAGCAACAAGAATGTGGCTATTTTAGGGAACAGAACTACAGGGTCAACTTCACATTTTGAATCAATGGGTGACAACCATTAGCTTCACATTTATTCTGAGGAATCAATACTGAACTGATTGAAGGTGCATATGACTGAATTCTAGAATGATTTTTAGCTTTTTTTAACAAAGTAGTATTAAGGCTTTTTAAAAGAAAACTTTGTTTAAACAGAAGCCTAAAAAGAAAAAAATATTTTTTCCCCCCAAAATTATTTTTCTGCCAATGGTGGGTAACTTGAAGGGACAACATGGTGAGAAAAAGGTCATTCAACTAAGGTAATTAATTTGCTTTTTTCTAAATTGGGATACCTATCTGTAATGCACATGGTTCAAGGTTCAAATCACCTTAAAACTATTTTTTCTTAATTAAACTGGTCATCTATGAGTAACTAGAGAATTTCTATTCTGAGCAAGTGGAGAGAGTATGTGTGTTTGTGTATGTGTGTGTGTGTGTATGAAGTTGTCTGTACCTTATATTTATGTTGTGGTGTAAAACAACAAAACCTTGATGAAGTAGTTTGGTAAAAAAATTTTCATAATTTTTTTTTTTTTCTTAAAAACACTAAAAGTCTCTACAGATTTAATTTTCTACTTTTGAAGCTTTTAATAGAATCCTTTAAATATTTCTCTTAGTGGAGATACCGATGAATACCTCTAACCTTGGGGTGTATACATAAACTACATTTCTTTAAAAGGAAACTAAATTACATGATGCAGGTGGGCTTCAAATGCATTTCAAATTCTCGTGGAAATATAAGTTTCCAGCTCAAAAGATGGTCCTGCAGGCAGTGTTGAACAATTATGCTTATTGTCCAGCAGACTAAATCTGGTTGAAAGTGAAAACCATCATATTTCATGCAGTTAATATGTTGAAATCTCAGCACTAAATTTTTTGACCTACTAATTAGCTACTATTGTGCCATAGTGTTTGCTTCTGTAGACATCTCTTGCATACAAAAGCTACATATTTTGTTTTGTCTATTGAAACAATGATAGAAGCTCTGCTAAGCTGCACTCCTTTTTGCTACTTATGACATTTGCAATTTTTCTTAGAAAAGACATGTGAAGTCTATTTTCCCAGGGGGAATATTATAATTATTCACATGCAAAATATTTTCTGAAGAAATTATCCATAGCCTTATTTATGTGGAAAGTAATTCCACACTTACTTGCTTTCCTTTTTGCATCCCAAAATATTTATGGTAACTTAACTCCAGAGGGTTATTGAGTGAATTCCCGGTAATATGCTTCTGTAACCTATTATTTGCTGAAAAATAGTTTTTCTACAAAACTACTGAGGTGGGTGGGTGGCAAACCAAACCACAAATCTCCCAGGTTTGTTTTAAATTTACCAAACTGATATAAGAATAATTTCTATTGCTCTATCCCATAGCTAGCTACTTAAATCTCCTAATTCCCCATAGCTGTGCTAACTTTCTGAGTCTTTGGTGCATTCCTAGCTAACAGCACTGAGAAAAGAGTCTCTCCTTTGCCAGAAGTAGTAGAATGTTAGCTCTTGGACACCACAGAATTGTAAATCTTTTCTAGCCATATCATGTCATTGTGACAGTGTAGCTAGCACTTCTGATGTCATAGATTAAGTGTAGACCATCAGCAATCCAAAAGTTTTCTTATTTTTCATCTGAATCCTAAACCATGCTTTTCCCAGCATTACTCGAAAGTGTTTAAAAACTCTTATAAATGTCTGACGTTTTTTCTGTAAAAAAAAAATCTGGCAATAGCCATTGTGATGATTATTATCAAAACCTGAATACATTAAAAATTTTGACTTAAGGAAGTTGCATGTTCTTTTTGAACAAGGCCATCAATGGTAAGACCAAAAGTAGAATATGATATGAGATGAGGGCAAAGTATATGCAGAATGGTTGCTGAAGTCCTCATTAGTAACAAAACAAGGTTTGACAAGAAAAGCTGTGCACCTGATGATTCATCTGTCTGCATCTCGATGAACTAGTATTTCACAGGATTTCTAGGAGAAAAACTCCATTCCCCCTCAAAACACATCTACCTTTAGGGGACTAGTTTTGGATACAGATGTAAGAACTGACTTTGTATACCTATTTCAAACAATGTAAAACCTCACTTTTCCTTGTATAAAACTGCATCACCTAGTGGTCAAAACATGGCAAAAAGAAATTAGCTACTCTATCTAGTTAGAAATAGTAACTGCTAGAATAAGTAATGGATCTGGGTAACTGGTATTAGAATCCTCTAATTAAATGCTTGATTGTATCACACCTTTGTCAAGGCTTTCCTGGATTTTTAAAATTGCTGATGCTCAATATATTTTTAGTACTATGGAAGCTGAAGTAGTTGATTCTTAACAGATAATCCATCATGGTTATTTTTACCACAAGAAGCAATCAGTCCTAGGCCCAAATTACAACAATGAATTTCCCGTAAGTAAAGAGCTTTATCCCACTAAAATACAAATATTATTTGTTATCTGCACTAATTTTCTGAATTTCCCGAAATTCTACTCTTTTATGAGCTTTCTTAATTTTCTTAAAAATACATCATGCTTTCATGCTGAAAACTGAGCTGAGATTAAAACTCTATTTGCTTTAATTTTACTTGTACATGAGAAGTTATTTCAGAGAAATAGGATAGGAACTGAAAATCACCGACGTCACAAAGGAGACAACCAACTCCTTACACAGAAAAACGAGCCAGCATATAACTTTTCAAGGCAAGACTACCATCTTGTGGCCTTTGTGTACAATGACTGGCAGAAGGCATGGATTTTGCATAAAGATAGAAATAACATTCACTTCAGCTTCTGTTTGTTGCTAACAGTGTAAGTCTTTGTGCAGACAAAGCTTATATATCTTTCAATAGTTGTTTTCAATAAAACAAAGACTTATTTGACTTTTTGAATGGCTGGCATAACAGATGCAGAATAATATTCAAAAACACAACACAAATGCTTTGTGCAAATCAGTGCTGCTGAAGATGTGTCTGTTAAAGGAGACTCACAAATCAACAAAACTGTGCTACAGTCTCTCTGTTTGACACACATGAGGTAACTGGACCTTGCTTCTTTTTCTGGCAACAATACTGTTTGATGCAAATAAGAAGCAGGGCAAATACTCAGCTTATTGTCCTCATAAATGCTGAAATTTGTTTGGAATGGACAGCTATGGCTATCTAAGGTGGCTGATTTAAATTGTTTACTACTTCGTTTTACTAGATTTAGGTGCATTTAAAGTCATATTGGAATATAACTTTGCTTTTAAATGAAACTTCTGTCTATAGTATTTTTTCTGTACTGTGTTTGAGAGACTTGCCTCCTTACTACAAATGAGATAAAAATTTGATTTTATTTTATGAAAACTGGGGAAAAACTGTCTTGATCACACTGAGAAAAATGCTTAGATTTATCCTTTTCAAGGTTGCAGAATAAACTACTGCTTTAAAAGAAGACAGTCTCTACAATCTTACAAATTGTATGTATACAGTTGATCTGTTTTACCATGTCATAGCTTTGAAAGTTAATACTTTCAGGGCTTGCTTTTAGTTAATAGCTCATTACAAGACATGCACATTTTTTAATCTTATCAGCATGAGTATTGCTCTGCTATAACAGCATCTAGTGATCTCTGAGCTGAATTTCTTTTCAAGTGAGGAAGTTCAGGCTTCTTTGCTCACTCCTGCTCTGCTACCAGATGCAGGCATCTGGGCAGTCCAAGAGCAGATCTTCCCAGCAACAGCTGAGGGAAAAGAAACTTTTGTGGCCCTTGGACCTTTCCCTGTCTTTTGTCATGAAGTCAGCAGGATGCTCAGCTGTTTCTTTGTGTTCCATTGCTTGTTGACATCACCTGAGCATCTTTTCTGGATTCTTGTGACTCTGGTGTGAAGCAGTGAGAAGAGCATGGCTATGTCCTCTTTAGGATGTTGAAAGACAGCCGAACAGAGCAGAGTGCAGCCTCATCGACCTTTCTTCTCCAGAGCGACTTGAGTCAGTTGTGCAGCCTTTCCTCACATAATCTGTGCTCTGTCTGCCTGCTCACCTGGACCTCTTGGGCATTTGCTGTAGCTTGCTAATATCCTTGGTTGTGTGGTGAGTATTAAACTGGGCTTAATCCTCCTGCCATGGAGGTCTGGTCTGGTAAGTGTTAGAATTCTCTTTGCCCATACTGGTGGTTTTAGTCTGATGAACAGGAGGCTGAGAGTGGAGAGTGATGGAACCAGTGTAGGACACCTGCCTGAAATCAAGGTGCCTTGAAAATGGTGGGCACAGGCTGTCAGGACCTTCCAAGAGCAATTGGAGATTGTGTCAAAAGTTTTGTTTAAATCTATGTGTAATGAATTTCTACTGCTGTGGCCACATTGAATGATTAATTTCATAGTAGAAACCTATGAAGTTGACCAAAGTGTAATAACAGTTTTTTTAACTTTTACTTTACAGTACACAAGACAACCGAAGTTGGTGTAAAGCTCTTACACTTGATCCAGATTCTTGAAAGAACACAGACTATTCAACTTTTGGTTGCTGTTTACACTTTTCTTCTTGTTTTCCTTATACTGAGCCAAAGTAATGTGGGAGAACTTCCTGAAAAGTATTAATCACCAGTTTGCTGTCTGTATTATTTATGAAGAGAATTGTAATCTTTAGTATGATTGTGTATATTTTTTTGCCCAAAGACTTTATTGCTGCTTAGTGTTTGATAGGACTGATTCAAAAAGCATCTATGGACAGCCTACTATATATTTCAGTCTTCCACTATGACTTAAAAAGAGTAAGGTAATATACATTAAACAAACAAACAAACCAAGACTATTTCTTTCTAAGGCTTGAAAAGTACTTTACATATAACACAAGGGTAGGCAATATATGCTTGTCAGTGTCACTGCAATATAAATGTTAATGAAATATGTAATTACAGTGTTAATGAACATTAATTCTCCAGGGAAAGTGATATTTGTGGGAATGGATTGTTGCAATAAAAATTAACAAACACGCTAGTTATAATCGCTGCAAAACTGACATTACTTGTTCACAACACAGCAGCATCTGAGATTTCATATAGTTACCTCATTAAAACTAGAAAAATAATTTTCTCTCAGTAAAATATATATTCCTATGAGTCAAATCAATTGTTAATTACTTGACTCTGTATTTCTACTGTATCTGAAAGATATTCTTGTTTGTCATGAGTTTGTGTTTTGAAAGCTTTCAAGACAAATCATAATTACAAATTTTTTTAATGGTTAAGTTAAAAATAAATCAAAAAACCCACAACAAAACCAACTAGAATAATCCAAAGAAAATAAAAGCATTAATTTTCTCCATACACGTTTCATTACATGCTTTCCTGCATGTTTTCTCTGAAGCTTTTTAAAAGTAGCTAATTTTCTCCACTGAAATGTAGAGCTGCCCTAGTCCCATATAATTTCATGATAAATTCAGTAGTATCTATTTAATTCAGTTTCCTCTACAGAGACATAGGAAACATCCTGGGTTATCAGAAATGCATGACTGTATGTGCTTTTTTACAGGAAGATACCATTTCTAAACATTTAGCTATGTAAAGTGGATTTCAGTTTCTCCAGAGTATCTCTCATTTACCCCTGAGACTCTGTGTTTTGCAGGAATAGTATTAAGCAATACATCAAAAATATCTTTTTTTATCAGTACCAAACAGATCTTATTAAAATAAATCAGTTACACATTCTCACCACTCTTCTGGGAGCATGAACACCAACTGGATTCAAAATAATAGTTTGAAAAGTAATTTCAAACATGTAGGTATCCAGAAAAAAACATCTAAATTAGCATCTTTTAAAAATGCAGTTGGTGGAAGACACACAGAGTTGAGTTGCTTATTGGATGGACTATTTTTCATGTACTCTTCCTAAACATGAGTGATAAACAAATATAGTTAACAATTTTTGGAAATGTTCATCTCATGAAAAGGTTACCCTGTCCAATAAAAATGCTTTATATCACAGAGTCATAGAGCTGTGTTGGAAGGGTCCTCTGCTGAAAACAGGATCAACTAGAGCAAGTTGTGCAGGACACTGTCTGGTTGGGTTCTGAGTATCTCCAAGGACAGAGACTCCACAATCTCACTGGGCAAGTGTTTCATCACCCTCACAGTTAAAATGTAAAAATTTTTCTTATATTTAAATAGAATTTTCTGTACTTCAATTTGTATCAGTTGCCTTCATCATCATTGTAAGAATAGAAATATTTTCTTCCATACAGATTTTTGGGTTTTGTTTGGTTTTAATGATAGATGTCAGCAGCCTACCTAATTTGAGCTAGAGCACATCTAAATGAGTGAGCTCTATATCTATTCTGAATTATAAGGCGTATACACATTTAAGGCCAAGTTGTTAACATGACACAAAGTAGTTTTCATGCATTAGTTTTTTCATCTCACCTTCACTCACACTGGCTTTATCTCTGGCTTGTGTTCAGTAAAAATAAATCTGCCATGTACACAATATTTGAATCTTTTTAAACCATCTGTTCTTCTCTGACAAAAACAGTAAGTCTATTGCAAATATTTTATTTATTGTGGTACTTCTCCTGCTCTTCCTCCTATCTTTTCTGGCACCTTTAAAATTAATTCTTCCGTCCAATATCCCTCTGCAAATCCTTGTGTATAGACAATATCATCAGTACACAAAAGTCAGAATTTTACATTTCTAGATACTGAAAAATTAATAAATTTGAAAGCATGAAAAGCAAGCCAAAGGAACTTCCAAAGGGAAATTTTATGGAATTTTTTTTCTTACAGAAGCCTTTTGATAGGCCCAGGTAATTTTTTCTACAGCTGTTTTAACAATATGCAAAGAGATTATCAATCTTCTGTAAGTGAAATGCACCGACTGTTCACAACCTGACATTAGAAAAAAATATAATTTTAGAATCACATTTCAAAGCTAGTTGACCAATAATAGACTCAGATTTCCAAATTAATTATCATTGATTATGATGCCTAAAGAGATGATGAATTGTTGTACAACCACCACTTATTATCTGCTAATGACCATTCTAATGAACTTTACATTTCTTCTGACTGCCAGCATAATAGGGTATTTCATATGATTAAATTTTATTCTTTTGATGAAATCTTCGTGGCTAAAATGTCACATGCATAGTTCAAAATAATCAAATAAGACCAAATAAGCCAGTGATAACATTGACCTGATCAATAGGGTGAAATTGGTTTTTTTATTCTCTCTATTAATGGCAATATTAAATGTTTCCCTCTTTCAGGAACTGCTACTGATTTTTTTAAATTTCTTGGTGTTTGCGTACTTTGATGAGTTGAAAACACATCTATCCCAAAAAATAGAATTGAAGTAATATAATACACTTAGAACAAAAAAAAAATCAAACCTTATTTTCTGGTATTAAACTTCCTGCTTCTGCTAATTTTCATTGAAGCAAGTATTGTAGATTGCACAATCACCATGTGATGGAATTTCATCTGCAAGGATGATGTAAAGTTTTGTTGTCTCACAATAATTGCACTGAATCTTTTGTATTCCTGCTCAGGCTATCCTGTCTATTATTTTTTCTCTCCAAAAAGATTGCTTCATCAGATGACTTCATTCTCCAGATCTGATCATTTCACAGCTACACTTGATTAATTTTTCTTCCTATTCCAAGATTTAAACCTCTTAGAATTGTTAGGAAATAGTAGAGGTGGAAACCCACGGGTAAAAATGTTGAATTGAGAGGTGGGCTGAGGTATTTCTGTTGCTGTCTGACCATCAGGATGCTTTGTGGTAAAATGTATCCTTTTTTCATGTATCTCATTCCAACATCAGTTCATCAGTAGTATTCTCCTGTTTCCCAGTTTAAGCTGGATGAGTAGATGTAAATTTTGCTTCTCTTGCAAATTTCTCTGAGCTGTAGATGTCACTCTAGGGCTGACCAAATGTTGCAGGCATCTTTCTAATTTAAAAAAAAAAAAAAACGTGGAAGAGGAAGGTGCTGAAAATTTTAATTGTTTACTCCTGAAATATTTACATTTTTATACGTTAGCTTGAAGAGACGGGAATTGCAGTAAAACTCTTACACTGAATTATGAATTATGGATTGTGGAAATAACATCCGTTTTTCAGTACCTTACCTGACTGATATCTTAAGTATTTTTCAGGAAATATAGTTCTAGTGGATGTTAATTTCACTGCATTCGGAAGACAACTTAAAGCCAGATAGATGGCATAATTTTTTTTTTTTAATACCTAACAAAACCAGACATTTTTAACTATATATGCATTTAGACAGGTACTTTAAGATGACTACCATGTGGGGTGTCTAAAGTTGAGTGCCATTTAGGTAATCTGTTAGGCTGACTGGACCTGAGACTTTGCATTCACTTACGTTCAGCTACAGTAGTGTATTTACATTAAATTTAAAAAATAGAGGGCCAAAGACAGTCAAATGCATTTGATAAATTCAGAACCTTATTGTGGGCAAAACTGGAACCTTTCTGGCATGGAAAGCCAGCAATTTACTGTGAACAAATTAGCACATTAACAGTCAAATGAAAACAAAGACAGAATTTCTATTAGACCAGTTAAAATAACACTAACACATGCCAAAATATTACAGACAGGTCCTGATCCCTAAATTGCCAGGGCAGTACAGAGCCTTGTGCTTTCTTCTGCCATGGCTGGGGCCACTCCTTGCTGGGCATGGAACAGGTCCCAGCTCCCAGGGCCTGCCATCATTCACCTGGGAGAGCCTCAGGCAGCCCCCTCAGTGCCCTGAGAGGTACCACAGACAGTGCCTATTCCAAGGGCTGAGATGAGATGGGTCTGGATAATGGATGGGGTGCAGTGATGCCCCAGGCCCAGGCTGGACAGGGCCAAAAGGGGTCATTAGTATCCTCAAGAGCACTCAAAAACCACCCTGGAAACACCAACTATTTAAATGAGATGTTAAAACCTGGTTGTTGTGGATACTAAACCTATTTCTTTCAGATGTTACCCTGGCATGTATTAAATTATTTTAAAAGCCATCAATGAACTTTAGGATATATTGTTTTTTATTCTGTTCCTCTAAAATTTTGCCTCGGAAAGAGTAATATACAGCAGTTTATATCCCCGCAGAAGACCTTGGGGTGTTATAGGTACAATGTTCTCCACTCCACACTATTCACTTTCTCATTCCAATACCTAAAATTGCTTTCTGAAATCTGCCAAGAGGGTCAGATGCACTGTTAAATGGATTTCAAGACATTTGAGAAGATAAGAGTTCATAGCAAGTTTTGAGTTCTAAAAAAAGGAAAACAATTTGAAGCCTCTACTTAAACTGGAGGAAATGAAATGTGTGGAAGACAGGTAACATGATATTTTCTTAACTAAAATTGTTGTGCAAATAGAGTCCTAAAAGGGTGCAAAATATTAGAACAACATTCATTTATTTATTTATTTAGAAAATACTGTATGCTTATATATTAAGATATCTAATAAAGTCACCTAGTGATGGATTAACATGGTAGAATTTAATTTTATAACTTTGGTGTAGCCAAATGGATGACTTTTCTAGAGAGAAAACAAGCCTTTGGAAAATAGAAAATATATTTAGACAATGAGTGAAGATACTCTCCCATTTGAATACACAAACACAGCAAACATTTATGGAGATAATTAATCTGAGACAATCTGGATTAATTTCTAATAAGACTGGTAAAATAGCAGCTTGAAGATGACTTTCATCCTACTTTATCTGGTCCATCAATGCCCTGAATAGTGCTTGTTCAATTGCTGTATGACTTTAATAATTATCTATTTTGCCTCTAAACCGGAATATGTGATAGGTATGACTTTATTACTTACAGAATACTTCTCAAAGAAAATCAGTGTGTTTAAATATTTATTTCATATGACTTGCACAGTGATAGGTTTTCTTCGTTTTCCTCCCATACTGGTCATTCTCTTTTCAGCCAGCATTAACTCATTTCTTTTCAGTCCCTCTATAAGTGCAATCAGATTTTTCAACAATCATACAAATCCTTAAAAAACTGGTTCCACAGCTCCATATGATGAATCATTGTCCTTATTTTTTTTCCAGTGCATCTTCAAAATTTCCACACTTTTTGAAAATTATTGTTTTCATGTCCAGCTTTTCCAATAGGAAAACTGGAGAAAAAGCTGTTGCATAACAGAAAACTGCCAGTCTCAGCATGGGGAGGCTGTGCTAGAAACTCTTTATTCAACACATATTTGCTCTTCCCTGGCCAGGACTCCTAAGGAATTGCTGAACACCCTCAGTTTGACTGCCTGTGCTGCAGACCATCTGTGATCCAGCCCAGCTCTGGGCCCTCGGCCTGCTGCTGCTGCTGGAGAAGCCTGCTGCCATCAGGAGCACATGCCTGCCTCAAATAAATCTTACTTTATTCTTAAATGATTATACTGTATACTTTCTGTGATCTTCCAGTTTGTCTGACCTTTGACATTTTTAGCCCAAGAAGACAAATCTGGAGGTGGACTCTACATTTTTGATTCAATTTCATGTGAAATCTTTTACTGGTATGTAAACATTTCATTAAAATAATAGAGTTATATTTAATTTCTTAAACTTTTAAAAGTCATAGTCTGTTTTAAATTGTTTTTCAATGGGACTTTAAATATACCTCCAGCAGAGACCTTTCCTGACAGTTTCTTAAATCAATGTGTTAGATAAAATATTTAATTTTTTGCAACTTTGCAGCTTGTAACTATGTGTAATGAAATTCTACATTATGATGATTCTTTCTGAAAGTAGGCATTTTTACATATACATTGTAGACCTGTCAAAGATGATGTCTAACTGCTCATTATGGTGACTCTTGAACTGATATAACAATGTAAATCATGGGAAGTCTTCACGTAATTTTCTTCTTAAATTATGTGTAGAGACTTGTGACTTTTCTGAATATAAAGAAATCAGAATGGCATTTAAAGCAATGATATTCAGGACATATATGCATCATTCAATTATCTACAAGCACAGTAAGAAGCTTAGCTTCCCTTTGCTGACAACATTTATTACTTCAAGAACAATTTAAAAATAAGGAATAGCTAGTTTTGAGGCCTAACAAAAATCTATAATCTTTACATTAAGCACTGGGTGATTAAATACTCCCTCATTGCAATTGTAATTGGAATGAAAACAGCAATTTACAGAAGTGCAGAATCCAGCTTTGTTTAGTGCAGGATTGTCAGCTTAGTAATATCAGCTCCAAGAGGTACGTTTGCCTGCCCTTGAGTATAACAAGCTTTATGACAGGACACATAGAGACCAGAAAGATTTCAGCCATGGGATCCTCATGAATCTCAATAAATACTCACATAAAGCAGAGTATTGATCAGGTTGGTGGTTTTTGGGAGAACTTTGAAGAATTTAACTAGGCTTTTCTATTACAACAGTCATATAAGTATCAAGAAAATTGGTTTTTTCTCAACGCAGACTATAACTTTTGAAGCAAATGGGGTAATAAGCATACTAGAAAGTAACATTATTTTGGGGGAAAGATTTGTTGCAGTTGCAAGCTTTTTCCCTTGGAGTAACATTTAAATCACTTAAGCAGTACTGTGTTGTTCATTTTTAAACAAAGTTGAAGATTTATTGCTGTAAATAAACAAAATGAAAGAGCAGCATGCACTGAAGTCAATAATTTAGAAGATATAGTGTCAAGACCACAGCAAGTAGAATTAACCTGCGATGTTGTATCTGTGGTAAACAAACTGCAGCAATCAATAATGAAATTAATCAACTTCAGATAAGTGAACAAAGAGATTTGCTGCAGATTTCAGGTCAAAACCCAGTCAAAGGATTCCTCCTCCAGCTGATGGAATAGTGTGTAGGTGTTCAATCAAATCCTGAATGAGCCACTGATGAGATTAATCCATGTGTACTTAAAAGATGGTACAGGGTTCTTCACCATGGAAAGAAATATGGACCTCATAGCTAAGCTAATCTTACTGAATGTTCAGGATCAACTCTGGTTGTTGTGCTCAACAGTGGTATGGTCCATGGCTGTGGAAGCCTCTGTGGGGTTACAAAGGAGGAAACATTATACTGCGTCAGGTGTGTTTCTCCCTTCCCTCTTCTCCAAATATTTCGTGTATGGTAGATAGGAACTGAGAAGGTGAAGAGGAAGCCCAGGGCACTGCTTGTGAATGTGACATTGCAGATGGAAAGATCAGTGGAGAAGAAAAGATAACTCTCACTTAATAGCTTTGGAATGGAATTCTGTAGTACTTGGGACTACAGTTGCCCTGCCAGCCTGCTGAGATTGTCATGTCTGTGGCAAGACACACTTTTCAATAAGCATGTTTTTGTTTCCTACCCCCTCCAGTCTTTTCCTGTGCTATTAGCGAGAATGTAACTAAGGAATGCTACTGCAAGAGACTCAAAATCTCTATGGGCCTTTCAGTTTTGTATTTGTACTGGGAATTAAGTTAAACTTTTTAAAAATGCTACGTGATTAATATTGGAGGGTTGTCTGTTCATACAGGCATTACTTTATGTCTCCTAACCAAATATTAGAAAGTATTTCTGTTTTTATTCCTGCTGTTCTTCAAAAGCCACAAGCCCAAGAAGAGATATAAGGCCGTCCATCCTCAAATTGACAAATATATACTAATTTGTCACTGAGTCTTATAAATTTGCAGTCTTTTAAAATTGAGTTTCCAGCCATTTCTCTGTAGACAAACAAGGTACAAGTTTCATTACATGAAAAAAAATAAAAACTGTAACCATACAGGAAGCAAAACTGAGATCTGGAAAAAAACCCTCATGATTTCTGGTTTCATAAGAAAAACATTCAGAATTTTTCTGACTTGTATTCTAGATCCTGGCTGAAGTACTTTATGCATAATTTAGAGTAGCCTTGCTGTCTAGGTTGGCTGACTAAGCAGTTGTCCTTACAAAACAGAGAATGTCACCTCTTGGAGAAGAAAGCATAGTCATTTCCAGTTTAATGCTTGAAAGATACATTTGAAACATTTTGAAAATTGAAAGAACCACGGCCCGTGGGGACTCAAGCTAGAACAGTCTTTTACTGAAGGACTGTAGCCCATGCTGGAGAGGTTTATGAAGAATTGCAGCCTGTGAGAAGGTCCCATTCTGGAGCAGAGAAAACTGTGGGGAGGAAGGAGTAATAGAGAGGCGCTCTTACAGATTGACCACAGCCCCATATTCCTCATTTCCCTGCATTGCTCTGGGAAAGAAGGTAGAGGAGTCAGGAGTGAAGGGGTGAAGGGGTAAAGTCAAGCCTTGGAAGAAGGGGGAGAGCTTTGTCTTTGCTTCTTACCACCCAACTCGATTTTTAATTGTTGATAAATTAAAATAATTTTCCCCAAGTTGAGTATGTTTTGTGCACCACCAAACACACATAACAAGGCAAGAATACAGGAACAGAGGAAACATGTATGATTCATACCAGAGTATGTATCCTTGTGTTCAGTAGATCTCAGTGAACAAATCCTTGGAAGAAAAGTCAAATTACTTTTGCAACCCATACAGGAATTTATTGTGCTCAGTCCCCTTTGGCTGTTTTCCAGATTACTTATCCATCATGTGAAGACTTTTGTCTGTAACTGCTATCCATTAGTTTCATCTGATATCACCTAATTCTTTTTCTGGAACTGACAGTGAAAAATGGATTTCTACTTTTTTCACTGTCCCTCATGACCATGAAGACAAGACCTTTTTCATATCTGTTTTAGTCATCTGTTCTTCCATTTCCACTGTTCATTGCACAGAAGCCATTTCAAGGTACTCTTGTAATCCTTTCTCTGTAGAAATTCCTTTCAATTCTGTTTCAGAGGCAGGGGATCAGTACCCATAACTGCACACTGTAATCAGGATGCTACTGAACCACGGATTCATAGTGTGTCATAATCCCCTTGTTTCCTTTTTCTTTCTCAACAGTTTCTGGCTTTAAAGTGATAATTTTTGATATCTTCTGAATAGTAAGCCAATATTTTATATCTATCTAATATAGTTCCAAGTTCTCATCTGCACTGTAAGTCAAAAGACCACCTTTTCATATGTAACACTATCCAATAGACGGTGTTTGACATTTATTTACAATGAATTTAATCTGTAATTATTAGGAAAAAATTGAAATTCTTCTCCTGATCCTGTTTACCTGTAGTAGCTTAGCATAAATAACAAAATTTGTCACTTTATTATTCATCCCTTTTGACAATATGTTGAATTGCAGATTCCCTCATTGATCTGAGATGCTACTGTTGTCTCCCTTTACTGAAAAAAAACCCCTTCTGTCCCATTTTTCCAATATTTTGATTAATTATTCATCCATTCTTCACCCTGAAACCGGCTACGTAGGTTTTTATGGCATAAAAGTACTGTGAGCAAGAAAATTTTCACAATCTGCAGAATGGAGAAGTCATTTTACAATTCCTGACTCACTGGGCTAATAAGTTGTGCTCTCCAAAACCTAACAGAACATGGGGATTAGCTTCTGTTACAAAGAACAGAAACCTATTTTGACTATGTGCCATTCAGCTGATGCACTGAAATTATCTATTAACTAGTTGCAGTGCTCTGGGTTTTCAGCTATATAGGAAAACATTTTTTGTGGCACTATAAGTAAGGACCTGTTAATCCATTACTTCTGAAAAAACAGACAGAACTAACGTTTTTTCCTTAGTCCAAGATTTAGACTAGTGGTCTGGCTGTTCCTAGAAGAATGGGTGTCTTAAAATGAGGTATTTTCTATATGTCACTGTTGTGAGTTGTAGCTCTGTGTGTAGCTGCATAGCAGTGAAGCTAAGAGGAAAACACAACAGGAAGAAGGTAACATTCTTTCTCAACAATATCTATTGCATGTGACAGCAGGCTAATGCTTAAGTCAATTTTTGGCATGAGATCATTTTTGAATAGTTTACCAAGCATAGTCACTGAGGGACAGTCATGTCTCAGTTGCCATGCAACTATGTAAATTGAAGGAGAAAAGAACAGATGTTAGTCTTCTTATGCAAAAAATATAGTTAATGAAAAACATGCTTCATGAGAAAAATGTTTAAAATGTATGTCATTACTAATGAAGATGTAAATAATTACTTTGGCCTTTTTGTGACACTTGTATTTAAGTTAAAATGTTTAGCAAAACATAACACACATTTCAGTACAATATGTGTTACAGAACCTAAAATGTTGTCCAGGTCAAGAAACAGATAGGCAAGAAAAATCTAAACTTGCTATTCAGAAAGCATACTGCAATATTGGTGCAATTTGATGCTATGAGATACGATACCTGTTGAAGTTTGCTATGGATGTCCAAGACTATGAAATTAGTGAGCCACACCTGGTTGATCAATGCCTTGTGCTCACGCAGAAATAAATTGACAGGCTAAAAAAATTTGTGAAGCAATGTAACACCATGCTGTGGCCAGCAGTTATCATATGCTATAACACCTCTTTCTAGTATTGTACTTCAGTCTGAACTCCATTTTGTGGGAAACAAACAACTGAAGATATTTAATTTTTAATAGGACTATACTATGCTACAATGTAATTTGCTAATTGAAGGTCCACAAAATTTCACCAGGATCACTCTCTTCAAGTGAGTTAAAACCTCAGCAGACATGATTCTGCAATGCAAATGTGTGGAAGATGAGTTTGTTTTCCTAGTTTTAGAGTCCCTTGCAGAGTGTTAGGTATAACTGTAAAGTGTTTAAAAAATGAAAATATTTGTGAACTATGAGTATTCCACAGATAGACTCTGTTGTGAAGCAGAGAGAAGATGAATCCGGGAACCATTTCTTTCTAGTTATTAAAAAACCATCGACCCTCTGACACCACTTTCAAAGCCCACTGTTCATCTCACCTAAAATTTTGACAAATATTTAAACTTAGTGTCTATTGAAATGCCTAAGTCCTCACTTAGGTAAGAAGAAACGGCCATTTTAGGCAGAGAATTTTTCTATTTATCCTGAATATCAAAGTTCTTTGAGAAATATTTTTCTTGGCCATGAAAGGACTTTTTGGAAGCTAGTTTCAAAGGTTCACGAAACTTCAGATAGTTGAAAAAGGTAAAATCTATTTTGAGCTTTGCTATTTTCACAGCTCTAACCATTGTTTATGTAGATATGTATTAGAAACCATGTGGGATAGTTCAAAATTATGTTTGAAGAGAGATAAATAAAAATACAGTTCACATGTTCAGGGAACAGAATATGACTCTCACTTGAGAATTCCTTATATTGCAGCAGAGTGCTCTTTGGAAAAAAGTACAAGGAAATACGACGATGTGAATGTTTATAATCTAAAACAGATTTCCTTAGGGTCTGGCTATGGTTAAAATACATTCATCCTAAAGCACTTTTATTACTTGCAATTCTTCCTGTGAGATTTATTTGAATCTTTTGTTCTGTGTGCTTCACTGGTTGCACCTTTGGCAGACCCATGTATCAATAGGGAGGTGTATATGTGCTCTTAAATGTTTTTTGGACATGGAGCTTTAATATGACTGGAAAAGTTGGTCTTTCTTTGGACCCTTGTTAAGCAGTCTTTTTTGCTGAATTGGTATATTTGAAATTTTTCTTCCACAGTTTAGATAAATAAATAGTGAGCCTTACCCAGGCTTATTAATGAAATTAACTTCACAGTGCATCCTTCAAATATCACAGAATCACAGGATCACAGAATCACAGAAGGATGATCACAAGGTTCCTCAAGACTAATTCCTGGCCCTTCACAGGCTCATCCCCAAAAGTCACACTATGCCCAATAGCATTGTCCAAACACATTATTCATTGTTCTTGAACTCTGCGAGGCTTGGTGCTGTGACTACTTGCCTAGACAGAATGTTCCAGTGCCCAACCACCTTGTGGGTGAAGGGGTGAAGAGCCTTTTTCCAATATCCAACCTAAACCTCCTCTGACACTACTCCAGGTCATTCCCTCAGGTCCTGTCACTGGTCACCACAGAAAAGAGATCAGTGTCTGCCCCTCCTCTTCCCCTCATGAGGAAGTTGTAACTGCAATGAGGTCTCCCCCCTCAGACTCCTCTTCTCTGGGCAGAACAGACCAAGTGATCTCAGCTACTCCTTATATGGCTTCCCCTCCAGACCCTTCACCATCTTCTATTTATGGGGTTCTTGTTTATTTAGAAAGACTTTGATTTTAAGGCACTCTTTTTTTAAGGAAATGACATGGTTCTTTTGCACAACTTTTATATTAGTAATTATGCTTAGAGGTCCTATCAAACAATGAAATGTCAGTGTTTGTACTTAAATAGTTAAAAATTTGAAAAGTATAAATCTCACAGTTACTCACTGCTTTAGAGTCAGATTGTTAAATCTTAAAACTTGAAAACATTATTTTCAAGGTTGGTGCTGTTGCCTTTCATATTCCGCATTTATTTTTTGAAGTACACTTTGTCTTTAATCCTCTAACTTTATTTTCTTCCCAGAGGTAAATATTTGAGGCACGTTAAAAGTTAATTCAACTAGTGAGTTTTTAGGTTATAGGATTTGTGAAAACATTGATTCTCTTTTTTCCCCTACTTCTCCTTGTGTCCTGTGGTTTCTGTTTTATATCTCAGGAATGCCATCACTATCTTTGACCTCCAGTCAGTGAAGGACCTTTACAATTTCTCGGCATCCATTGAAGAAGTCATATGGATATGTTTACTTTATTTAAATACAGGTATTATTAAGTTAAAACCTAAAATTAAAGCACTTCTGAAAACATTTGAGTACCCTTTCTGGTAAATAAAATCCAAAAGATTACATTTAAAGCAGAAGTCAGGTCGTGCTTAAAGCAGTATTTTTTTTCTCTCTAACTGTAGTTTAACATTGATACTTTATCACGTTAACATAGAGATGTAAGAAGGTTCCTACAGCACAATTGCAGACAATAGAACATAGTTATATGTTTATGTAGCTGAATATAATGTTGCTTCTATCAAGCTGCACACAGGAAGAAAAAAGACTTGTTATATACCATACCTGATGAATGTGGCTGTCTCACTGTATGTGTCAAGTGAGAAATGCAACTGTACTACGTAACTTTGTATGTGTAACAATTATGTTGAAAAACCAAAATAATATATTGTATCAATAAACTCCAATGGAAAAAGTAAATAATTTCCTCTATTTAGTAACCAGGAAATTTTCCGCCATGATTAGATACCCTGGTGTCATAATTTATTGGCTTGGATTTTATTTCTTTTCACAAAATAGGGTTGAAATTGTAGCATGGGTTTACATTTTGTTTTCATGTATGTCAAATACACTACAAAAAACATGCTTTTATTTTTCTGTGACATTCAGTATCAGGTTTTGTCATACCTGTAGGAAGGGCAATCTTCTAGGAATGTAACACCATATGTATATGATAGCTCTGGAAGAGCAGTCAATCTGAAATATCTTCTTAATCTTGCTTTGTAATCACAAAACCACCTGGGTGCCCCTATCAAAAGCTGACAGGTATACTTGATTCAAGAAGTTACATATTTTTTATTCTGCCTATGTCTATGTCTTGAAATGAATTTATTACGTTAGTGTGTGAAAATACAAGTTTGAGAGAATCAAGGAATGTAAATATTTAGTATTTAGGTTAAGAGGAAATATCTGCAGGGTCTATTATTTTCAGAGAAATGCCATCAGCAATGACTAAATATTTTCCAAATCATCAGAAGTAATATGTTAGTGTTCGTGTGGTTTAGGAACAAATAAACATTTGCCAGCAGTGACTGCAGTAAACAAGTTCTATTATCCAATCAATTTTTGTAACAATATTAAAATTTTGTCATTAAAATCACACATTTATTACTGGTGACACAACTTACAGTCTCTTCAAGTATCATAAATGAGTAATTTAAATTGAAAAACATTTTTATATATTAAATGTATAAAGAAATTCTCACTAATACTGCAGAACTTTTCATGTTCTACTAGACAGAGTAAAATATTAATATCATTCTGGATGGGTTATAACCATTACTTTATTAAATAAATATGATATTTTATTAGAACTTGCTTTCATTTAACCTTGGGGTTGCAGCTCCGTATTTTTCTTTTATAATAAGAGGGCATGGCATGACAGGTCAGCTAGGAATTCTGTGTTATTGGAGAACTGTCAAATAAAAACTAGTTTAAGGTACCCACAATAAAAGAATAAGGATTTATTCCTTTATTCCCACCCTGTGTTACTTTACAGCAACATAACCTGTAACATTTCCTTTCCACCTAATAATATACCAATTAATATATCCTTAATCCAGAGGAAACAAACCCTGACAGATTTCTCATGTTAATTTTCTTAGTAAAAAATGAGGTAATATAGGGCCAAATGCTGTAAAGCATAACATCTGTACAAAATAATGGTAATCCAAACTATTTTACAAACTGTTCTCAACGTGTCCTTATTGATTTGTGCTGAGAACCATTGATAACATGCTGGAAAATATATTCAGCTCATACTTTACACAAAGTGTGTCAATATTTTACACGGAGCCACCTATGTAGCTCAGTGCAGAGTTCTGCCTAAAAAAAAGATGGTGCCATATGGCTCTGTGCTGCTCAAAGCCTCAGTCTCCACTTCCACGGCAGAAAGTTTTTAGCGTCAAAACAGATCAAGCACAATGTCACTGAAGAAAATTACCTTGAGGCAGATCTAACATAGAAAGCAATCTACCATTTAAAGGGACAATTCTGTTATGCTTATTTTATATTTTTCTTATGTTTTGGAATTTGAGAATTTGTGGTCGACACGCTAAAGAAAGAATTAAACAAAAGAGTCTGAGACCGACATAATTAACATCTTTCCATTACAAAGGGATTGCCCATGATCAGATGGGGATAGAAGAAGGATGGTATCCATTATCATAGTTTTCTGCATGGCTGAAGTCGAGCTGCATTTGTAGACAAGTAAGTATGATAACTCACTAAATGTCAATGCCAGCCCCAAAATTCACTCAGCCCCATGATGGAACTTCCAACAAAGATTTCATACAAGTTTTCTGTGGTTCAGTTACACTTGCAAGGGTCAGTAACCCTTAATCATTCATTGTCTTAGAGAACTATGTAGAAGTTCTGCTTCAATACTAGGCCTCTCTGTGACAAAACATGGGAAGCAGTAACACTTGCCTCACAGATTAAACTTTCAGGAGAAAGGTATAAAAAATGAAGAGTCAGTGACCCTGAAGTCATATTATTATATACTAAAATAGTGCAGTATTCCTTATTATTCTGCTACATAAAGAACTATTTTTAATATTTCAGTCCATGGAAAGCAACAGCTATTAGCAATGCCTATAAATTAATTAAAGACTACTTAGGTGTACCAGTCAGAATTTCTTTGAATTAGTTTGTAAGAAATGGGTGTCAGATATGATTTGGCATCTGATTTGTTCATAATGTTGCCGAAGGTAAAACTGATTTTTAGGGTATGTAACTTTAAGAGTATTTTTTAATTTCTTAGTGTCAACGGAAAAACGTCTTCTATTCAAATATACTTTTCAGTTGTGTGTTGTTCAGTTCAGCATTTGTGTCTTGGAATGCATTCTCAGCTGAAATATGGAATAGTAAAATCAAGTGTCTGAGGTGAGAAATGTTTTACTCATGATATTTATATTTCTCCTTTCTGCATGACTCCATGTTTGTAAACAGAATTTATGAACTTGCATCAATGTAGGCTGAATTCTCTGATATTTACAGTACCCTGAAAATTCAGCCTCAGCAGTTGAGTCATGAATCTTTCACATTTTGTATAATTTAGTCATCAGTGTCTCAAATTCTTGATTGATTGTTCAATATTCTATTATATGTTATATTAGGCTTATAAATGGAATCTTAGATCACTGTGCATAGAGTATAATATAAGCTCTTCAATTTTGATTGCAGCAGCCAGAAAATGGTACATAAATCATTTCAAACCCTGCAAATCAAATTATATTTTCACTTTTGAACTGTAAACAAAGATCCATCACCATAAAAATCCAAATTCTTTTAGTTACACTGGTATAAATGGTACTATGTAGACTTTAGACATAGCAGCATCAGCTTATAAATTTAGCACATCCTAGTTTTTAAAGAAATGGGAAAAAATACATTTATGAAGAGAAAACACTACTCATAACCAGAGGGAAAAAAAAGTGGATTTTTGGGGTAGGAGAGAAAGGGTCCCATAATTTGGGACCTTGACTTTTCTTCTGGGCAAGGGTCCACACTGACTGTTCTCAATCATCATCTTTTCCTGCTTATCCTTGTGCATAGTTTCCAACAAAAGTTGATTAATTACTTTCTCAAGTAATACGGTCAGGACAACTACCAATAGTTGCCCAGATCCTTCTTGATTTTCTTGAAGATAGACAGTTTGTCTTTCCCAGCCCTAAGGGAATTTTGCTTCTGAGCAAGACCTCACGATTCTTCCAACTTCTAACCATCCTGGGTACATCCTAGCTGATTTCATGGGCTTGTAGAGGTCTACTTCGTTTAAGTTGTCCTTATTTAATTCTTCTGTTGTGGGTTATGTTTCCCCTATGCCACACTGCCTTGGGGCTGAGATCTGGGAGGCCTGAGGGCAGATTTATAAGTAAAGACAGAGACAAAGATGCTTGCAAGAACCTTTTTAATTTCTGTCTTTTGTCAAATAAAGTTCTACAGCTGTAAGAACATACTTTTTCGCTCTATCTTGGACTGGCAAAGTGACGATAGAGGCCCTTCCTATCCTTCAGTTCCACTGCCAAATTCAACTGAAGTTAATCTTTGCCTTTTGTTAATCCTTCTCTTTCTGCTTGGGTGATATTTCTGTATTCTTGGTAGAGCCTGGCTTGTTACAACCATGTTAGTTTGGGCACGGTTCTCGTAAGAATTTACCACTTGTAAAAACCACCTATATATCTTATAATTACCTCAGTAAACCTTCTATTAAAAAATGTTACAAACTGATTACATTATTGCTGATTATTGTTGATGAATCAAAGCCAAGGATTTCTTAATTGAGTCATCTAATCTTGTAGACTTTGCATGTATAACAATACTTGTGCTTTGTTAATAAAAGACAGATGTGGAAAATCTATTATAAACATTATGCTCGCATATGTTACCCTTTACTTCATCACATCACAAAAATTTTATAGTTTTAAGTGGATTTAAGCAACATGCATAATTCACAAAGCAAATGAGCTGAATAGTCAGTATGCAAGTAAGATTTAGAAAATGGCTTCAAGTAAAGTTCAAATGTATGACCTGAGACTGTATGTTTAAAATACTTGTATTTGGCTTGTTTCAGCAAATCTTACATAGAACAGTGACTGCACTCCTGCTTCTGTCAGTGGGCCTGATTCTACATTTATTAGTGGCATTTAATACCCTACTTTGTATGTAGCTTCTTGTGAAATTAAATCTGTATAATTATTCAGTGTAAGTAAAGGTAATGAATTTGAGCCCAGTGGGATTGTCTCAAGAGACAACCCATAATTTGTTGACGTATTGACACTTATTGCTTGCTGACTTCCATCTGTTTCTCAGTTTAACAAAAAACTCTGTTTATGAAGCTTTTTAATCTTTCACTCTGCCGATTTTTTGAACGTCAAATTCAAAACGTGGCTGAGTCAAACAATTGAAATGACAGCAAATTATAACAGGTGAAGGAAGTTTTTACACTACGGGCAGTTGATGATTAGTAAATAGCTATGGTATTCTCAGCAATAACAGCAGAGCCTGTGTTCATGACTTTAAGACTCTGTGCAGACTCAATATGGAATCCTTTTTCTGATGATACCCCCATTTCTGGTTATGCTGTGTTTGGCTGCAGTATAGATAATTTCCTTCGCAGTGGCTAGGGTGGGCCGTGTTTTGTATTTGCACTGGCAACAGTGTCAGTAAGACATTATTGCTGAGCACAGCTCACACAGTCAAGGCCTTTCTACTCCTCATACTGCTCTGACAGGGAGAAGGCTGAGGCTGCACCATCTGTTGGGAGGGGACACAGCTGGCGCAGCTGGCCACAGCTGGCCAAAGGGATATTCAATATCATGTGATGTCATGCTGAGCACAAAAATCTGGGGGAGGAAGAAGAAACAGAGAGATATTTTGAATGACGGCATTTGTCTTCCCAAGTTGCTGTTACGTGTGATGGAGACCCGCTTTCTTGGGGATGATTGAACATGGGAAGTGGTGAATAAATTCTTTCTTTTGCTTTGCTTGTGTACGTGGCTTTTGCTTTGCCAGTTAAACTGTCCTTATCTCAACTCACCAGTTTTCTCACTTTTCTGATTTTCTCTCCCATTGGGGAAAGGTGAGTGATTGGCTGTGTGGTGCTTAGCTACCACCCAGGGTTAAATACTGGTACTGCTCTCAACTTGTTATAACAAGCTTTGAAACTGTCAGATAGAAGATGTTATATTGGATGTTCATTAAGATACCTTAAAACCATGTATTTCAACACTGAGACCTATTTCATCTCCATAAATTTAATAGATGAGAGATAACTTAACGAATGGTTAGAGAAGATATATTGTTCAACAGGAATACCTTAAAATTAAGCTGAAGAAATTCACACATTTTATGCCAAAAGCAGAGCAGTATAATGAGAAGTGAAATAAGTATTCCAAACTTCCCCTTCCTCCTGCCTCCTTCCCAACTCTTCCTCCTCCCCTGCAGTGGCCCAGGGAGACAGGGAATGAGGGTTGTGGTCATTGTTTCTGCTGCTGCTTGGGGAGAAGAGTCTTTCCCCTGCTTCAGTGTGGGAGCCCTCCCATGGGAGACAGCTGTCCATGAACTTCCCCAGTGTGAGTCCATCCCATGGCCAGAAGTTCTCCATGAACTGCTGCAACGTGGATCACTCTTCCACGGGGTGCAGTCCTTCTCCAGCATGAGTTCCCCAGAGGGTCTCAAGTTCTACCAGGAAACCTGCTCCAGCCTGGGCCTCCTATGGGTTCATAGCCTCTTCTCAGGCATCCACCTGCTCCAGCGTGGGTCTCCTCCATGGACCGCAGGTGGATGTCTGCATCCCCGTGGTCATCTGTGGCCTGCATAAGGACAGCCTGCTACCAAAACCTGGCCATGCAAACCAAATACATCATCTTTCCATGGGTTATGCAAAATAAATTTAATACAGGATAAAAAGATATATCCTTGGCCTTGATGGAAAAGGTTTGATCTTTTATCAAGAGTCATCTTTCCAGTAATCTTTATAGAATAACTATTTACAAAATACATTACATTAAAATATTCCTAATTTCATATTGCTAAAATATTTTATTTTCTTTTTATTCTTAATTCTTACCCCATTTTGGAAGGGAAGAGGGGGTTATGAAGAAGGTATTGCATTCAGCTTGACTTTAACTGTCTTCTTGCACTACTTGTTTGCTTTAAGAAATACCATTCAAAGTGTCATATATCCCTATTCTCCTTATCCACTAGAAATCCTTGTTTGAACAAAATTTCTGAGGCACATTATAGAAATCCCACTGGGAAGAGTGAGTCATGAGGACCTGAACAGAACTGCAAATGGAAATAAGTATTAATTAGTGCTCCTAATGAACACTATGACCTGAGATAAAATGTTAATTTTGGATGTTAAAAACCAGAAAATCTACTAAACATTTTCTCAGTAGAAACAGACTTAGTAAAAGCAATATTTTCCATAAAAATATTGTGGGAAATCTGTTGACTTGTTCTAATTATCACATGTAGCTACCTTACTCCGCTGTTGTTCTGAAACAATATATTTCAAAATAATAAAAATAAGAGGCCTCTGATTACACAGTGCATTAAAGACAGTGCTGTGGATAGAGTTTAATTTGTTAATATAGAGATTGTTAACATAAAGGCAGAAGTGATTTTGTTTTTAATTTGGAAACAAAGATTCTGTCATTCTGTTGTTCTGAGAAGCAAAGAATGCAAAAATATTAGAGTTTTCTGTTTGGACAGGTATTAGATTATAACAGCAATAATCCAGCAGGCTGGAAGAATTAATTGTTGCATTAATTTCTGCAAGATCTTAATTGTCTTAATAGCACTCAAAATATGAATTTTCCTGAAATATGATGACTTACTAAGATCCATCTGTTATTCTTGACCTTATTATTTCAGAGAGGTGCTCTCAGTAAATTTTTCTGTGTCTTCATGACATTGCACTAAAATGTCAATTTCTGTCTGAAACTGCAAAGAAAAAATAAATCTATGGGCAGCTTGTCAGAGTTGATGATATCACCATTTCATGTTTATGAAGGAGAGAGGTAATTTGTAGTTTTGGTTCTGGTTTTGGTTTTTTGTTTTTTCATTGAAATTAAAATCCATGTTGCGACTATTCTGTTTACTCTGTCTTCAAAACTGGATTAAGCAGTGCTGGACAGGTAGAATGGATCTTTCCTTTCAAGTACTTACCAAACATTGCAACAAGAAACTTAACCCAAGAGACAGGATAGCTCCACGTGTGTCAATAGATAAGGGAAATTCATCCAGCTGCACATTCTGACAGTGATTTCAGCCCAGCAGCACACAGTTCCTATGTGGTAAACAGTGTCAAAAACATAGCCAGCACTGCCTGCACAATGCTCCTATCTGCCTTGCCACAGACAGTGAGTCAAATCAGTTCCACATTGAGGAACTTCTGGTTTATGTGGCCAGAATTTGTTCACACTTTCAGAGGAATCCTTCAGCTCTGTGAGCGTCTGAGTGTTTTCATTCTGTAGTTTGATCATTAAGGCTAAGTGAATAACTGATTTAAATCGTGACTAGAACACCATTATGGTTAAAATTTTTTATTTTTCCTCACTTAGAATATATGCAACCTTGAAATTTCTTTCTTTGTTTGCATCTTGCTTGTAGAATGACTCCATAGAGGATCCATAAAAGACCCCCCTTTATCAAAAGCACGTAGATTTATTTGGTCTACAGTTCACATTCCTGATAAACAGACTATGCTCAAATAATCATCTTTATGTATTTTCCTTTTTAAGCCTGTTAGTTTGTAATAGCCAATGTTTGGAATTGCTAGTGGGTAGACACTTGAACAGTTGGTGTGTAATTGACATTCAATATACACATCTGAGAGACAACACTGAAACTCTTTTTCTATTTTAGCAAAAGATTGGATAACAATCAGAACTAGTGTTACTGGAGGGCAAAGTGTCAGGAAAGCAATCAGCAGATGAGCAGATAAAATGGTGATGGAATGGTATCACATATCAGATGAGGCTGAGAAGTAATGATCAAACAAGGCTAGAGAAAGATGGAATAGACGTGCAGAATACTTCTGCCACTGGCTGCTCCAAACAGACTACAGCACTTGATATGAGTATGGTGAAGAAAAACAGTTGGACTGAATCATAGGGAAAATGACAATTGCCACAAAGACAGTTTCAGAACTGCATTGTATGGCATTGCAGAATGCATTGTCTCATTTGTCAATATTATCCTCATTAAGTGAATGTAAAATTATTTGAACTATTTGTTGGTCTCAGAAGTGTGAGACTAACAAGCATTACATGAAACAGATCATTAGTACAAAAAAAGCATCTTACTCAGAAAAAGCAATCTTGCAATTAAAAAAAAATGAAAAATAGTTTTTAAAAGCTTGAATTGGTTTGAAAATTCACATTTTCTTCTTGGTGAAGTATTTAATGAAGCTGTATGATTTTGTGTTAGAAAGGGTTTGATAAATTATTTCTGAAAACTTATATTTTTGAGAGTTTGCTGCAGTCTGCAGGAATTCAGTTTTTTGGTGCATAATTTATTTATTTCACAGGTACGCAACTCCAGAATAATTCCAATGATTTTTTGCTGACTTACTCAGGATATAGTGAATGGACCCTGCCTACTTTTTTCAAAATTGAGACAAGCAACTGACCTGTAATGAAATACTCAATTTTTAAAATTTTTTTTTTCCTTTGCAGTCTTTTGAATATACAATGGTTTATAACAAAAGATATCAGGTAAAATAATGCCAAAGTTTTACAAGTCAGACCTATTGTTCAGTGAACTTCTCAGACCATGTGGTATGTGTGTTTTGTCTGGATAGACTTATTACAGTAGAAGTCCACATACAGAGATTTGTATTGAAGCATGTTTAATCTAATTTTTAATTTTTTTTTTTTAACTAAATGCACAGTACGGTGATGGATTGGTGAGTCCTGCCTGCTTCATATGAGTGCTTGAAAAAGATATAAACAAAGAATTATTATACTACAGTTCCTGTATAATGGAATATCTATAGGGGAAAAAAAATCCTTGAGAGTTAGGTTGCAAAGACAGAAGCTAGCAATCTACTCCATGCTTTTTACAGTGCAAATTCTACAAAATTATGTGGCTAATCATTAGGAGTCTGTTTTCATCATTCTCAGTGCAACTCAAAGTTTTATTTTTTTCAAGTCAAGAGTTTTTAAGAAAATTTTAAAAATATTATTAAAGGAATATCATTACCCTTATATTACTTTAGTGTTTAAGAGAATAATCCAGCATATTAAGAGATCTGCATGTTCCTAATCTATCTAATGTACATACTCAGTATAACAGCTACCACAATGTAGAATATTCTAGGAATGAGTGCTCTTAACAGAGCTGATTTGGAATCATTAAATATAAAGAAGTATGGTTTTAGGCCTAACAGAGCAGTCACATAAAATCTAGTAGAGCCTGGGTCAGATCCCATCCTCCAGTCAAGGAACAGAACCTCTAAAATTGGAATCATAGAAACACAGAACCATGCAATAACCCAGGCTGGAAGGTAAGACTAAAGATCACCCAGTCCAACTTTTCATGAGAAAGACAGCCTGGATGAGATTATCCAGCAATCCAGTTGTGTCTTGGAAACTTCCAGTGACAGGGACTCTACCAAGTTCCTGGACAGGTTGTTCCAGAGAGTGATTGTTCTCATTGAAAAAAAAAAAAAAGTTGTGATGAATCCATGATGAAACCAAAAGCTGATAAGAGTCTTGTTCCAAGTGCTATCTTAAATGAGAACATGTGACAGAGGAAGGAGAGCCAGTTTCAGGTAAATTAAAATGAACCCATCAAAATAATGGTGAAGAGTCTGAAGGGAAAGCACTATGTCAAAACCATGGGTGAATTAAGTCAGATTGAATATGTGTAACCCTCCAAAACTTTCTAGAAACAGGTTTCATTACGATGACATAATCTCCTAAAATATTGTTTTCTGGATAGTTAACACTCTCAGCAGGTACAAGTTACAGATCTCGTTCCAAGTAATGTTTCCTGATTGAAGATACCAATATGCAAGTTTAATGATACCCTGGCATGCAGTGTATTTTTCTGGGAGTCAGCGCTGTGACTTCAAACTCTGTCAGAGGAGACCACTCAGCTGGAGACTTTAATATCCTGGCTAGACATCCTGCTCAGTATTTATTAAGTGAACAAAAAGAGAAGAGACACTTTCTTCTTACCTGAAATGGTAGTTCATGCCCTCCTATTTTTCCTTTAAAAGCCTTATCTCAAGTAAAATCTTGTTCTATGGAGGAAAGCCTGTAGAACATAAGAAAAAAGAAATCAATATCTAATATTATAAACTGTCTAAGGATTTAAATCAGGATAGCATTTTGTTATATTTTGGTCTGAATTATTTATTATTTATTAACCAACTGTTACTTTTTAGTTGCTTGTGGTTTACGCATTTATGAGGGAAAAAAAGTGAAGTTTCCTGCTTTTTCTCCTTCAGCACTAACACAAGAGCCTTTTGAATGAACGACTGCATCTTGAAAGGGTAGGGTATGGAAGGAGCTGCCTCAGGCTTGGCATGTTGCCTCCATCCTTGGCAGGTCTCTTGCAGCTCCTTTGTTGAAAAAGGGCCTAGGAAAGTTGATTGGAGTAGTCTGAGGAACATGAAATAGTGGTTTATCTCAGAATAATTAGGATTACTACCTGCCAAAACTGTTTTTCCTCAGAAAAATACTGTAGGGCAATTAATTTTTTTAAAGTTGTGCTTGAAGTCTACTCTAAGTATATGAGAGTACAAATTAATGTGTCTGATAATTTAGAAAAGCATCTTTGAATTTTGATTTGCCATTGCTAAGAGTGGCTATCAACAATATGCAGACAGGGAAAAGTTTTCTGTAATAAATATACTGAAAATATGTTCACCTTCTCAGTGTTTTACAGATATAGAGGAGTAATCTGTAGAGTCTACCTGGAATAGACAAGGGCATTTTGAAAGATGAAAACAGTCATGGTAACTTCATCTGTGTTACTGACTCTTCATTTTGATTTACGAGTTACAATTTTATGAGTTAGCTAGAAGCCTTTTTTCTAGGAAGGAAAAAAGTCCCTGCCATAATGATATGGATATCAGTATATCAGTTTTAATTTTTCAGTACGGCTAGATGGCTTTCTGCACTAATTTAGATTCACGTGTCTCTGTTTTGTATTCAAAGAGATTTGCACTTAAATTTTTAAAGATAACTTCCTGTATTAGATGTTCATTCTGTGACTGTGTTAATCAGATCACACATCTCTAGATCTGGGTAATTTTTACGTAACAAATAAAATTCATGGGTGGGTGACCTTAGCTTGTGCCATGCTGGATGTTGCTCTGTTCTTTAGCGAAGACGGACTGAGGCCAGGAATCTTTGAGAATGTTCAGATTTGGAAGGCAATTTAACAGTGTTCAGTTTCAGACTTTTCTATCTCAGAAATGAAAGAACAGTTGCCCTGAACTGTCTGTAGGCAGGAATGTCTTTCTGTTTTCAGTACTTCTCCTGTTTTGATTTTTATTCTAGGACAAGCATCTGCAGTTCCCAGCATGAACATTATTATGGGGTGTGTGCCAAAACATCAGAAGTAATGCTGGTCTTGAGGAGAGGGCAGGATTTTCACCTCTCCTTGATCTCTCATCAAGGTAAATTTGCCGCCAGTCTTCAAATCTACCACTTTTTTTTGCTGTAGGACACCCTTTGAGTGATAACTGGAGACATCTGTAAGGCTTTTGGTCTCTTCCACTAAGCTGTGGACAGTGGGATTTCGAAATTCAAGGACTAAGTATTTAGCTTTTACTTCTTGTTTTGATAAATATATTAATTAACAGGACAGTATTGCTTTCAACAGGCTGTGTACACCTGCACCGTTAGCAGCAAGTCCTCAGTTTCTCTTGCCTAGGAAAGAAATAGAGATCTATTCTAAATCATAGACATTTAAAATTTTAAATGTATTTTATTTGGTTATGTCCATGGAAACATTTTAAATAAGCTTCTGTTCTATAATTTCTAATTTTATTATCGAGAGATGGTGCTTTCAATGGAAAGTAAGACTGACAGCAACTCTAGAGTTCAGAAAAAAAAGGGTGTTCAAGGATGTGTAAAAATGCAAATTGACATAAACTGAGTCAATATTACAGAAACCATTTATGCAAATAAAATAGTAATGCCATGATAAACAATAGCATGAATAGAGGGAAATTACTATTTTATTGATAGTGAGTCACATCATCCTTTTTTAACTGTTTGTATGTTAATGTATATTAGATTAAACATGTGAATTTTGGACATAATTTCAAAACAAAAATACTTCCTGTAGAACAAACTAAAAATTAGAACTAACTATGTCACTGAGATTGAATGGCTTGAAGTACGACAAGATAAATTATCTTGATCAGTAGAGTAATGGAAATTGATTTGTAGTGTGTCAGAACACCTGATATTTCATTCTGCTTATCAGGTAAAAAGGAAAGATACATGGATTGAAGATGAGGGTAGGAGCTCAAATCACAAAATTTACAGCTGATTGGACCAGAGGTATTTCTCCAGGCTTTCAGCTTTTGCTGTGTAACACTCTGCAGTCAGCTGGATGACTGTGTTTTTTGGCACTAAATTGCACTGTCAGTTTTATTGCCAAGTGTCTTCCATTGTACCCCTTCTAGTGGTGTGCTCATTTTCAGTGTCTCAGCAGATCCTTTCACTTTCCACCTGTCCTCACTAGGAGTAATCCATTTATTTCACAGTTACCATCAAAATTCTGGAAGATATGCAATGACTTTCTAACTTAAGGATCGTGGAAATTCACTCAAAAAATTATTGTGCTCTTTGACCATGTTTTCTAAAGATTCTGGAAACTAGTTTGAATGGGCCAGTTTCAAAATGTCTCAAAAATCTGGTATTTTTACAACTTAGACAGCTATACTTCACAGTATTCTTCAAGGACTAAGAAATATATATTTTTTTCCTCTATTTTACATTGTTTGTTGCCAGCAATGCATTTAATACCTTCCTGAATGGTGCTGGTAAAACCAACTAATTGTTCACAATTGTTTTTTCTTCGGATGTCAAGTAATTTTTGTTATAGCAAATTTTGTTACTTTTCAGTTCTCTCTTATTTTCCAAATCACTTTTATGTGGAACAGCATGAGATGTTGACATTTAAGTGATAATAACATTTGGTTATATTCTGCTGCAAAACCTGACCACTTTATTCCTCATATTTTGCATCTGTTAGGTCTTTCAAAGAAATTATCTTCTTTCATCATGTTCACTTATCTTCCTCTAAATATTTTGTAAAGTATTCTATCACATTGCTTTGCTCCATCATTGATCATACCTCATCTTCTGTGACAAAATAATTGAAATAGTTTCTCACTGGTGGGATTTTTGTATTTCCTACTGGTAGTTTGTATCTTAAATTCCTGGCAAATGTCCAGGTTATAAAACACATTGTTCTGATAGCTCTTAGATTTTATGGTTAAGTAAGTAAGATTTCTATGGTCAAATTATAATTAGGTAATAAGAATGACTGCCTGTGTCCCAGCACTTTGTGTGTTGTCATCACATGAAAGCTCTTTAATCACAATTGACAGTTGAGACATTCATGGTCTTTCGCCATTAAGCTGCATCCTGCCTAATGTAATCCAATTATTTAATGCAGATTGTGCGTGGCGTTGCGTCCTCGACAAGCAGCCGCAGCCCCAGCGCCCCACGGAAAGGCAAACGGCTGCGTTGGACACGCGGCGGGCGGAGCGGGGCTGGAGCCAGGGAGCACGCAGGAGCGGCGCGAGGCTCGGGGGACAGAAGCCCGGCGGGGGCCGTGGTGGGACAGAGAAACGTACAGACGCAGTCTGAGGTTTTCCAGGGAGATTTATTTGGATCTTCGGGTTAGGGTCCAGGGGAGCGAAGGGGGGAACGGGAAGCAGGGGAAGGGCGGAGGGTCTGGAAGCACAGAGACTCTGACGCCTGGCACACGCTGGCAGGGGTTTATATGGGAAGGGAAAAGGGGAGGGGGTTAGCTCCGGAGAGCCAACCCGGGAAAGTCCGAGTGGAGAAAGGTAGGGGTACATACCAATAGACTTCTGATAGGGCAGGATGCATAATTCAAAAGAACCGATAACGTACAGAGCTAAGGAGAACAAAGGAGAAACCTCTGTAACTCAAGCCACACAGGGAGAAGGTGGGGGGGCAGAGACACACACTGCTACAATTTTGCATGAGAAAAAAAGTCTACAAGGCAATCACAGGTGAAATCTCCTTCCCTGGTTTGAAATTCCTTCAATTTACCTGCATCTCAACTTGTATATAATTTCAAATGTACTTCAACCATGTTAAATCCTGCCCTATATCAGCTTTCCCATCAGTTTATTAAAAATTAGGGAAAATTAGTAATGGAGAATATTATTGTTCATAGCTTAAAGACAAGAAAACTTACATACCATGAGTGCTCTGTACAATATCAGTGCCACAATCTGTGGGAATCCAGCACCGGAATCCATGTTTCTAACTCTCAAGAACCAGTTTTAGCTATTATAAAAGTACTGCTTATGTCATTTAGAGCAAAGATACCAGATTTGTATCTCACCACATATTTGAAAGGTATAATGAGAACAGAAGCGTTTCGCTCACTGATAAAATATTAATGCGGAAAACTGAGGCAACTCAGGAAACCATAAGAAGACATTTCCCTTGGAAAACCATCTCAGACACATTCCACATCCCCTCTCTCTTACTGGTTACATTAATAACGCATCATTCAGTGCATTAAGCTTTATGTTTAGCAAAGAACAAAGGAAATATTGCTTCCTTTGTAGAATGGGCAAGGCAGTAGATTAAGAGATGCATTGTTAGAAAAATTCCTGAATTTCCTGGCTGCTGCCTGCCTCAACTATATAAAAACCCAAGGTGTGTTTTGTTTTTTCCATCCCCAATTAAATTCCTCTCCTCTGCTGGTAAGAAGGTAAAAGAAATTACATGCCTAAAAAAATCTCAGACTACATCAATCAGCCTTTTTTTCTTGAGGGCATGTAATGTGTATGGTTAAAGGAGGTGGCTTATTCCTTCTTCCTCCTGATGCTTCCAAACTCATATCTGAAGGCCTGACATCCAAAACACCACAGCAAGCTCCTAAAAAGAGTTAGTAACCAGAGACAGAGCTCCTCATACATGACTGCTATGGGTAGAAGGGACTGTTCAGTATATCTCATCCTCAGACTGTGTCAGGTCCTTTTGCTAGAATCCTTAGTCTGACATTCACTGCATTTTTGCTCTTGACTGAAGCAATTTACCATAGTTTTATCGTACAAACTTAAACTGATGTTTCAAAGGTTAAGTAGAATGCCAATAACACCCATATGAGGAATCTGTCTATATGGACCTTATGAAAAATAAAAGAGGAACTCAGTCACATACACTCTGTACATTTAAATTAAGTACACGAAGTCATTGAATTGATAAATAAATATCAAACAAGCTATGTATGAACAGCCCAAACTTTCAATGTTATCATATTTTCACCTGAAAATATGCTCCTGTGCTGAAAATTCCTCCTGAAACCATGTTTTTCCTTATTCCCTCTGTCAACTACAAACCCCATAATTATGTCTGTGTAGTCTAAGTCCTATGAAAAGACAAAACTGGAGGGAAAAAAAACCCCTGTATATAAAAAGCATATAATTCTTAGCTGTGAAAGGTAGCAGGTGTAAATGCATGTTTGTGTGTAAGGTTCTGGAGAGACTGGACACCACTGTTCCAAGCAAAAAGCTACCCTAGTACTGCACGATGTGAGATAATCTGTACTGTGCTTTACTTTTCCTCATTTTATTTCACAGTACCTCTGATATTCGTATATTTTCCATGTACATCTGTGCTTTGGATAGCTGTGTTACCAATGTAAGTGCCATTTTGTTTTCATCAAGGCCATTTTACTGCAGAGTTTCCCGAAGCAAGAGGTTGTATTAAAGTATGTAGGAATACCTTCCTTGACTATTACATTGCATGAAATTATATGAGTATGTCCCTGTATTTGATTTCATGAAGTTTCCCATTATTGGGCCAATTAATGATTCGTGTTTAAAGATGCTTGTTTCTATAAAGCTTTATTTTTGTCAAAAAATTGTGCTATAATAAAATATGAGAAAAAGCCTTGATACTTACTACAACCAAAGCTGTTAAAGCCTAGACTTTTCACAGATCTTAAAGGCAACTGAAAAGTAAGTCGTCTAAGTAGGATTTTTTTGCTAGATATTTTGGAGTGATGACTCTTGTCTTTATGGATTTTTGGGGATATTGCTGAATCACCATGAAATTACTGATTGAATTATCTTTAAAATACCACATATTTTTTCTTAAATTACCGAAAAACAATAATATTAAGGGTTCCCTTGTGTTCTGGGATAGATCATCTTTCCCTTATTAAAAATGGATTAAGAGAAAAGACTTCCAATTATTGTTTGCTCTGTTACGTGTAACAAATATTGAATAAATTTAATCTATCTTTTTCCAGGCATTAATTTTGTGTCCAGTGATTCACAACAAACTTAATTTTCCTGAAAATTGCATTAAAGACTGTGATTATGACCACCAAAAAAAAAATCAAAAAATGAATAATGCTTGAGTTCTTCCAATGAGTAAAAATCAAAATTTGTGTTTCTAAAGGAAAAGTGCATTGGGAAAATAGGAATAGAAGGTGATGGTAAACTGAAATTCCCAGTGTTTCACAAATCTATTTCTGTGTGTCACTTCTTTCTTTGAAATATGTCAGGGAGAAGACCTTCGGTAAGTAACTTCTACTCACTCTTTTTAATGATAAAAATACTGGTACTGGACTAAATAACAAATTGAATTCCCACCATTATTACCTATAACAGTAAATTTAGACATATACCAAAAGTACTGTATGAAACAAAAGTAAGAATGTCTAAAAGTCAAATATTGTTATCATAACAGTCTTAAAAAGAAAAACTATATATTATCAAAGTGTGATAACTAAAAGAAATATATCCATGCTTGTGGGAAAAGAGGGAATAGTTTCTGTTGACAAACTGAGAAGGAAGATGTTTACACAAACTTTTAATTTGTAGCTTTTAAATCAGCATAGCAATTGCAGTGTATAAATGGATTTTCTGTTCTATTAAAAATTAAGGAATAGTTTGGGGTTTGTTTTCTACTAATAATAAATTACAGTGGTTTTTTATTAATTTAGGAATGTTTGTGAACTAATTGCTTTATTAGACTCTGGAAAACTCATTGTGTTGTCAAAATATTTAGATGGCTTTAGAGAAACTAGTAATGGGCATGAAATTTTGTCAACACTGCAAATAACAGAAATGTACTGAAATAATTTTAATTTTGTATGTCATAAATATCAGTTCATGTAGTCATATATGCTGTAATTAGGTGCTAGTGAACATGAATAGCCTTTTAATATAGGTAGATATAAAATGACTATTCCAAATAAAACATTATTTTTTATGTCTTTAAGCTGTAGGCAATTGGTTCATTTATGGGATGGTACATGCATTGTTAAAAATTCAGAGGAAAGCAAAACTGCTCATTCTGCAGATATGTTCCCTTTTTCAATATGTTTATTTTCATATTTTAGTCATTGAAAGATATTTAAATAACCCCATGGTTTCCTCCTGAATTTGCATTATTGTTGTACACACTACATTTGACTTCTGCAAAAACAGATTTTGTAGAAAAAACCCCCACCAAACAAAACAAAGGAGCCAACCAAACAACCAAAAATTTCAAGTTTTGGGAAAAAGGGACTGGAAAAACTGTAATTATTCTTGTAACCTCATTCTTTGTAGAACTGTCCAATAGTGCACATATTTGCTAATAAAAGCATTGCTTTCACCATAGACTTAAGTAGTGGCAGTCTGCATATAATATATCAGATAGCCAAGAAAAATCTTAGCAAACCATGCCATAGTAACTGGTTTTATCTGAAAATAAAAGAAAATATTCCTCTGTTGTGGTTTTTTTTCTTCCTTGTCTTTGTGTAATTCTTCTTTTTTACTCCCATTTTCAGTAGTTAGTTAAATTTAATTTCCATAAAAGCTCTAAAACTCAACAAATTAGCATTTTTAAAAATAATCATGTATGCTACCCACTACTGTATTAAAGGACTGCAATTGCATTAATATATACAAAGTAAAAACCACGTGTTAAGAATAGCATTCCTAAATATTGAGAAGATAAACACTCCCCGGGGTTTTTCTCTGAAAACCTTACCCTAAAGCACCTTGGTTGTGTCACATAGTTCTATTTGATGCAAGACCCTTGAATTAGGACCAGTTTTGGGACTAAAGAGACATTGTGTCATTATGAAACACAAGGCCTCTCAGCTCAGCGCTGCATCAATATTGGCATCAGTAGCTGCACTTGGTGTTGTTGATTGCGTTCTTTCTATAGCCTGTTTTATTTACTAGACTTTTAATAAAAATAATTATAGACATTATTCAGTTTAGGGCTGTAATCTGTCATGCAGCTTTGCATCGATTGCAAAAGCATACAGTTTAGTCAGCCGTGTAACCAAGATCTAGTAGAAGGCGAAATATGCACCAAAGGCACAGATGAAAAGCAGGTGTGAGAAGGAAAACAAAGAGCCAATAGCAAGCTCAAGTTGAATTTTGAAGGACTTTTTAAAGTAAAATGGATGGGGACAGAGGTAGGGCGGAAGGCAAGCAGAAACTGAGTGCCAAGGCCTAGAAACCAAGATGCAACAAATGTGGAGAACAAAAGAAAAGCAAGACTACTTTTCTGGTTAACCACAGATTTATGCTTTAAAAAATGTTAATTTATAATGAGCTTGCAAGTAGAGTACTAAGCCTATGTAAATTTGAAACTGTGCAGAGCTACTCCCTTTCTTTCCTTATGCTCTCACCCAGCCAAACAGAGGTAGGTAGATACAGCAGCAAGGGATCAAATTCTCTGGTTTTTCATGGTGAGCAGTGTGAAAAATGGACAACAGCAGTGCAGTGGTGAACAAAACATGGAACGTAGATACAGAATAATCAATTACATTCCTTTAGGCACCTCTCAGGTGACTGTTACATTTGAAGTTTATGAATCAACTCAGATTAGGACTTTGCGGCATAGTATCGGTTCTAGCAATTGTAGCTCCTATGCCCTACACATGGTTATGAAGTCACTAATGAAGAGAGGAGTCGTATATCTTCCTAGTCATTGTATTCCTGTAAAAGAACGTGATCTGTCCTCACTGCAAGATCAAAGCAAATACAGCTATTATGATTTCTATATTAAACCTTCTTTTTCAGTCTTTTAATTGCTTATAGGGGAGGGCGAGGGGGGAAGGAAATGCAGTAGTTTTGTGTTCTGCGAATTCTGCTGCTCAATGGCAGCAAATCATTTGTTCCCTAATCAGACAACTTATATATTTTATTCCAGTGTTGTGACAGTGTTCTGCTTTCTGGGGTGGAATGAAGACCACAATTTCTTCTCTTTAAAGGTATTATTCAGCTTTGAGGAAGGAGTGGAGAAGAACATAATTACCTTGTTAAGATTCTGTGACAGGAATTAAAAGGCAAATTAATATCAGAGTGTTAATAAGCTCTGAGTTACTCTATCTGTGGGTTACACGTACTGTAACTAATCCAGGCACAGAGTTTGTAATTTCAGGATAAAAACATAACTCATCCTCGGGTTAGTCTGTTTAAAACTGTTTAATTTATAATATTATGTACAGTGTGAACACTTTATACAGACAACTAATTTTTAAAAAACTTCATTGTAAAATAAAAAAAATGTCTTCCATGCTTCTTCTGCCTGCAATATTTCTTCTGAAAATGCCAGTGCAATTTCAAATATTTTTAAAATAATTATAATCCTTAGATATGGAGCTTGTAAAACAAATGAGATCCCTAGATTACACTCTTCACTAGTGCTTGATAAATTTGATTTTAAGTGTGCTTCATGTATAAATGCTGTTCAGTTTGAATTATTTATTATGATGAGATGAACATTTATATTCATATACCAAAGAAATAAAAGCTGGCTTAATACGTCAATTACTAATAAAGAATTTACAGAAAGCACCAATAGCATGTAGAGTTTTAACATGACTGTCAAAACCTGTCCCTGGGAAATAACAGAAAGGTCTATTGAACTATGAAATCAATTTATTATAATAATGTGTATCTGACAAATGCAAACAAACTGTATCTAAAGTATTTCCCACCTTCTCATTGAACAATTCTTCAGAGTGTCAGTACAGCACATACTGCAGCAAGTGCTCATTCTCAGGCTGGCAGTTTTACAACAATTAGCAAACACTGGGTTTTCTGGGATGTTAAGTTATATTTATTGAGACTCAATTCCATCTGGGAACAGAGTATATACTTCCTCTTGGTAGTACTACGCCCTTTAGGAACATTTCTCTAAAGAAAATTAGTTGCTAAAAGAATGATATGACAGAAATGTATTTCTGCTGTCACAATTTCTCAAGAGAAGTTTGTTGTTTTGTCTGTAGTACTTAATAAATTCAAATAGAAAGGCTATAAACAATGCATAAACAAAGGCTATAAACAGCATAAATTTTAACCAGCCTGATTAATACAAGATTGAAGGTCTTATATTAATCTCTGCATTGGAGATATTGTTTATTTAAGCATTGCTTTCAAGCCCCTACTATCCCTTGGGGAAGAGGAAAGGTGAATATAACTAAATTTTCTAGTCTTTCATTTGCTTCTGAATTTTCCTTCAGAAAAATTTTCTAATATAAATAACAGATGTAATTGCTTGAGACAATTTGGATAGAAGATATAGCATATATTAAAAGTTTAAATTAATAAAAAAATTATTATGACCTCATTTTGAGTTTTCCCAATAATATTAGTTATTAGAATTTACCTATAACGAGCTCACCTAGATCATTACACGTGCAACAGAATTCCTTGTGAATCTTTACAAACTTTAGCACTTGTTTTCCATGAGCAGTAGCAAAAAAAACTCATTCAATGAGTTAAATTTAATTTTCAAAACAAAGAAGCAACCAAACCACTTTAATGTCAAATAACTGTTATCATTATGATGATCTATTTTTTTCTAGGAAAACAAAGGTGCATAACCTCCAAGAATAAATATAATGGGAAATATGCAACTTTCAATGCACAATTGTTAAAAAGAAAAAGGGAGAATTTAGAACCAATTGTTTATGGCAACACAAGGTATGTGGCAAAAGACAAAATGTAAGCAGAATTATTGACAGTAACACATCTGAATTTCTCTTAATGCAGTATATATTTACATCTTAACCTGTTTTGACCTTGGCTTGTGTATATCACATCAAATTTAAGAGATATGTGTGAATAAGGATATTAAATATGATAATCTATTCAAAATGATCAGTTATCTGCTTCTTTCAGATTTTCATGGAACTGCTGTTGTCATTTGTGTTTGATTGCACCTCCTTTTCCCTCAAAGTAACACAGAGTTAAGAATTAATAAGTTATGGTCAATTACAGTGAATCTTCTAAACTACGGTTAATGATATGATGTTGACATTTTGAACAAAGTCCTCTAAGATCATGAGAGAAGCAGACACTCATGAATACAAGATCCTGGCTATTTATGAGACTAGACTGTGACATTCTGAGATGGGTGCATGCTGGATTCATTTCAGGGAGAAGAATAAGCTCTGCTCAGGACACAGGGGCAAATAACAAAGAGTCAACAGAACAGAAACTGACGAAATATTACTCATCTATGAGAAATTCTTCAGCTAAATACCAGTCAAATTCCTGAACAGTTTCCTCAAGATATCATTCTCTGGTGGACAAAATTATTAGGACAATAACAGAAAGTGATCAGACAGTGATAAACCACTGTCAATGATTGTTAAATTGTATCCTAAAAAGAGGGAAGCAAACAGAGACCCACTCCTCACACATTGCAGGATGAAAATTTTAGTTCATGCAGATGCTCTTTTCCTTAGAGAGTGACACACAGAGAAACCAAAATCTTGCTGAGTTAAAAAAAACCTGAACCACATTTCACTTATTCAACAAAATATTCAGGACAACAGCTCAAGATTTGAAGGACTGGGAACACCAAATTCACATGACCATGCTTTTATGTCAAGTTATAGCTAAAGAAAAACATCCATAGCTAAAGAAAAACATCCATAGGAATTTACAAAGGGAAAGAACATAAAAGAAGCTGAAAGGAAAAGTACGATGAAAAATTGACCAAAGGAACAAATTTACCAAAGACGAAAGAAAATTAAATACAAATGACAAGTATAGAACAATGGGCAGTGAATAACTTATTTTCTGTCCTCTTGAACAGATGAGACTTTCAGCTTGTGAACTATTCTGTTACACACCAGTAAGGACAGCTAGTGCTGCTTAGTCACGAAAAGTAGAATTGGGCATGTTACTTCCCTTCAAACTCTATCAAGAAAACTAAACACTGGGAGGAAGAATTTTATTTAGAATATATAGAACCTGGAGAAATTGCAGCTTGAGCTACATAATGAAAATAATTCTGTAGAAATGAGCTATCTATACCACAATCAAAATGCACACATGTTGTTAAAATACATCTCTATGGGTATCTCAGTGTATAAAGTTGTTTCCTTTTCGAGATATACTGGGGAATATGTGACAATCCAGCGACAGGCTCTGAAAGACTATATGAGAACTAAACTAAAGTTACAGTGGAACATACACGATTTTTGCTAGTAATTTGCCTTTTGGTAGTCCACAAATTTGAGCATTCCTATTTAAAAAAAAGTAAAAAGTAAGTGCAGCATAGTTTCCAGTATTGTACTTAGTAAGTTACCTGATAAGAAAAGAATTATCCTGTCTAGTTTTTTTCTGACATTATCTACTGGACTGACTGTTTTCAACTAGATCCTGATATTCACAAAAATCTTGATATAAGCAAGAAAAAATGAGAAACACACTATTAGGCATCATGACTAGTTCTGAGAAATTCTGACGTTTTTAAAATAATCCCTTGTCAAACTCAGAATTTTAAAATGCAAGTTATCACACAGTACTATGTTTTTAACCTGTGCAATACTACCTTCTTGGTTTTGCAGTCATTTTTTCCCAAATACCATGTAGACCCAGGCAAAAGTAAATGTAAGTAATGGAACATATTGCCAGTTATTAAATTGTAATTGCATCTCACTAGAGCATGGTAGTTGTTTGGTAGCTGCAGATCATAAACTATAAACCTGATAGTAAAAGAAACACTTCTGCTGCTTGGTGTTCTTGCTTGTGTTTCATTTTGCTTTGTTTTCTGGCCTGCTGCTTGAACACAATTTCTGATCAATTTCCATAAACAAATAAGGTTTTTAAAGCTACTCCAAAGATATCTAATAATTTAATTCGTAATTTCAAGATCTTTGCTTCAGTGGATCTATTGTGGCAGTCAGCTCTGAAGCATTTATTTAATTTGCAGTTATACATCAGATTACATAATATTTACATAATTAGCATTCATAAACAAGAAATTATAAATTCATGTCAGAAACGCTATTTCTGACAAAGATAAGGAATGCAAATATTTCCTTTTGTAAAATGCCAAGTTTATGGAAGTATAGTGCTTATAGGCCTGTAGGTGCAATGGCTGGGAATTTAACTTGTTTACCATTGACGAGATCAATACTTGAATGGAATCCGATAAAATAATATTACATTAATGAATGACCTTTTCCTTGTCTGTCTTGTCTTCCAGCAGTTTTGATATAATGACAAATTGAACTCAGAATACAAAGAAATTATTTTGAATAGTAACAACTATGGGCTCTTTCTCCTCTTAGCTATGGACTACATAGCTAAGGACTAGGAAGAATGCTTTAAATTTATCTTTGTTCTGCTGGTGCAGGGTGTTTTTTGAGTTTCATGCAGGGGATTTTAGTACCTAGCAAATGATATATAGAGATAGATCTGTCAGGGGGAATATTCAGAACAGGTTTTTTTCTGTCTCTGTATGCCTGAAATTTAGACAGAAGGCATTCATTCATTAGAAATAAAGTTTTAATTTAATGTAAGCATATCCAGCTTTTTTCCTTACTTCTATTATTTACAAGACAGAGATTGTTGCTTGGGTCTATGCAGACAGCAGAAAAGTTGTGTCATTTCTCCTCTAAACAGTGTGTGGTCTTTTCATCTGCATTGTTGATGTCTTTCTGGTAAATGGAGATTAGGAAGATTTCTAATAGAAAACTATTGAAGTGTTGAAAATATAGTAAAAAAAATATATTTGGTCAATATATAATTTTCACAAAAATATAACAACATTTAAGTAGCAGTAACATTATGGCACCATGAAAAATCACTGAAGATGGACATAAATTGTAAACTCATTTAGTTACACGAGTTCTGCAGAAGTTTTCTCAGTGTGTCTAAGAGGAATTCAGACCTGAACGTGAGATTGGACTTCTGTGGAGTCTGGGACTGAATTAGTAGTTTGCTAGGAGCAAGTCACATATAGCAGGAAAGCTCAGTGTTCTTTTAAAAATTGTTTTCTATTATACAGGATAAGGATACAGATTTTCTTCTGTCTTCGACAAAATGAATAGCATGAGCTGTAGAAAGACACGGCAAGAAGATGTATTTTAGCTTCTATTATTTTACCAAAATGTGAAGTGTCATACTTTGAAGCAAATCAAAACTCTGAAGTAAAATGAGACTCATTTCAGTAGAGTGACTGAAATGTTCTGGACTAACAGTGGAATCATCTTCATAATAAAAAAAAAGTAGTTCTTTTTTTTGTTGCAGAATTTATTTTGTCAGCTATCTTGTTGTGTTTTTTACCTTGGAAAATCAAGTCTTATTTTTCACACAATGGCTTATTTTTCTATTGCAGTGTGCTATAGGATTTTTTGTATATTAATGCTGCTTCAGATATTTCTCTTTGGCTGAAGTTTGTACGATTCTCCCCTCCTTAACCCCTCCCCGCTGGCTTTTCCTGGTTGGCTCATATGAGCTAACCACACCCCTTGTCCCTCTCCTGATAACCCCCCACGAGGGCCTAACCCGGAGTTCGCCATTTGGGCTCTCCAGAACCCCACACCTTCCCCTGCCTCACCGCCCCTCTCCACCATCCCCGACCTCCCTTTTGGACCTTAATAAATCCCCTGGAAACCTCAAATAGTGATCCTGCACTTCTTCAACTGCCACACCTCCACAGCGAATCGTGTCTCCAGCAGCCCCAAAGCCCACCGCAGCCACATGCGCACCTGGCATGTTTTGGCTCAGAGCAGCTTCTCCCATATTGCAGCATGGGGTGGCTGCTTTTGAATTGTGAGACTGCGTTGCTGCATTTTGCCTTTCGTTCTTAAATGCATTTTTCATCAGAAATATTGCAACATTTTCTTCTGAATGCAAACACATGTTCTGAAATGTCAGATGTCTGAACTAGCTCAATTTTTAGAAAATGCCTTCCATAAACTTATGTTACACTCATCAAGGAGATGCTTTAAAGTTCACAGAGAGTTGATATTCTACATAATCTTTTTAATTAAAAAAAATACCTCTTTTATACACTAGAAAAGTTGGTCCAAATAGTCTCATTACTTGTATGACTAGTAATCAGTGCAAAGAAATGGCATCTTCTGATTCTCTGCTTTACCATTTTAATTTTACCATCCTTCCACTTCAGAATAACTATATAAATACTTCATACATTCCTGTCTCACATTCTTCAAAGTCAGATTTCCAACATTTTTACAATAGTATCAATACTTAGGAAGTAGGAGGGGTAGCATTTCATTTTTCCAATATATTGCTTCTGAAAGGCTATGGTCTTTATTAAAGAGGTTTGCAAACACGAGCAAATTTATTTGATAGACAGAAGGGCTTACAGAATTTATGACTGTTTCATCATTATTCATTAAAATAATGATGTGGAACCAAATCTATTGGTTTTAATAGACCAATAAAACCCCCAGAACTCTTCAGTAAAATTTGATCACAAGATCAGTGAGAACATTACACAGCTAGAACCTGTTTCTTGAAATTTCACTAAAATATCCATTAAGACTGGCCAGATGAACTAGTCATAGTACCCAGATCAAGGTCATGCTAATCAGAATCACAGAATATTCTGAGTTGGAAGGGACCCACAAGGATCATTGAGTCGAACTCTTAAGTGAATTTTCTGTACTGGAGTCCAACCAGCAAACCTGGCATTAGTAGCACCATGATCTAAGCCACTGAGCTGACCTCAGGGTCAAATAATCCCTATTTAAAATTTTAGTCTGTTTATAAGAGAGGGTTCAGAATTGTAAATGACTCAGAGTCTTGTGTTAGGTAAATCTAATGAGATTTATTTGAGCTGTGAGAAGGAAAGATAGTAATGTACTTGCTTGTGTGGACAAGATGAGAACAGTGAGTTCAAGGATATGCTACTTAAATGAATTTTAGGAAAATTATGACCTTAATTAAAATTTAAGATGAAGAAAATTGTATTTAATAAGTATTTTATGTTTATATTGATTTGCATTTATTTTTGATAGAGATCACCAACTCATTATGTGCAACAGTTTTAATTGAAATATGCAAATTATACACCTGACACAATATTTAATGTAGTCCCGAGACAGTTCCTTCTGCATTAAATTAGTTTATACTGATTCAGCAGGGCTTAAAAACTATTAGAAGGAGACCCCTATAAGAGAGAATCACACAAGAAAATGAATTTATACTTTTTAGTGTCTTAACCTAGATAGCAAAATATAAGAGCAAGGATTACAATGTATAGAAATTATGATTAATTTTAGGAAATATATGGTCTAATAAATTATTTTTTCCTCATATTTATTAGTGTGATATGGTTTCTTTCTTTTAAACAAGATGAAGAATAACCCATATTTGACATATTTACTAATTCAACAAAAGCTCTAGCAGTTTAACCTTTTCAGAGGTCAATGGGAACAGCTAAATCATTAGTGTATTCTTGTTAACAAATGTCTCTGTCTCTTCTATGGCATTTTTTTCAATTCTTAATTAGCAAAAACATGTAACGGAGCTCCAACAATTATCGCCACATTAATCTGAGTTAATTTCTAAGCAGAAATAGCTGTCTAGAGCCTTGTATCAGATTGTATGCTATAGTGTTATCTGCAATACATTTTCTCATGAAGTATCAATGAGCCAGGCTGACTAATAAAACAGAGAATAATTTATAGCTCTTGCTGTCATTTGGATGATAAATATATTATTCCTATCATGAGCCTCAGTATTTGTTTCCTTTCCTAGACTGAATGCCTTTATCATTCTGTAGTTAGCAAAATGTTTAAGGAGTATTCAATAAAGCTTAAGAAACTGAAAATAGTAGTCAGTGGTCAGTTTTAGATGAACAACAATCACATTAAAAAAAAAAAAGCAACTTTTTGTGCACCCTGAAATACAAATTTAAGTTTGTACTGGATCCACATGACAATTCCCCCATGGTAGTTGGGGAGATACGGGGCTGGCTTCTGTGAGAAGCTTCCCCCATGTCCAGCTGGCTTCAAGCACGACCCACCACTGGCCGAGGCCAAGCCCAACAACAGTGATAGCTCCTCTGGGATAAGGCATTTAAGACGTGACAAAAAAACCCCAAAGTCCACAGCTACAGCTGGAGAGAGGAATGAGAATATGCGAAAGAAACATCCCTGCAGACATCCAGGTCAGTGGGGAAGGAGGGGAGGAGGTACTCCAGGTGCCAGAGCTGAGGTTCCCCTGCCGCCCATGGAGCAGAGCATGGAGAGGCAGCTGGGCCCTGCCATCTGTGGAGGACTATGGAGGAACAATGACCTACCTGCAGCCCGGGAAGGGACCCATGCCAAAGCAGGTGGAGATGCCTGAAGGAGGCTATGATCCCATAGCAAGCTGTCAGGGAGGTACATGGAAACAACATGCAGGCCATAAACCTTAAATTGAAAACAAAACCAAAACTAACCAACAACAGCAGTGATCATGATGACATTCCAAAGACATTTAACAGATGATAGTTTAGGTGTACCCACTGGGGATATTGTCACTGCATGGACCAGAATGATGACCTGCAGAGCACACAAACACACACAAGACTCTCACTCCGGGGTACCCAGGAGGTGGGTTCACTAAGGGCCAAAAGGTGGGAAGTAGTACAAGAACTGTAAAAATTATCACATGGACTGAAATGAAGACAATGTACATGAAGAAGAAAAAATGTTTAAGAAAAAATGTTTAGAAAGAAATTACTAGCAGAGTTCCTCAACATTTTATCTTGAAACTGAACTCTTGCATTCTTTAATTACTGGGAAGGGTCCTTCTAAGCACAGGCAGTAGAAGCAGAATGAAAAATATAATGAATTCCTTAAACTGCAGTTACTTGTTTTCAACTCTTACTGTTTGTTTTCTGAATGTGCAGTGAGGAGAAAAAATAAATTAGGGATGATGAAAGCAGTAAAACAAGAGTTTTAGATCTGGTTTCTCAACAGAAGTGACATGTTCAGCAGGCATCTCAACATCATATATTTGGTCATAATACTGATATTAGTAAGCATATTTCTATTCAGCTTGAGAGATTAAGTCAAACTGGTTTGGGAGGTTTCGGCAGGCAGAGTGCAATGGGTTCACTAGTAATGCAGGAAAATTCTGACTTGGTACATCTGATTTCTATGTACCTTTAACATCCTGAATCTACTAGCAGTGGAAAGAACCCCTAGGAAAAGGGGTTTCATTTTGTGTTATTGAAGGAAAACTTGTCTCCTGGCAGTGCCCATTTTTCTCCACTGGTTTCTGAGGCAAGCTTTGCAACTTCCTCAGATAAGGAGTTTGTTAGAAGTCATCATATCCTATATTTGCTATTAAGGGCCATGAAAAATAATAGTGAGCCACACTTTGTAACAGTGAAATATGGAAACAGTGTCTGAGATACATACAAAGAGTAAACTATGAAGGAGATCTTAGTATGCCCCTAGTAAAACAAAATAATTCAAGCAGGTTGCGTGCTTAAACACCTGCTACATTCTTCCTATTTCACCATTATTATATTACTATAAAGCAGACTTTGGCTGATGCTATTTGTGGAACTGGTTTGTCTTACCAGTTTCCCACTATAGCCTTTTCACAAAACATTTGTCTTAGAAACAAAATATTTTTCAGGTCCATATAGGTGATCAGAGGCTCTGCCTTCAGATTTTTCTCTGCATTTATGGATAAATTTCTGTGCCTTTATTGACCATATAGATAAAATCAAGTTTGAAAAGTATTTCTCACTTCAAACATTTTGAAGATATTAGCAAAGTCTGATACTTTAAAGTGAACATACACATCAGAAACTCTTTTATACATAATAGAGCATAAGCAATATCCCCATCTCAAACAATGTGCATGTGCAATATATTGTAGAAAAACCTTCACTTTAATCAGAGTAGAAAATTTCTATAAAACAACTCAGAATAGCTTTCTTTGCTGGAAAAAATAAAACAACTCTTTTTTTCTGAAATGACCTTACAAGTCCAACAGAACTGAAGAATTTTATTTGCCATAGAAACCTCTAACCATATTGTCCAACTATGCTTTTCAGTAGTTTGGGATTTGTTCCTACAAGTCAATGTCTACCATTATATATCTCCTCTGTACACATTCCAGTTTGGAAATATGTTGGTCTCCATGCTATGCTACAGCAACTACTCATTCCACACTGTGGTCCTGGCACTGCCAATAGATGCAGAGTTGTCTGCTCTTGTTCATTTAATGTGCCCTTTAAGAGCTGCAGAGTTGACTTAAAACCTCTGTGCCAGGCAAGTGCAGCAAGCAAATTAGTAACTGTCAGGGAAGGATCTATTGAAAAATTCTCCTCTGTGAGTCATCCAACTGTTAAGTGAAGGATTATCATTGCTTGCATGATGCTTACTCACAGAGCTCAGACATGCTATATGGATCAAGTTGACAACTTTCTGCAAGTTGTGAGCATCACTGGCTGAATCATTTTCCTTCCACACTTCTGTCCTGCCTGTATATTTTCAGGCTCAACACGTGCAAATTGGCCATTGTCATGTCACTGCAAGTATTTCATTGCTTGTCAAACCATTTTTCATCTGGGCTAATGATCTGAGTGAGCTTGCATTGATCTCCTGGAAGGTGAAATGCACTATGCCCAGCGAGAAAAAGAAATTAGGCAAGGAAAGACAGACAAATACCAGTAAGGTTGCAAATCTTCTTTTGTGTAATCACTCTGACCTGTGCTGTCATCAGCGACTTTACCAGGGAATTTTGTGTGCTGCAAATAACTACACTGACCTTTTTTTCCTCAAACTGTTCTTCCATTATGCTTCAGAATCAGACAGTTTAAACCATCTGATTATGCAAGCATCTTACTTAGTTTCTTTATGGAAGGTTAGCATAAGCCTTCAAAATAAAGGATCTTTTCACTGTTTCACAAACTAAGGTATGCTAAATATTTCAAGTGACTTGTCAGATTTAAACAAGAGGTCAGTGAAAGGAGTTGAGAGTTCATGTCTAACTAGTCTAGTGTTTTTTCAACTGAATTCTCCTTTCTGCAAGCTTTTTAAAATAGTTACACCATATATATTGGAATTAAGGGATTTGGGACCATCATAATGTATATTGAGTTGTGGATTGATAATAATTCTCAGGACTTTTGTGTGGTTTTTAGTCTAAAATGTTTCACTGAACAATGGATGGCAGTACACAATCAGAGTTCGTATGATTGTAGATACTTCTATGCACTCAGTGCATCAATTATTAGCAACTTTGTTATAATGCACAGCACAAATAAATCAGTGAGAGCTATTATGCCCAAACATTCTTAACAATTAGACAGATGTAAATAAATCATTTACAGATGGAGTTAGGAAAGTATGTATTTATTTTTCCCTGACATAGTGAAATAAATCTAAAATATTTTATACATTCTTTAGTCAGAAGTGAAATAAAACACTTAGCTTATATTGCCCTATAATATTTTGAAAGCAAGGAGAAATCCCACTAGGTTGATGGAAAAGCTTTGGGGTTTTTGCTACTACGTGACAGAAAACAGTAATTGCATGGCTGTGTTAAGAATGTTTGACTCCAGCATAAAGCTATATGGAAACTTATATTTTGAATGGCTTTACCCTATTACTGGGAATTTTTGAAGCACTTTGTTTGCATGGGATAAATAGCAGGTTATATGTCATGTTTATACTTTTTTCTCACAAAATACTATAATGATGTAACAAAAGAGATAAATAGTTAAAATTTTAATTTCAGAAACTCTATTGCTAAGTGTTTACTAATTGATAGAAAATTATGGGTTTCAATGAGAAAAGTTGTCAGCCAATATATGCAGGCCAGTTTATTTTATGACATTTTTTCCTGCATATTAGTGTGCTAGTATGAGCTTTTAAAATAACTCAAGAGCTGGAAATCCACAGATGATTTGAGTAAAGAATCAGTCTGTTTCAAACGGACCACCAGCAACAGATTAGCAAGTTATAATACAAATACAGAAAGGTTTGCACATCAGAGGCACTGAACTATGAAAATATTGGTTGATTTCTCCAGAACCATGGACTGTCTTTGCATCTGCTTTCTCTTTCTTTTTCTGAAGACCAGAACTAGACACTCACAGGCAGGTGGACACTAAAGACCATTGATCAGGTTTTATTCTTAAGAATCAGAAAATCCTTGTTTCAAAGGCCAGTGAAACTAGACTTCTCTTACTATGGAGAATGGATGAACCCTGAAAAAAGCATTGATACTTGAGTCCAAAGAGACAACATTAGTCTGCCTCATAAACCCCAAATATATTTTATTGTCAACCTAACCATTACTAAGTGGTTTTGCATGCTTTGTGGTAAGAAATCTTTATTGTCTTGAAGGGCACTTTGGTAACCTTTCCCTTCCAATAAAAGCCATTCTATAATTCTGTGATTCTATGATTCTATGATTCTGTGATTCTATGTTTCTATGATTCTGTGATTCTATGTTTCTAATATTCTATGATTCTAGGATTCTATGATCCCATTTTCATGAGCTGAAAATATCAAAAATGGAGATGGAGATACTTTGAATGCAACAGTTTTTCAGACCTATAAGAATACAGACTTCACAGATTAAGTGAAGCAAGTGGAGAACAACACAGACTCTAGCAGCAAAGCAGGACTATGGCAACTGGTGTGCTTCTAATGGGCTCAAAGAGATCCTGAAATGCATATTCCATTAACTTCTGCTTTATTTTCCAATTTCCAGATGCAAGGCCACACAATATATTATTTCTAAAACAATGCCGCAAAGCAACAAAGTTATGACTAGACCAGATAAGCAGCTAAGTATCAATACAACTCATGTGTTCAAATAAAATTTCTCATTTTTAGGAAAGTAGCTGTTTCATAAGAAACATTTACATGGACATGGATTAAAAAGATTATTCTTGGTCTTGGTCCTGATGACTATTATGGGTGCTAAGCTTCATCCGAACATGTCTTTATATCAATGAATTTGAAACATGATTACTCTCCTCCATGGAGGTAAGAACTTTCCTGTATTGCAGCCAGAAACATTTGTGCTCAACAGCTGTGCCTGATGTTATAAGAAATACAAGACTTCACTCATTTTTACTACACAGTATAATTACGTAATCTTGGTTTTTTTTAATCTCTGTGAGTGAAGGTCTTTATGCATAGGTTCAGATCCAGTACTGGAAAATCTCCTGCAAGATATATTTAATATGTCTTTAAGGTTTAGTGACAGCCTTCCCAGTTTATTAGCTTGAGAGGTTAGTGAATTATGATTTTTTCCAGGGAATTGATTTGTGTCTGATTACTGCTGTATCCTGAGAGAATAGAATAATACCATGCAGTTCCTTCTTATCTTTCTCATCTTTCCTGATCAGAGTTTTGTTCAACAGAAACCCTACAGCACAGAATGATTCATGCTTAGTGTGCTGATTTTTTTTTTTTCTTTTCTGGCCTTAAGGACGGGACTCCAACTGTACTTAGCCCAGACTTTCACACTCTTTCAAAGAGTTAAGCTACAAAGGTAACTTTGTAAAAATGTAAACCTGAGATGACTTCCCACCTTCATAACCTGCAGTTCTTAGAACCGATTCCTTTGAGTCACTAATCCCTGAGGGCCAGGCCAAAGACAGAACAAGAACTACCCCTACACTCCTGCTAGAGTGAGCCCACAGACAAGGTTCAAGGTCTGCTTATCTACCTGTCATAGCGCTACTTGCAGCAGTGCCCATGGCAACAGTCCAGGGACACATAGTTGTGACCTATTCATGAACTGACACAATAACAAGAGTTTAAGCGTTTTGGAGGGGCTGAAAAATTCATGTAGCCTGCAGCTTTCCCTTCTGCCCTTGCTCTGATGATTTTGTGTAGAGATGACAACTGGAGATGCTTCCCGCAGGTGCTGTTTTTGACACTGGCCATGGCAGAGGTGTGAGGAAGCAGCAGATAAGTTCAATTCAAGTTGCCAGCAAAGGACAGACAGATGCTGTGTGTAGTGTCTTAGGGACTGACTGGACAGTGGACAGCTTCCTGTATGCATTTTCTGTCTGGCACATTAGAGATGCAGATAAAGAACCCTGTCACACAAATCCCTGCAATTTCAGATGTTTCACACTCTCCATCCAAAATACATCAAGAAAGATAAGGATCTGATTCACTCTTACCTTCACTTTCACATACATTCTGTTTCAGCCAAATCTGATCCTCAATCACATGTTTTTCTGCTTTTGACCATAAGTGATGCTCCAATGGTATGGGACTTTTTTCAGCAGTTGTACATAAAGAAAACTCTGTGGGAGGAGTGGGGTTCCATTCATGTATATAATGTATAAAATATATGTTTTCATGAATGACATGGCTATTTGTGCAGAAAATATATGATTATGATATTTAAATAACAACAGAATATTTTAAAAAGTTACACTCTCCCCCCATTTCTGCATAAAATAAGCATACTTTTAGAAATATCTAAATTAACTAAGTAGATAAAATAACTTTAATTCCTGTGGAAGTGATGGAGCACCTAATCCTTAAAACCTGTTCTAGGCACATGAAGGACAATAAATTTACCAGGAGTAGTCAGCATAGATTCATCAAGGAGAAGCCACGCTCAATCAAACTGGTAGATTTTTATGATGAAAACACTGATGGGTGAGCAGTGAGTAGTTTTTACCTGGACTTCATTAAGGCTTTGGACACTGTCTCCCATAAGATCCTAATAAAGAAGAATGATGAAGTATGGGTGGGATGAGCAGACAAAGAGTGAGGTGGATTGAAAATTGGTTAAACATCTGGATTCGGGGGGTGGGGGTGATCAGTGTAGAAAGTCTAGTTGGGGGTCAATAACTAACAGTATACCACAGGACTCAACACATGGTCCATTCCTGTTCAACATCTTTGTTAATGATCTGGATGATGAGACAGAGTGCTGCCAAGGAGCTAAAAAAAATCACAATAAGAAAAAATAAAATATCCTATTTTTTTTTTGTTAGATTTGGCTTGGATGTCAATTTTCTAAATAATCAATGTCACTTGAAGATTTTCATATTTTCATAACATTGAAAAAGTGATTCTTGTATCTAAAGATTTTTATACAATTACTCTTGATTATTCCAGAATACGTGGAGTTCAAATAATTCTGTTTTATTTTGTAGAGGTTTAGGCATCTTAAATCGAGTATCCTAATTTAATCTTATTATAACCTCAGAGTGATGCATTTCATACTGAACTTATGAAATTGATACTACTTGCCCAATATACAGTTTTGTTTGTGGCCTGAACTCACTTGCAAGATATGTTCCTTTTAGTAATTTTTGGGAAAAAAAAAATCCCTCATTTTAAGGAGGAGCCAGCAAAAACAGATATGCCCGGGTCATGATGAGATAATTTATATTAACTCTTCTTGCTCTTAGCATTTGGGACATCTTCTCAAGCAATGTGTGAACCTTCATAAAAATATGCAACATATCTACAACACCTCTATGTGTGTCTCACAGTCATTTAGCTTTTCAGAGATGATAATGAGTCACTGTGTCTATTACTGAGGCACAAGGGGGGGGCTTCAGTTTATAACCCTATATTGATTTAGTGTTTGGAGCTGGCTTCTAAGTAGTCAGCTCAGACAGCCTGTGGACAGATCTGTCTGTTCACAGAGGAGTATGTCAACATGACTTAGAACTTGCTCGGGGATATTTTTGTCAAGTTGTTACTGCAGCACTATTGTATGCTGATTATTTAAATAATTAACTTAATGTATCTCTAAAACTTAATTTATATAAATCTATTTCCAGGGCTAAATTAAAAATGTTACATGTTTCTGATGGATAAATATTCTGAATTGTCATTTCTGATCAGCAAGTCCCCCTGAACAGAAAACTTTTGAGAAATGGAGACTGTGTGAACAGAGAAAAACTTGCCTTTAATTTTCTTTACATAATAGTTTTATTGCCATTTATTGTTAGTCCTGGCTTACCAGGGAGGTCCCAGATGACTGGAGGTTGGCTAATTTGGCACCCACCCACAAGACAAGCTGGAATGAGAATCTGGGGAGCCTGTCTGTCTATTAGCTTGACCTTGATGACTGGCAAGGTTATGTAACATATCATCCTGAGTACTGTCACACAGCACATGCAGGACAACCAAGGGATCAGGCCAAGCCAGCATGAGTTCATGATAATCATGTCCTGCTTGACCAGCCTGACCTCCTTTTAAGACCAGGTGACCCACCTAGTGGATAGGACAAAGGCTGTAGACGTTGTTTATCTGGATTTCAGCAAAGCCTTCAATACTGTTTCTTACAGCATTCTCCTGGAAAAGCTGTCAGCCCATGGCTTGGACAGATGCACTCTTCACTGGGGTAAAAACTGGCTGAATGGCCAGGCCCAGAGTGGCGGCGAACGGAGTTACATCCAGTTGGCAGCCAATCACTGGTGGGGTTCCCAAGGCTCAGTACTGGGGGCAGTCTTGTTAAATCTCTCTATTGATGATTTGGGCGAAGAGAGTGAGTGCACCCTCAGTACGTTTGCAGACAACATGAATTTGGGTGGGGGTGTTGATCTGTCAGAGAGCAAGAAGGCTTGACAGAGGGATCTGGACAGGCTCTATCAGTGTGCTGAGGCCAATTGTATGAGGTACCACAAGACAAAATTCTGGGCCCTACCCTTGTGTGACAACAATCCCGTGAAGTGCTACAGGCTGGGGGCAGAGTGGCCAGGAAGGCGCCCAGTTAAAACGAGCTGGGGGTGCTGGTCAACAGCAGCGGAACTTGAGCAGCGTGTGCCCAGGTGGCCAAGAAGGCCAATGGCATCCTGGCCTGTATCAGCAATAGTGTGGCCAGCAGGACCAGGGCAGGGATTTTCCCCTTGTACCTGGCACTGGGGAGGTCACACCTCAAATCCTGTGTTCAGCACTGAGACCCTCACTACAAGACAGACATTCAAGTGCTGGTGCAGGTCCAGTGAAGGGCAATAAAGCTGGCGAAGTGCCTGGAACACAAGTCTTATCAGGAGCAGCTGAGGGAGCTGGGGTTGTTCATCTTGGAGAAAAGCAGGCTCAGGATTGACCTTTTCACTACTACAACTACCTGACAGGAGGCTGTAGCTAGATGGGGGTTGGTCTCTTCTCCCAGCCAATTAATGACAGGACAAGAGGCCATAGCCTCAAGCTGCATTAGAGGAGATTCACGCTGGACATAGGAGGAATTTCTTCATGGAAGGAGTTGTTAGAAACTGGAATGGTCTGCCCAGAATGGAGCTACCATCCTTTGAAGTGTTCAAAAACATGGCAGAACATGGAAATTAGTGACATCATCAAGTTGAGAAAGTGGTGATAAGTCCAAAGATTGAAATAGTGATCTCAGAAGTCTTTTCCAACGTAAATAGTTCTGTGATTCTACTACAGAGTTAAGCACTTTTTTCTCCCAATCCCCATCTTGCTGTCCACTCACTCAAGAGGTGTGGGAAGAAAGGCTGCAGTCAAAGACTGAGGCAAAAATTTGAGTACTCAACTCAAAAGTTGTTGAGCTTTCTCATCTGTAGATACCAATTTGCCAGCCTTCTTTATAGTAGGGAATATGCTTTGTTTGACTTTCCTTTTCTGGCCAAGGGCTTCTTGTACAAGCCCTTGCTTTTTTATCTTTGCCAAATTCAGCTCCAGCTGTGCCTTGGCCTTCCTCACTTCATCCCTACACAAACAGACTGCATCCCTACACTCTTCACCAAATACTTGTTCTTGTTTTCACTGCCTATACTTTTGCTTCTTTCCCTTTGGTTTGACCAGCAGGCCTCACTCACCCATGCCAGTGTCTTGCTTTCCTTGCCCCATTTCTTGTGCCTGGGCATCACTAGCTGTTGTGTTCCATGGAAGGAGTCCTTAAAGATCTGCCAGTTCCCTTCTGCTCCCTTGTTCCTGAGAGCAGTTTCCTAGAGAGTCCTGGTGAGTAAATCTATGAAGATCTGAAAGTCTGCTTTCCTAAAATCCAAATTCTTATCATAGAATAAAATTCCCCTTCACCTTCTGAACGCAATACCCTTTTTCTATTGAGAGATTATATACTATTCCTCATTAAAGTATTTCATTGCAAAACATAGATTTCATTGCTAGTCATAAATGACATTATTTAAGCAATAAGATAGAAAATCAAATTATCCCTCCAGAAGGATAATTACATATTTTCAAATACCCTTCAAGATAGTAAATTAAAACTTGGCCGTGATTTGACCAGAGGTTTGAATCAGATGGTCCCTACCAATCCCCTCCAACCCAAATCCCTCTATGATTTTGTAATCACTCACATAAAGTGTCAAGTTAGGGACAATTTACTATCTTTTCCCCAAAGATTTGCATGAAGCTTGTTGGGTCAGCTTCATGCTCTGTGCCTTAAATAATGGGAAAAATTAATTGGTGTAGATTCTGTAAACATGCATTCTATTAGCAGTGGTAATACTGACTGCAGGTTAGAGTGAGGCTGCTGTGAGACTGTATCTGATATTTGGAGTATATGACTTCTGTTACCTTGTGGCCTAACTTAATATAAGGAGGAGAAATCCTGTGGTGCTGCTGCTGCTCCTTCCCTCAAGGCATGTCTTCCTTCTTATACAGCAGCTCAGTCTTAGACTGGGGCTTTAAGACTGGTTGTGAAGACTGCAATTCTATCCTGTCACTGTTTTCCAAATAAATATTTAGTCCTCTGTTGGCAGATTTTCTCTGAGGAAATCTTCAAGAAGTGGGAGCAGAAGCAGAAAAATATAAATGGACTTCAATGGCTTAAGCTTCCTAATAAATGTAAAGAAGGAGAGAGATGTGGAACAATACCTTTCTTACAATTAAATGTACCATTTTTACATGAACTCTGGTTATCCTGGCAGCTGGTAAAAAGATGAATCCTCACAGGAAAGTTGTCTTAATTAGCAGCTTAAATCCCCATCATTGACAAAGAGCGATCTCACTTGGCTTGGGTATGAATAAAGTGCAGTTGGTTTTTGAATTTCCTGGTTTCTGACAAACAAGGCAATAATTTTTTAAAAAATCAAGGTATCGTATATTTACAAATCAGAATGCTCTTCTTTTCTTTCACAATATAACTTCAAGATGGCAATGCTTATTGGGGAAAGAGGGCAACAATGAGCTTGGGGATGGCTTATGTGCCTTGTTATAAACTGTGTAATGTTATATTGCTTGCCTGACTAATATTAAATCAAAGGAGTTTGTCCAAGCAAAACTAACAGAAAGAAATAATGAGTGATAATGAATAATAAGCCTCACAGAGACAGTGTAGAGAGCTAATAGCTGGTGAATGTACTTTTTGCCTTTAGGTAGACTGTCTAGATTCATTCATTATAGGACTGAACCTAAGATCAGTCTTAAACCATGAGGCTCCTAGAGCTGGGAAGACACTTGTCATCAATTTAGTTAAGAGGCAACCATGCAACTCTGCAAGGTGTGATGCTTTTTATCAGCCAGGATATTTCCAGGGCCAGTAGCAGGATGTCCAGGGCAGACAGAAAAAAAATACGTCAAAGAATTTTTAGGTTGTTATGGAAGGTCCATGCACACACTCAAAGGAAGCGTAATGCCCTAATAACCTCATCAGAGAGGAGGTCTGAGTATCAGTAGCTGGATAGGGGTGTAGGCTCCAGAGTTTGCACACCCAAATGCCAGCACCTGGAAGGTCAGAGGATGCAGTTACTGGATAGACCAGCTGCTGGAGGAATCCAGTATTCACGTGTATATTTTCCTCTAAGAGGGTTCATTTTGACCAGACTGAGGGCAGAACAGGATGAAGTAATTTGTCCTGTTTGTGGTTGTGTGAATGCTATATTTCCTGTCTGTGCTGACCTCTGTGCATATATGTAGATATGATGGGGGTGGTTGTGGCTGTGGGGGTGTGTGGCTGTGAATGCAGATCTGTGGGGACCTGGGAACAGGGAACTGGCAGCCTCGTACCTATTGGGCAACTGCATTTAGCAGCTGTTAGCAGGTGTAAAATCCTTTTTAGTTTTAGCCTCTTTAAAAAATACGTGCCTTTGGGCAAAGTAATCAGGGAAAAGGTGAGTGCTGCCTTGCAGAAGTCCCTTCTGCTAACTTGCTATTTAAATAATTTTGTTTTAGAAGCTCAGAAATACATTTGTCTTGTGCTGTGACCAAAGACATGCTGTCTTAGCTACACTTCTAATCCAGACCCAAAGTGACTAGAAGAGAAAGCTCATGTGAGGCATGGGAGCATGCTGCAGTGTCTGTCTCTCTAGCCATGTTCACAGAGAGATGTTTAAATCAAGTGCTTTTTCTCAAGCCCAGAGGGGAAGATCTTTCTTGTAAAAAAACCAGAATATCAATATTGCTGATGAACAAATTACTTCAGTTCAGAGATATGTTCTTTGGTGAGATGGAGAAATTCAAGCCTGTAACTTTAGGGATGCTCTTGAGAAGTGCCAAAAAACTGCCAAAATTTATGTCTATCAATAGAGTGAGCATGATTGAGGGTCCTTTTGATATTTTGTCATGGGATGTAAATTATTCATTGCTGAAATAATAATGCATCTTCATAACAAAGAGCACACTGAGGTATTTCAAATGCCACCAAGCCCATCACTCTTCAGGTTATCACACAACCCTCTACTTCTAGCTTTCAGTCACTCAGATCAGCTGTTTTTGCTGGAGAAGAATAGAATTATGCAGTATCTATTTGTCTAAAAGATCTGCTAAAACAGCACATTATCTCAGATAGGAATTTGGATGCAACTTTGCCAGATATATTTATGTGTTTCCTGCTTAAGCAGTAGCAGATAAATAATAATGACAAGGAGCTAATTCATCATTTTATTGCTTATACTTGCCAAATACTGTTACAAACTGAACAAATCTGAAGCTACCTGTTAAATATTTCAGCACATATTTATACATATATATACTCTGGGACAGTTGTGAAAGTACCCCATTTTCTAACTAACACTATTCTGGTGTTTCTTGAAAGAAGGATCATGGGACAATTTAATGGATTATGTGTTTGTGGTTATTATTGTCACATTGCATTTCAATATTGATTTTGATGGTGTCCAGGGCTTCCCCTGATGTTTAATTTACTGCAACAGATGTTATCAGGGTTAAGAAGTGATTGTCTTGATGTAACAAAACACTGGTAAAGGTGTGTTCTAGTTCTGTCATTGCTGGCACTTAATTTGACTAAATGTTCAGAGTCAGAAAATAATTGTTCTGTCTTTATGCTAAGGGTCTGAGTAGCCTTCCTTTCAAGTATGGAAAACACACAACTGCATGGAAGAGAATGGTCCTTACAAAGTACTCATTATTCTCTGAAATGTTGACTCTACATTATGACCCCAAAAATTGGCTCTCTATTTAAGACATTTTATTGAAGTCTGCAAATTACAAAGTCCTCAAAAATTTACATTGTCATCGAGCTTCAAAATATGATTCTTCTATTTTGCTTTAGAGTCATGTTTAAAACATCTTATGAACTATATATCTGAACTTCAGTGTAGGAGCAATGTTGGACAGTTTCCCTGGGATCAGAGGAAGGAGACTGATTGATGATCAGGGCAAGAGACTCCTGTACAAGACAGAATTAAGGAAAGAACACTTCAGCCTGGAGAAGAAATAAATGAGGGGAATACTGTAAACATCTACACATATAATGTGTAGAAACAGGGGTGAAAATGTACAGGGGTTTCTTGCTTTTTTCTTATTACAAAAATTAGGGAGAATTAAATGAAGTTATACAGTAGCAAGCTCAGAACAAGGGCAAAAAAATAGTCTTTTCCATAAATTTTAAGTCAGTCCTGGAAATAATTCACACAGGACACTATCAATGCTGATAACCTTAATGGAGTTTAAAAGGATCCTGAATATGTTTATGAACAAAGAAATTAATTCAAAGTTATTCAGGGCTTAAAAACTCTATCTGTTTTAGGGAGCACCTGGGGAGCAAACACCTGAAGGTTATAACTGTATATATGTAAATACAACATAAGCATGTAAATATTCTTATACTCATGTAGGTGTTCTTATACTTCACAGACTTAGGCTCTTAACCACAGTCTTTGCCTGACCCTCTGCAGATGTTGCTATGTTCATTTCCTTGACTAACGTTTCCCTGCAGCACTATTGCCTCAAGGATTAATATACTTCACAGGGCATCCCTGTTTATTCTCTTGCCTAGCACAGGATAGAGATAACAAAAGAAACATTCTCCCTTTCTTTGCAAAGCATTAGGTTGTATACATCTGACAGTTTCTTTGCATCTATCTAAAGGATACAGACTTCAGCATAATCCTAATTAGTATATTCTTAACATGAATGATAGGAATTTAGGAAGCATTTGAAACTAGAATCAGATCACAGGGTTCTGTACATTCATATTACAGAAAACCATATCCATGTTAGAGCTAGACCACTCTTCTACCTCTGACACTCCTACAGGCAGACTGCTCTACAACTGTTCTTTGCATGCCAGTAGGTCCTTGGATTTGAATAGTTTCTGCTTTTTCCAATAGCTATATTCTGCTGTGTTTAGGCAGAGGAGTATTCCCTCTTAACTTCATTGTGCCAAGGCGAATGAATTGAATTTTCTTAATTTCATTCCATGGATGGAATCCTCTATTCTCATCATGCTGAGAGCTAGTGTCTCTTCCTCCATTCTTGTTTAAATTCATCTTCTTGAACCCAGTTTATCAAAATTGTTCAGTTTCCATTTTAGGGTCATACCAATACCTTGTATTTTTTCACATTAATACCCCTGTATATGTCTGTATACCTGACATACTTCAGCATCAGGATCACTTCAAATTTTCAGTTCCATATTGTACCCATGACTCATATGCAGCTATTTAACCCTCCTGGTCTTTCCCTTCCTTGGGTAGCAGTGGAAAATCCTAATTTATAACAGACAACCTCGATATCAAGCTCTAAGTGAATGACCTGGCATTTTTGTCTCTACTGTCATCTTGACATACTACCTTTCTTCCATGTTCCTTGCAAGTTCATCTGATAATTCCTCCAAGGTTTTCTTCTTTATCAAATAATAAACTTCCAAATACAGGCATATAAAGAAAATTCTAATGCTTTATTTATGTCTTCCTTCTTTCATTCAATGCCTTCTCTATAGTGGTCAGTAAGTACATCACATAGCTCATCTTCAATCAAGCCGGGATGCAACCACCATTCATGTGTAGCATATAGGTGAAAAGTGTATGTGTATATGTATATATGTACCTTGCAGATTTTTGTTGAGGACGTTTGTCCAATTGATCCTGTAAGTTGAATAAAATGGCCATATCACTTCATCTCAGTAGAGGCACATATGATGGATTCACCTACTCCTATCTTTTTTCCTTTTTATTGAAGCCTGCATAAATCTTTGTAAAAGCACTTAACAAAGACTGTATTTACAATGCATTATTTGACATTCATGAGGTTGACAAAATCTTTTTGTACACAAATAAGAGTTAAGGTTGAAACAAACAGCTTATTCTTTGCAACACCCAAATGCAATCATGAAGCAAATCAGAAAAACTCCCATTACTGAAAGTAAATTAGTAACATTTACATTGTTCTTAAAAGAGATGTTTAATTTGTTCGAGGCTTTGTGTTGCGTTTCTCACTTGGCACATGAAGTGTTAGAAGGGAATGTTGTTTGAACAAAATTGAATTTGCTCTGTTTGTATTGGAAAGTGTCTAGTTTTGAAATAAATACACTTAATGGAACTAGACAGGAAAATGTACATATCTTTCTCTCTAGGGAATACTGCTCAGAGTTTTACATAATTGCTTCTGGCTGCTATTCTTTATTTACTCCTATCTCTCCCCATTTAAGAAAAGGATAGTTCTGTGATATCAGCTGATAGAATATCACATTATTTCATATAATGTGAACTCATAACTCTTTTTGCCTGTTATGAGACAAAGGAGAAAAAAAAATTAATATTACATTGTATGTGGCTGTTGTCATTGTAAGTTCCGATAAGATTGAACTGCGTTTCCACAGCACAAAATGCTGTTCTATTTATTTAGATAATGTTGAGCTGCAAGATGGCTCCATATACTGAGGGCAGTTGAATTAATCACCACTTTTTTTTTCTTTCTCATGTATGCTTAAGTTGTTCTGTGTTTTAAACAGTAAGGGTCTGGGATTACAGAAATCATAGAAATTGCTTTACTCTCTTGATCACTCCAGAAAGATTTGTCCATCCTCAGATAGTGGTTTGTTAGTGATTTGAGGATAATAGTGCATCCATTTGGAACCATTTTTTTTCTAATCAGATGCCAGATTCCATTTTCCTCGACCTTGCAGAAACTTTAAGCTCAAGCCCTTCTCCTTGCCCTTCTTCAATCAAATGTCATCTTTAATTTCTTCTGACATTTGAGCCTTTTGTTTCAAAAGCTGTGATCACGCAAAAACTATTCCCTTAGATCTTTTGGACATGATTCACTATGGCTTCAAATGTCTTTTTTGTTCACATAGTAGACGATAAAATATATTACTGTGAACTGTTGTAAAACACCTATTTTAAACTCAAGTGCTCTTGGTACAAGCCAAATCAATGTTCATAATGGAGATTTTATACTCCAGTGTACAAATCACCTTGTACTTTAACTGGACAACTATTAATAAGTCACAAGTGGAAAAGAAAGCTACATGATCTGCATAGCCAAAAAAAAAAAAAAAAATTAACTCTTTATGATGCTCATCTTTCATTTTATGTTGGTAGTTGACCACATATTGCCAAAAGAACTCACTGCACCAGCTTCATTGTTACAGTATAAATCATTTTTAATTGTATTGTTCACTGCAAGTCTGTGCTATCTGAAAGTAATTACAGCTAATTCAAAGGAAGACACGGTGGGTTAAGCTTAGCTGAAAGCTGAACCCCTACGTGGTTGCTCACTCCCTCCTCTGCCCCCAGTAGGAAGAGAGGATGAAATATTTTTGAGTGGAACAAGAAAGCTACTGGGTCAAAACAAAGACAGGAAGATTTCTTATTGCAGCAAATGGACTCAACTTGATGAAAATGAATTTATTACCAATTAAAATTAATATTTACAGGTAGTGGGAAATAAAAAGTCAGCTATTACACATCTGACATATAAGACCGTATTTCTTCAATCCATTCCCAGGCTCAGCTTCACTCTTCACTCCCGACTCCTCTACCTTCTCCCCCGAGAAAGCACACAGGACAAAGAATGGGGTGCTGTGGCCACTCCGTAACACCTCATCTCTGCCCATGCTTCCTCCTCAGCCTTTTTTCTGCCGCGTGAGTCTTTCCCAGGCTCCGCAGGCAATCCGTGTCCCGCCGGTGTCCCTCCCGGGCCGCAGGGCCATCCATCCCTGCCGGGCCTCTCCTCCCTCCCTCCGTCCCTGCTCCGCTCTCCCCTCAGGCTCGCAGGGCTGTTTCCCGCACGGTTCCCCTGGCTCAGCCCCGGCTGCCGGGCAGCGTTTTGCCCTCCCTTGGCCAGGCTTTCCCCGGGGCTGAGGGGCTCAGCCTGCCCTGCGCTGGGGACAATGGAATTGGCTGTGTCTGCCATGGCGGGGCAGACCCGGCAAAGGCCTCACCAACAACACCTGGGCACGGAAACCCCGGGTGAAAATGCCTGAGGATGGAGGTCAACACCTCATCATATCAACACTTTTTTTTTTTTTTTGTTTAAACTCAACTTCACCTTTTTCATTTCAAAACATGAAATCTCACAGCCATGCACAGTTCCTTGAATACAGTTTGGCAAACATTTCACTAGCTGATGAGCACATATTCTCACATGAAGAGTTACTTACATATGTAAATAAAATTCCTACATTTTATTCTAATAAAAATTAATACATCATGTCTGTATTATAGAAACAGACATCTGTGTCCTTTAAATCATAATTATGTTCAATAAAAAGGAAAGCTTGAAAAGTATGAAAAGGACAGAAGATTGACAAAAGGAAACTTTTATGACCTACCTGGTTGCATAATCTTCTTTGAATAAAATACCTTTTCAGATAAACATCACACAAGAAAAATCCTTCCAAGGATAAGAGAAAAAGAACATTTTATTTGGGAAAAACAATCAAACAAAACAATCAAACACAACCAAAACCAACCAAAAAAACCAACCAAAAAAAACCCAAACAAAACCAACCAAACAAAAAACCCCTCCCAGAACACCCCCCAACCAAACAAACAAAAAACCCAACCCAAATAAAAAAACCTCAAAATATGTTCATATTAAAAAGAATCTTCAATATCTCTTCAGTGAGAAAATTTTACTTGATAGTATGTAAGCATAGAAGAATTCTTGTTCTATTCTTGTTAAATCATAAACCTTTTAAAAGGAACAGTGTGAGAAGAAACTTTACATAATATTCCTCTGTTTCATTTTTTCAGCCCCCTATTTAATTTGAATCACTGGCTCCTGATACCATTTGCTCCTAAAAGTTTTTGTATTTCTCTTCAGCTTTCAAATGGGTTAATTTTGAACTGCATGTGTTTCCCTTTAAATCTAGTTACTCTTGAGTTTCTGGTGTATTCAATACAGATAATTTATACACATTTCTTCTTCTAAAATTTTTTTCTGAGGTTCTTTCTATGTTGTGATAATTTGAAAAGTGATATTTGCATAAATTATATGAAAACCATCTAGTCATTCCTGAATTCAGAGATATTTGAAACACTGGCTCTGCAAATTGGCACTATATAATAATTAGAGTATGAAGCTCTGTATTGTATATAACTTGGCCACTTTCGTCAACATAAACTTTGAATGATTTATATCTAGCACTACTAGCAGCTGGGAGTTACATCTATTTATGCTTGGAGGCTATTCCCAGCTGCTACTAGTGCTAGACGTTCTTTAGATACAGTGGGAGCTCCTAAACTTAGTGGATTCTGATTAAATAGTTTGATTTCATTTTAGAATATTATCTTGAATTGCATAGAGGTAAATATAGAGCCAGGTTAAATTCTAGTAATGTCTGGCAGGACCTACTGTGAATCAGTTTTTTCCTAATGAATTAAGATGACTATGACTGAGCTTCATTAATACAGACTACTTGTCTTTCTGAAAGGCTTTTAGCAAGATCTGTCACCACAGATTTTTACAGACATTACAGAATAATTTTTCATAAATAAATAACCAGGTAAATTTAGTAGAAAAAGTTCTTTGTGATACCCTCAAGACCTTGTTTTAGTTAGCTGCTGTATGGAAGACTGCATGGCTAAAATAAGCTTGTGATGGTTTTTGACTACAAGAAGGCTTCATTTTGTCTTTTTAGGTTGGGATGTCTATTTAACAAAGTGAATGATTTTAAGGAATTCTTAGGCTAGAGAACCAGAAGTCTTATGTGATAAGGGTGTTTCTCCATAGTTGTTAATGGCTTTTTCAGAATGAGCTTGTGGGTTGGGAAAGTATTAAGTGAATTACTCTTCTGAATCAATTCAAAGGTAACCCATTACCCTTACGCCCCTTAAGCTGATTTAATTCCAAGCTGAACATCAGACTGCTGGCTTCATGAAGTGCCTGCATAATTACAAATATATTTATTGTAATGTCCTATGGTACCCTGACTGCTTCATCTGTAATACAGGCTGAGAACATAGGCTGTTAAACAATAATTCAAGAGCAAGAAAATGAAACTTTCACAAGGAAGCAAAAATCTAGTTGTATGTAGTGGTACCCACATAATCAAATCTACAGTTCTTGATCTATATCCATTCAAACAGGGATTAAAAGGCACCTGGACAAACAAAAAAGAAAGGGTAGCTCCACATTGAAAAGGCTGTCAAATTTCCATGCCTGATTGAAATGTTTGTCACTTCATTTTTGCAACTGAAGATGTAGTGTTGATCAAGAAAGTGCTCTTGGAAATTTTACTGGAAGATACTTCTACAGGATGTAAATTGATGAAGTGAGGTTGGGCTGTCAAAAAACAAAGCTAAAATTAAATTAAGTCATAATGACCAACTTGGTGTATAATGCACTGTATAATTGATGAATGATGAGGAATTGTCATGCAGATACAAATTTGGCTGCTCCGCTCATAGAAAGAAACAAGAAAAGATAATATCATAAGTGGAAAATACTCAATGTGTTAAATGGGAAAGAAGATTGATTTCATTAGGTAGTTAAGTAATATACAATTTAAATATCTCTGACCAGTGTGAATGAAGAAAAAAGTATAACTTTTTTCTATTTGAATTTGGGATTTTTTAAAGAAGATCTGCTAAATCTTTCACATATAAACAAGACTTCAGATGTGAAGGCATTAAATAAACAAATCAGATTTTCAGCGAAATTGAAAGTAGTTTAAAAAAATTTAAAATTGATATAATTGATAATTTTTAGACAAGATGTATCTGTAATTTAAATACAATAAGATAAATGAATCAGAAATGTATTTTTTCCTTTATCATTCTTTTGAAAAACTCTTTAGAAGTAGGATTGGTATTTGTAACAAAGCAAGACAAACACAGTTTTATAAGTAAACTTGGTTTTGTAGAGTTCTATATTAGCAGATTCTAAAATAAATTTTTCAAATAAGCGTTTTTACCTCTATATGGCCGTTCCATGTAATGTACCAGCAGTGTGATGAACACAGGCAGGAAAAAAAGTAAAGCAAATTCTGAAGTATCATTATGATCACTGATAGTTCATATTTCTGTTTAAGTAATCTTCTGTGTACATATGTGACATAATTCCTTTCAAAAACAGAACTTGCTCCAAAACACAGGTAAAGGTTTAACTCCACATTTACTGTTACTCCCAATTTTTCAGTCCCATCTTTAACTTTCCCTGCTAACAGTTTTAATGTCTATTTCAAAGTATTTTTTTCACTGGAGATGGTGGCTTTGCTCAGCAACGTGCTGGGGTTAGTGATATATTTAGGAGAAAATAAACTTGAAGAGAAGCTCCAGTGAACTGAAGCTAAATACATAGATAATTTTTCTGTTCCTTCTTTTTTTCCTTTCTGTTTAGCTTTTATTGGCCATTAATAAACACTCAAGATGTGTCCCTGTATTTCCAACACCTGACTCACACATTGGAATAATTGAGACAGGGGCCAGAGCCAAACAGAGGAATTGTTGCTGGATATAGGCAGAAATGTTCACAAGTTCCACTCTTGATATAACAGACATAAGCAAGTTTTCCTAAATTGTTTTATATTGGGTGTTGGAATTTGTAAATGCAGATGACAGAGTATGTAATCACAAGTAAATCTGCACAGAGGGACTCCTCCATCTTCTTGCCTCTTGTGAAATCTTGCTTCACATTAACTGGAACTCAGTCTTGCTACTCAGTCAAAATCTAAGTACCAAAAATGGGTTTGTGTCAAGCACTAGGTATTTGCCCCATAGAGACAGAAGGAGATGTAAAATTTAGAATTCATATAGTTATTTTATTGTGTGCATCCTTTTTTCTATGTACTCCTGATCACCTGTTTTGCATTGGTGTTTTCCATGCTGTATTTTGGGCCCCTTAGCCATGAGAAAAGACATGAGAAATGGGACTATCTGAATAAAATCCATCCTTGGGGGCCTTTACTGTAAGAACTATTAAAATATGACTGCTGTAGCACTGGGAAGGAGGCATTAAGAAAGTCTAAGCTATGAAATTGTCTTGTTCCCATCATTCTCACCACAGGATAACACAGAGAAAATTAATTTAAAATCAGTTGGAAAAATAATAAAAAAGGAAAAACCCACAAACATATTTAAATAAAATCTGGACTTTGAAGTCCTACATTTTATTTTTTGAAGTAAAATAGCAATTGAACTAAAACATTCCACATCCTAAAAGTGTCCTTTTTTTGCCTAGGTTTAACCTGTCTTTCCTTAACCTCTCAGTGTACTGTTCCAAATATCTTTTCCCTTTCTAATAGGCTATCAGTTATATTTTTTTTTTCTTTAGCTGCTGTTCATAGCACAATAAAAATATAATAGATAATTAATTCCTACATTTCTGTGAATGTGATGCTCCTTGGAAAGCAAAAAAAAAAAAAAAAAAACCAAAACAAACAAAACAGAAAAAAAGAAAACCAAGCAATCAACTAATTAATGCAGAGAAAGAAGCTGAGAATGAGAGAAAAAATTAGGGAGATGAGTTTGACCAAAATATTATGATTCCCATTTAAATTGCTATATTTTCTGAAAGAAATAGAAGATGACAATAAATCTTATATTTGTTTTAGACAACACCTCATTTGCTAAGCTAACATAGAGTGCCAAAAAGATAACATTTGTTAGAATTCTCCTTAAGAAAAGGCATGATCCATTATTTTTTCTGATGATATATACTCCCAGAGCACAACTCTGCACAACTTTGAGAATCAAAATTTCTTTTCCAAGCACATTTGAAACAAATATACAGGACTGAAGCAAAACTGTAAAAGTAGTTCTAGGTGACACCACCCTGACTACTGCAGCTCATTTATTTAAACTGAGTTTGCTATTACTGTGAGACTCTATTGAGTTTCATTTTAATGATATACATGTAATAGAGATGTCTTTCACTAGAATCTTCATCTCTGAGGGAGATGCCTGTATATTTCTTTGTTTTCTTTGCTTGGCAATAAATTATTAAATTTGGAGGACAGAAATATTAAGAGTGATATTTTCTTTTTTGAAAAATTCAGTATTTGTTCTCATTTATCTTCCTGTGTTAGCACTTCTTAAAAAATGAACTCAGTTCTTCTGCTTCCAGATGATCAGTTATTTAGCATCTGGCTGACAGCTAGGATGATAGTCAACCCCTTTTTTTTTATAATGTAATATGAAAGAATTAATATGGTCACCATGTCAGTAGAAGAAGGTGATTCATTCTCTCTCTTAAGGTTTCTGTTTGTACCTGATTCACCTGACACAATGATTTAATGGGGCCACATTAAAAATATAATTTTGTGTCTTACTGATATTTATTAATGGATACAAGACCAAAGGAAACCCCCTTCCTTCCTTCCTTCCTTCCTTCCTTCCTTCCTTCCTTCCTTCCTTCCTTCCTTCCTTCCTTCCTTCCTTCCTT